>JAPZDZ010000004.1:18511487-18530721 GCA_029783805.1 Acanthurus tennentii
TTTCTCCATCTGAGAATCGAGACTTGACCCTGAAGCTTCACTGGAAGGTCTTGATTTCTTGCAGTCTTGGTTACTTATATCCATGTCTTCTTGAGGACACTCGGACTCGGAGCTTGTTTTGCTAAAGCCTGGCAGGGACTCCCCCGAAGTGGAGATGGGAATGTGCAAACTGGTGGACGGCACATGACTTCCGACGCCATCCGTTCTGGAGCTCTCTGATACAGTTTCCATGCTTTCATGTTCTGCTCTATCAGAGCCATCCAGAGGTTTGTCTTTATGGTCAGAAACATGTGTGGTGCCAGATTCTGTCTGCTGCACGTTCTCCACACCAGAAACAATCACTGGTTCCTTTTGCTGGAAGGTTTTTGTGTTTGTGAGCGCAGGCGGCTCAGCAGACGGACAGGCTGTAGGTGTTGATGGTGGATCAGAATCCTTGTTAGTACATTCAGCTTGTGAGCTCTCTGTCAGAGGCTGGACATCCCTCGAAACAGGAGGTTCAGAGGAGGAGGAAAGGGTTTTCTGCTCTGTTGACCCTGGTTGAGAGCCGCTGCACTCTGGAAGTGTCAGGTTTTTACTCTCAGGGTCTTTGCTTGACATTTGCTGTGTTAATCCAGCAGGAGCGCCCCCTTCTTTCTCTGCTACTGAATCGGCAGCTGAATTTGCACACGGTTGACCTGTCAGGCTCTCCTCTGTTTCTGCTGAGGTTTCTCTTGTTCTCAGCTCCTCGGCAGGCTGGCTGGGCTTTTGCAGATTTTCAGCAGCTTTACCTTCAGTCGATGAGTTGGCTTCCTCATCCAGAATAGCCCTGAGGTACGGGGACTCGTGTCTGCCGGACAGCAGCGTCCGATTACTTTGCGGCACATCTGGAAGACTGTTGCAATCTTTATCATGAACAGACGGCGATCTGGTGGCCTGAATGACGAGGGAAGACTGGAGGAATGCAGGCTGGGAGTCTGAGGCTTCCAGGTTCATGTCAGAGTCGTATTCGGTGTGTTTGGGTGTCAATGTCGTCGCCTGACAGGAATCCTCGGAGCTGGCGACAGAAACCAAGGACACAGACCTGGACATGAGACCGCAGCGCTCAATCTCAGGTCTGGGCGATCTGGTCAGACAGTTTTCCACAGCTGACATGACCTTTGCACTGATGGAGGGCAGACTCTTTCCATCGAGCGACACCGCTCTGGGGCTGGTACCATCCTTCTGGGGCTTTTCTCTGCTGTTGACATCAGAGGCCTCAGAGCTTTTGGAGCGCAGGAGCTCTTTACTCAAACACGATTCAGTCTTCGTCCTGTCTTTAGGCTTGGACTTCCCCGGATCTGCCAGAGGCCGCTGTTTAAGCCTTTCCCGCTCTTTCTGTTTGATTTTCTCCAGGTGTTTGCGATGCCACTGTTCAATCTCCTGGTCCTTCAGACTGAGCATGCGCTCAAAGCTGGTCTGCATCAAGTCGTCATTCACAAGTCTTTTCTCTTTGGGCTTGGTGTCTCGTGTTGCTGGTGAGGCTTTGGATTTGGCCTTATCTGCGTCTGTCTCGTTGGGTTTGGCCTTGCTGATTTTGGCCTGCTGGGAACGGTCTTTGTGCCGGTCCTTATCCTTGTCCTTGTGTTTATCTGAGTCTCTGTCACGATCTCTCCGGTCACGATCCTTCTCTGGCGTCCTCACAACTTCCTCTTTTGATCTTGTGGATAAGGACTTGCTCTCGGACAGATAACTCTTTTTCTCCTCTAAAAGTAACTTGAGATTAGAGCTTGATGAAGTCCCATCTTTTATTTTGTCTCTCCTTTTCCTGTCACAGTCTTTTTCTTTGGACCTATCAGATTTACCATGATCTGTGGTCTTCTCCAGAGGTTTCCCTTTCTTATCAGAGTTGGTGCGTTCCTTTTCCCTGTGATCCCCAGCATTATATTCTCTGTCCTGTCTCTCCCTGTCAGACCGTTTGTCGAACTTATCTTTATTTTTTCTGCTGTCCTCATGCTTTTTTGTTGTGGACAAAGATTTCAGTTTCTCGTTTTCTTTGTAGTTTTTATCACCAGGCGAGTGGGAAGAAATTGCTCCTGTTCTCTCTTTCTCCTTCCACCGATCTACAACAGTGTGCGGTTCGGCTTTGTCAGTATGTTCTGTTTTAACCTTTTTTTCCTTGTCAGCATGCCTCTTCTCAATTTTTTCCGAATCCTTCTCCTTTCCTGGGAGCCTCTTGTCAGTTTTCTCACGTGAGCCTTTTTCAGAGGGCTCCAGCTGTTCTTGATCAGCTGTGATCCCGCTTATGGGTTTCTCTTCTGGCTCTTCTTTCATGCTGTTGCTCTGCAGCGTCTCCTCAGGAATCCGCCCTGAGCCATGGCAGTCCACTCTCTCGTCACGCTCACTCAGCTTCGAATCCTTTACCTTCTCTTCTTTACCAGCAGCAGCCTCCTTCCGCTCTTTTTTCACGGCCTTGTCTTTCTCTCGCTCCTCTCTCGGCCTCTTTTCCTTGCTGCTGGAGTGTTTCTCCTTTGAGTTCCTCTCATCTTTGACAGGCGAGGAATCAGAGATCTTCTGAAGTGAGCTATTGTCTTCACCTTCTTTTTTCACTGGCAGAGATTCATCTGTCTCATCACTTTTAAAAAAATTTTCTTTCCAGAACTCCCTGTCAAACTCCAGATTCCTGTGGCTGTCTTTCCTGGCCTCCTTTTGCCTGTGGCGGCTCCGCTCTGCCTCGTACTCCCTCCTGTGTTTGTCTTTCTCCTTGTGTTTGAGTTTATGCTTCTTTACTACTTTGCCGTCCAAATCGCTCTTCCGTAAGGCACCTTCAGCATTGTCTATGCTGTTTCCTATGCTGCCTTCTTTGTAAGGACTCGAATGACCGTCGTCTCCGTCCACGCTGGAGTCTTTCTGTTGATGTTTGCTCTTTTCCTTGTGCTTACACCCCTTGGTGCTGGAGCCTTCAGTGCAGTAGTCTGAGTCTGTGTAGTGGTTGTATTTTACACCGTCCACCGGACATGAGCTGTCACTGATGGAAATGCACATCTTAGTATTTTCCTGCTTGAGTGGTGTTTGTTTATCTGTCAGGCTGTGGTTCAGTTTTGGAGACTTAATGGATGACAAATGGAAGAGGTGGACGGATGAGTCATCTTTCGGGCTGAAAGACATCTTGAAAGAGTCTTCCTCACGACCCTTTTCTGTGCTCTCGGACACAGTCGCTAGAGAGAGGACCAAAGTTTTGCTGTTCTCTTTCCCATCTTCTTGGTTTTCCTTGTTTTTATTCTGGCTTTTGCTCTTCCTCTTCACTTTGCCCTTGTCCTTCTGCTCAGCATTGTCCTTTTTAGACCTCGTCTCTGCCTTTATGCTCTCCGAGCTTTGAGAACAAGTCGGTGAATTCCTTTTCTCTGGAAGGCTTTCCATCTCATCACTGGAGGTATCCGAGCTGCAGTGGACACGAGACGTCTTCTGCTTTTTGGACTTGGAGGAGGAATCCCCTTTGCCACTCTGCTTCCCTGCCACATGATTCCTATCTTTGTCCTCCTTCTCCCGCTGCCGTAGTTCCCTCCGGAGAATGTGCCTGTCGTTCAGGGCCTTACTGAGATCCTCCTCCTCTTCCTCGTCCTTGAACTCATACTCATCCAGGCCTGGCACGGATGAAGACGCTTTTGTGGCTGGTTTTCCATCTGAGTCCTTTTCAGTATCAGAGTCTTCCATGTTGTCGTCCACACTGGATGGATTGACAGACGGTGGGTCTTCAGACTCTGCAGAGAGGAGAAGATAAATATCAAAATTACACAATGAAGGTCACTCAGGGAATTTATACTTTAATAAAAACTCAAGCAACTAAACAAGATTACAAGGTACATCAAAAAACAAGTCGTTTCTCGATGAAAAGTTCAATTATTTTATTTCTTTTCCCTACTCATTAATATTTCCCAACTGCAGAATTGAACTGTAGTGAACAATAAAATGTTAAGCAGTGCTTATAAAACTTTCAACAGCAACTACATACAGAGCCATAAATAAAGTAGAGCCAGGCCATAAACACATAGTTGAGATTTGATGTTAAAGCCCCATCTGGTCAATCTATATTAAAACCACATGCAGATGTTAAGCTGTGAGATACAGTGGATGTCAACATCCTGTAATATTGAAGTTAGCTTGTTTATATTTGACTTTAAAAACTGCAGCATTCTCTACATACCTGAAGAACTGTCATCTTGGTCCGACACTGGCACCTCTCCCTTTAAAAGCTGTTCCAACTCTTGAGAGTCGGCCACGTCCACCGGGCGCTCCCCACGCTTGTTGGCCTGGAAGGCGTTACCGCCATGTCGAAGTAGCAGTTTCACAATCTGTAAAAAAAAAAACACGAGGTTTGAGATTAAAAGTCTCGAGACAGAAATCAAGGGTGTAGAAAAACATACATAAGAGTGAAGAACAAAATGGACTTTAACGCTACTTCTGTACTTTACATCAACTCAATTAAAGAAAAAACTGAAATTTAAAGTCGGATTAAGTCAGAAAAACATGGTAAAACACTTTAGAAATTGATTAATGCAATATTTTGTACATGTGATTACTGTAAACACAATCATGACTCTTTGTGGAGATCAATGTTGTATCCATCCACTATTTTGAACAGATGGAGAGCAGGAAGACGTCACAATTAACAGTTTTGCTGTCAAAAATGTCTGTTTGGATGTTTTATTTTAAGGCAGAAAAAATCTCCTGATACTTTCTTCTGTATTTACAAATATTATTCTTGAATGGAGTGCTATGACCAAGCCATGTCACTCTGTTGAGTAAGAATATTCTTTGAAACAATTATAATAATCTATAATGTCAGACATTTTTTACATGTTCACTGGGACATTTTTAAACATAATTACTATAACATGTTAAGACATGTCAGATCCGTGCAAATTTGTTACGCTCTACATTCCTGTTGCTGGATAATTTTTTTTTCAGGTAAAACTCTTACATCTTTATGCCCACTGCTTGAGGCATCATGGAGTGGCGTGTCGTCATCCAGACCCTGCGTGTTCACCTCAGCGCCAGCTGCTATTAAGACCTTGGCCACATCATAGTAACCAAGATTACAGGCTTCATGAAGAGGAGTCCAACCTGGTGAGGACAGAAAACAGAAACACCCGAGACTTTTCAGATTTCAAAGGACTTTAACTTTTTGAAGAATGAATGAATTTCAACTTTTACAAGCCATCTCTCTCAAGTAAAACTCGCAAAAAGAATGTCTAAAAAAAAAAATATATATAGTTTTCATAGATTTCTGATGGGAAATCAGACAGGCAGAGAGATAAAATGAAAAAATAAAAGAGGGAGTAAGAATGAAACTTAACAACAAAAACCCAACATGTGCACACGAGGTAATAACATGCTCACTGATGTCTGTTTTTTGTAATGTCATCGCTTCTGGATGAACAGCTGTTAGTCAGCTTCAAGTTATTAATAGCAACCATACAGACATGATGAGAGCCTTTAAGTGATCAACTCCCGGGGGCCGTCATACCTGCAAAGTCTTTGACATTGACATCAGCTCCCAGGCTAATGAGCTCTTTAACTTGCTTGGCGTCTCCCCGGATGGCAGCCATGTGGAGGGGAGTCTCCCCTCGCTCGTTCCTCTTGTTGACCTTGTCCTTCTGTCGAGACGAGGCGCTGCTCGGGACTTTCTTCTGCACAGGGGTCGTTTGTGAGGGGTGACTGGGAGTAGAGTCTGGACAAGAGCAGGCAGGAGGACAGGAAAGTACTTAATCACTGCTTGAAGCAAAAAGCCTGCCTGTCCTGCATTAACATGCATCAAACAACCACAGTGAAACTGGTTTTAAAAGAGATATTCAAGGCTACTTGTTTGCCCTGTTTGCTATCTATATGCTAAACTAACTGGCTGCTGGCTCCAGCTTTATCTTGAACAGACAAGCATGAGACAAACATATTAACTCATGGAATAAGCCTATACATGAAAAGCCATTTTAAAAAATGTCAAGCTGTTACTTTAATGAGCAAGGCCCTGGATTGAGCAACCACAGGGACACTGGTTTTACTCAAAACTTGTGCCTACTTGTTTCTGTGTATGTTCAGCAGGTATAATTGACGTTGTCTAACAGCTACTCAGGACCTATTATTTACAGAAATGATCTCAGTCAACTTTGCCAGCTATGTATTAGATGTCAACAGCACGATATCTCTGGGAAAGTATACAGAGCAGCTTTCTTTCCAGTTGAGCAGCTATATTAAATATGAGACGTTGCCCTTATACCCAAACATCCTTGAAGTATAAGAGACCATGTTTGTCAAACGCTCAAAAAAAGTACAGCTTATCCAACTGTAAATATACCGTGTGCCATCCGGAGGATGCGGTTAAGGTGAGAAGGCAGTCACAAACCTGGACTGTTGGCAGTCATCTGCATCAGGAGAGCCATCTGTTTGCGCTCTGACAGAGGATACCCGAACAAAAGGTTGGCCTGGGGCTTCTTGCCACCAGCCTCCTTTTTCACCTTCTTCTTGTCTGGTCCATCTTTATCTGCAACAAAACCAAGAGAGCTTTAGAGACACAGAAGAAGAAGCACAGGAGAATAAAACCCCACAAAAAGTCCAGTTTCATTTCAAGCAGCAATTTCATCGTCACAGTGACATCGTTTTCCTCCATCTCTTGTATCTGCACGCAGAGAAACAGATGACAAGCATGAGGTTTGGGGAAAAAAAAGGGACAAAAAAAGAGAAAGCATTCTATTAAGCCAGCCAAGTTCAGACAACACTGCTCGAATCCCACCCCCCCCAACAGGTCTCCATCAGTCGGTTGTTATTAAACACAGACATGCGTGAGCTGTAACGGGGCAGATGCAGAGTGAAAACACACACACGTGCATGTGTGTATGTGTGTTTGCAGCGGCATAGTTGCGCAAAGAGGGTGACGTGACTTGTAGAGGACACGGGGGCTGAGGATCAGGCTGCAGCGATTACCTGCGTATATCCTGCAGGGAGGCACTAATCTCTCTCCCCAAGTCTCACTCGACTGGCCTGGGTCTGAATCATCTACAGTGCAAAGCAGAGAGGAGGGGGGAGGGAGGGGGGAGGGAGGGAAGGGAGGAGGGGGGGTGGGCGGAAGGGTGGGAAAGCACTGCATTAAGGCTCACACTCTCTCTCTCTCACCCTCCGCGGCTCACATGTACTCAAATACAGACAGGCACAAAGGCAGACTGGCACTCCACGCACAGATTATGAGTCATGGCAACACAGGAGAAAGGACAGAAGATCCAATCTGAGGCGGTCAATGGAGTCATTACCTCCCTTATTCCTACAGCTGCTCAACACAGGAGCTGAAAGGCACTAGTTGGGGGGGGGTGGGGGGCTGCTGGAAGGAAAAACCACCCTCCACGCTAGTTTAGCTTTATAACCTGTGCAACATAAATTATACTCTGTAAATTCAAAATTGATGGTTCTCGTCTGTTAGAAATACGTTGGACCACACAATGAAAATAAATATGTTGAGCTTTGCTCTACAGAGGAGATGAAGGCAATTCTACCGGACTTCAAGCAGTCTGGAAAACGCATTACTGTACTTCATTTACTGTAATTATGGCCGTATGATGCAACATATTTTTAGTTACAACTACTCATTTAAACATATGTTTAAACTTGTAGCTAAAATGACATAAGCAGAACGGCCTATTTACACAAGTAAGAGAGGCAGGATTAAGACATCCAGTTCACAGTGTCTCCAAGGTGGAGTTGAGCAGTGATCTGCAGCATGAGGACAGGAACCGGCAACTCGTATACCAGTTATTAATCACAAATCTTATGATTGCATGGACAATATCAGGAATAAAAGCAGAAGAATGCAGTTTTATAGTTTTGTATTTATGTTTCATATTTATGTCAACAAATTCCATATAAAATATAACAACAAACAATTTCTTTTAGTCCACTTCACAAAAAGTTTTCACCCTGTCTGTGGCTCTAAAGCCAAAATCCATTCATTTCTACTGAGTAAGCACATCTCTAAGAACAGGCCACAAATACAGTAATGTAGTAATCATATGCATTACATAGTTTTACTTCATAAAACTCTCAGTAATTTCTTAGACCCTAGTTATTAGCTAACATTATTTTAAAAAAGAGTAAATAGTACTGTTGTTATTGAAGTTAAACCACTAGATTTTGGCATTGGATTAATACGCATGTGGTAGCCCTGGTAGTGACAGCAGCAAGCAGCTGAAGTGCAACTTATTTAAAATAAACTGCAGTGCCAATGTCAAAGAATCAAGGGAACATGTCAACCATTGCAACAGTGAGTCTTTCTGATGTGTTTATGGAGCTCTGCGAGACAAAGAACTGATCTATATCAGGCTTTGGCTACGCAGACTACATATATTAATAGGCTCAGTTCATTGCTGGTTTCATTCTTTTCATGTGATATAATGACATCAACGAAAATACAGAATAGCCAAATTTACCTCCAAACGTAACTTATTAAAGCAGCACATAAAAAACTAGACTCTCATTTTCTATAAGTGTTACAGAACAGTTGGAGGCCCTAATTTTTACTCTCATGAGACAGTTAGTACTCAAACATAACTACATTTGGAGGGATTCTGCTTCACATTCAAGTGCTCCTACAAGTTTTTACCCTCAAGTCTTATTCTGCATTTGTGTATATTCTTGTTTTTCAGCACGAAAAGCCACAACTTCCTCAGAGTGGTCAGATTTGTGTCCTGTTGTCTAACACATCTGAATCCTTTGACCAACAGTCAATTAAAAATATGCTGAACAATAGGCCACCAGGGGGCAGTGTGGGGACATGGCAGCTTGCCAGCAGCATGGCTGTTATAAAAAAAAAAAAAAAAAAAAAAAGGAGCAGTGAAGAAAAGCAACAGCTCTTACCGGTGTCAGAGTCTCGTTCCTCTGTCCGGAGCGGACTGGCAGTGAAGGAGAGCTTGCGCTTCATGGAAGACTTGGCTTTTCCTTCCTTCCCCAATAATTCACTCCGGTCCAGCTTAGGAGTTTTGGTGAAAGGGGACAACTTGTCTTTGCTCTGTTAGAGGAAATAAAAAAACAAAATCAGGCACCTTAAATGCAGCAAAGGTGTGGCCACATATTTATGTAAACAGAACAGTCAAAACAGTGCAGAAACTGAGGCCGCCTTATTTAATAGACTAAAGCTTACAGATTATTATATTGCAGTCTGTGTTGTGTCTGTGCAACATATTGTTTGGGTCCTGCAGGCAGAAAGTTGCTTGAATGACTCACTAAAATCTTATTCCCAAGGGAGGTTCTCTGCCAAGTGAAGAGCAAAAGATCTGGAGTGACTAGTGCAAGTCGACCTCCTAGAATAGTGTTAAATACTCTTAATCATAAGATAAATGGCTCCCCTTAAGTCAGAATGACTGAAAATTATTAGATGGACAAGCTATCCTTTTGACACATTGTGATATGTCATGCTGAGACAAAATTTCACACATGCATCAGATGTTTTAAAAAAAGAAGAGGTGACAAGTTGAGGCGAATCTTGGGCATTTAAAAATTAGTAAAACAAAAAATGTTATGGCTAAATATAACAGAAGCTTCGTTGGCCTGACAAAGTTAAATAATTGAGTCAAGACTAGTTTTTTAAAATGTGCGAAATTAACTATATACACAATGAACACAATCTTGTCTATACAAAAAAGTACATCCAATGCTAAACAGGAGTACTGCTGCACTGGGGTAGTAATATTTTTGGTGCAACGAAAGTCTGTGCAACAGTTGAGCTTAAAAACAACTCCTACATCACAAGACATAAAATGTAAAATTTGATCACTCCCACTTGCAGCTGCTACTTGTTTTTAGGTATATAGCTGTGTATTTTTATGTATCAGCTTACAATAATTTTGCATGTGCATGAAGAGATTATCTAGGTTCTTTAGAAAAACACTTAATCTGTGGTAGAGATGGCAATGAGAGTAAAATACTCAAGTACATCAGTGCACCACATACCACCAGTGATAGCACCCATTGTATCAGTTATACATATAACACCTGTAATATCTGCACTATATAAATTGCTTACTATTCAGTTACCAGGTTCTTGCACTCTGATCTGCAGACAAAGCTCTTTCAGTACCAGTACTTTAGTGAGCTGCACTTTGGTGCAGTAAAATACATTTCTGGCAGGAGGAAAAATGTCTGCAGTGTGGTGCTTCTTTGATCTCAGTGAAGCAATGTTGCCAGCTGTGCAAAGCTGAAGTGTCTGGCAGTGTTGAAAGTAGTAGAGCGTTAGGATGAAAAGCACTTTTGCCTTATATAAAAAAAATATTGCGCTATCAAATGTAACACTTTAAAGTTTATTTGCTGACATGCCAGGGCAGACTAGCAGAAGAATATCTATCAGATACTTTTCTAACTCTACATGAACCCCTCTTCACAAAAGCATAAATTATCACCCACCATACAGCACTTAAACTTGAAAAGAAAACATGCCATCTCTTAAGCTGGTTTGCCTGTTACTCTGTTATTTCCTACTTCAAAACACTGTTGAAGAACAACAGGAGCAAATGCCAGGAGTTTTGACTGTGGTGTTAATTGCATGCCAAATTAATCAGAGCACACAAGACCAAATTACCTCTAAAGTTACCATATGGCCAGTTGCTGACAAGCATTGCTGCACTTAAAGGCTATTTTTTTTTTTAAACAAACTGTGGTGCAGTGCTTATCTACATAACACGCACCAGGGCTACATAGCTGTACTTCCAAACTTCACAGAGAATAATTGGTAAAACAGTCCCACTGATCTGTTTGAGCCAAAATATTCTGTGGTTAAGCTCAGCTAGAAACACAAAAACACAGAATGTGTCGGCACATTAAAATGTCATTTTCAACCATGCTTGTTTTTGGTGGTAAAGGTACCTCACCACATCTTAATGGGCCCTGAAGTGAGATTGTTTCATCAGCTGCATTTTCTGAGATCAAAAATAAACTCTAAACCTTATTTTTTATGTCTATCTAAAAAGTCAATCAAAAAAAAATTGAAAATTTTGACAGGCACAATATCATAACAGGGCAAACGCCATCTGTTGAGCTAGATTATGTAACGTTATCCTCCTGCACTAAATGGATCATTAGGTAAGAATATTTTGTCAACAGCTGCTTTCAAGATCAAGACTGAATTTTGACCTGGGATCTGATATGGGGCTACACATCTGTTTAGTTCGGATCTGGATTGAGAGAAAGTAAAAAAAAATTATATGGAGCTCTATAAAATAAACATTCATTGTACCTTTGTCAAATCAGAGGAAAGCAAATTAAATTAACATCTATCATGGTGTTGTCTTTAGTGACGGATCACACATACCTTCTTCCCCGCCTGCTTATCCACCATGGCTCCATCTCTGTCGCTCCCAGGTTTGGCCATGGTGCGGCACCTGACTAGCTGTGACAGCTAAAGCACAATAGGTTCATCATGCACCTGGAAACAGAAAACAGCAGCAATGAGGATTGAATAGCAGTTATAGTGGATGATTGGCCTACATTGTTGCAGCAGACACCTGTAAGTACATGAGACATGTTAAAATGCAGATTCACAGACTTGTACCAAGTTTTATTAATAATAAAACTGTAGTAAAGTTGCAGAATTTTGCTCTTTGGATTAAATAAATTGGTAATTTTTTTGGGAACCTCTTTCCCTTAATGAAAATTACTTGTCAGTCTTGTCAACACAAATACAGCAGCAGGATAATCCTATTAAGGCATGAAAAGTAATCATGAAAAACAATAATTGCTCCTTTACAGTTTTTTGAAAGTGAATATGCTATTTTTCAAAAAGGCTAAAAGCCAACACATACAAAATGAAGCAGAATATTTCATTATGGGGGCATAAAAAGAACAAAACACGCAATGAATTTTGAAAATATAGGGTTTCACATAATAAAAAGACATGCCAGAAAAATTAAACAATGTGTCTAGCGTTTGAAAGTTGATTTTGAACTTGACTGTCAACGTTATAAATGAGGCTTCAAAGCTTCGTGCTATATTGTACAGCCCTACAGGTGCAAATAAATGACTACTCTTCACTGCTCTTGCCATGCTTGGCTTTCAGCGAACATCTGCATCACAGACGAACAAGAGCTATGTAAGGAAATGTCACTTAACCCCAGAGAGGAGTGTGGTGGCAGAATATGAAACAGGAGTGCTGCAAAGTGTAACTCAGCTGTGTTTCAGGTAGTAGGTTGAGTGGATCAGTAGTAAGGGATTTTTACTGAAATTTCCATTCCAATTCTTAAGAATGACTTTGAAAATAAAGCAGGAAACATATACAAGGCAGCATGAATCACAGCTTTAGGGACACCAAGTGTTCTGTGACGAAAAACATCCCCCCTGCATGTTGTCACTACGGCCTACTCATCAGTATAACCAAGCTTCCCTCTGATGTGGTTTGTGTCAGCGTAGTTACAAACGCAGCATAGTCAATGGGGGCACTGAATGCATCTACAAGGCCTGAAAAAAGTATAACATCCAGCTGAACATGCGCAATGAGGCCAAAATCGCATGCATGTGTCAGTTATCTTGTCACATGAAGATTGCCATTTTCAGTCACAAGACCCTGTTCTTGTGTACTTTCACTGAACTCTCACTGCTTCTTCTTTCTCCCCGCCTTTTTCTCTTTACACACACTAATACACACTGCATCTGATTCCACAGAAATAGCACTTCTTTAACATATGAAAGCACTGCAAACAGTAACATTTATATTAGGAAACCTGAGAGCCACAGATAAATTGTGAAGCGGCCTCTTTAATGAACGGGGCAGCCCCATTACTCAACATGAATCTAATTACAACTCAACCATAATCTGCAAGTTACCATATAAAGTACCAGGAAAAGAAGTAGTGTGATTGTTTCTTTCCTACTTTGTGCTTATTCACGCTGCAAATAAGATTTGTGGTGGCACACCTTGCTAAAATTTACAGTGCCAACAATAGGGACTTCAACCAAAAAGATGTTAGTTTCAGTGGATTCGAAACACGTGCCGTTATGGCTACATGAGATAAGTAAAAAAAATTAGCTTGCTTGTCTTTTTTTGCTGGCTCAAGTTTCTTAAATGAAACTAAGTCATTTATGACAAATACTATATCTGTGGGTTGTATGATGTTGTGTGATGTAGGTTGAACAAGCAATTTGATGATGTCAACCTGACCTCACTTTCCCTCATTTGGTTACATTAATAAAATAATTTAGCAAAGAATTCTATGATGATACAACAATGACAGTAAATAAGCATCTTCATCTGTTTTGTATTGTCAGGTCAAAAGATTAAAATACTAACACATTAAGCAGAACACAAAATCACCACAATACAGCAATCTCAAAATCAATTTTACCTTAGCAGATTTCTAGAAACATTCTGTGTACGTCTACATGTACTGTTTCTATCTATGCCATACCATTTTGTCATTTTGGTCTTTGTGTCCACAGCAGGACTGCAAAACAATTAACCTGTGGCAAAGCTACACACCACACTACCCTATATGCAGTTTTCATAAGGTTAGCAAAGGGGTTTGCAATGCTAACCACCAATAATGTAAACAATACCACGGAAAAAAGTGGTTGCTTTCAATAACAACTACTGCAGAAAGGCTCAAAGGACACGAGTATTATTACAAACAGCAAATGGATTAAAATGTTGAGGTTGTGATGCGAAAAACAACATGCCAATCCTAAAAACAACTCAGGCAACAGTGACACACCACACTACCACAAAAAGTACAATTGATTATAGCTTATGTATGAAACAAAAGTAAAACAAAAGACGTTTCCACTGTAGTTAAATGGACCAGAACACAGAGAAGACCTTCAATTATGAGATGTCATCAAGATAACAAGCACGTTATGGCATTTCATACACATCACATTCACATGGGGCAATTATGTGGGGTATCGAGGACTTATGTGAAAGCCGCAAGTCTTACAAGTTTAAGTAGCTGAAACACTCAAAGACAGACACATCAACAGAGTGACTATTCCACCACACAATAAAAAAAAGAGAAGGAAACTGCTGTTTTGTCAATATGTGTTACTTTTATATATATATATATATACTGTCAAATCTTGATTTAGCTAGAAAACGTTTGAGAATTAGGGGCTTTCTTTTATCTGTATAATGTAAATTTTGGATATAGTGCCTAATAATAAATCCATGAGGTTATTATTCGAACAACAGAAAATATGCAACATTTTTTGATAATCGGTTCTTCAATGAAAGAGGAGAAAAAGGAAAATATCAAACCTTTTCTCACTTCAGTTACTTAATTGAGACTTGACTGTTTGTCTGTGCTTATCGAAATTAAAAGCTCTGGGTTCTGGACATTGAGTCAGAAAGAAACAAATGATTTGAAGATCCCACTTTGGGCTTTGCAAATTTGTTAAGGGCTTTTAAAAAAAACACTTATTTTGACAATTTATTGATAAAACAAATAATTAGCATCTATGATGAAAATCAATGAAGAAAATTACTCAGCTGAGCCCTAGTGTTTTTTCACGGAACTGTATTTTGTGTGACAAAATATGATTTTAATCCTTCCTAATCATACTTTTGGGATTAAAACATATTAAAATACTACAAGACTATTAAAATGGTTTAATCTACACTAGACAACAGGGCACATTTAAAAAGTTGCACCTGCCATTTGCCTTTCCAGACAGAATCCTGTCAGATTTATTATATTACATATGAGAATACTAGACCTCTCAGACAAATCCAACATTTGGTTTCCTCAGATATCTTTACAACCTTTGCTGATCCTGAGTAATAGCACAGTGTTGACAGGTATCGTTTTTCCAGCATACAGCCCTGCTGCTCAGCAGAGGCCAGTGAGAGGTCCATCATTAGTCAGCAGATAGCAAGTATGCAGCAGCACCGTCATTCAGTCAGCTGAAAGGGGGAATTGAGCAGTGCACAGTGAACACGTTGGTGTAAAGAGGCTCGTGTATCGGGGGTATTAAAGCGGTATGGACAGCCCAGGGCCAGACCAGAAAACAAACGCTGACAGGACTCCAATCTGGCCCAGAGACAAGGCGAGGAGGGCGTGACTATAATTACAGAGGTATTTGGGCTCTCGACAGTTTGGCATTCGCATTCACTGCGTTTCATGAGCAGCTCAGGACTGCATAAGCCCCTGCAAGCTCTGCCATTAACCTTGGGCTGTTTCAAGTCTAGATCATACCCTGCCTTCATGACTACTATAGTTCACAGAGACTAAAGCTGAGACTAGTGTGACACTGGATCCTTTGCTGTGAAAACAGTGACAGCAACAAATCTCTGACATGCAATTTCAATAAAACAGACAATCAAACTGCAAAATCACAATTGTGAAGGAGTGCTACATAGAGAGATGTGACACCAGAGACACTCGGGATGGCTGGTTCCCTCAGCCTCAACATCAGTGATGTGGTGAATAATTTAGCAGCCAAGGAGAGGACACTGAAGAGAAAAAACAAAATAGACTAAGGCTGCAACGAGTGACTGAATTATTACTGATTTATCTGCCAAGCATTTTTCACCCAATAAAATAAACACTTTGTCTTTAAAATGTCAGAAAATACTAACTGTCCAGTTTTTTTTTTTCCAGCTCCCAATGTAATGTCTTCATATGTTTTATTCCAAACTAAAATATTGAGCTAATGATTAAATAAAAAACAGGGAAAAGCAGCAAATCCCTACATTGGAAATGGTTGCCATTTTTGCTATAAAAGAAAGACAAAAAAAACAAACAAACAATACAGCAATGTAAAAAAAAAATGCAACAACTTGATGAATTCAAGTCAATAAATGGATTGTACCATTTATGGAAAATAGCTCTGAAAATATTTTAATAAATGATCATTATTTTTTTCATTAAAAGGTTTGTTTACATTCTGTAACTGCTTAGTAAATTTCAAGCCAAAATGCCCAAAGTTCCTAAATTTCTAGCTTATTAATTGTAATCATTCTCTGTTTATCTTTGCCTTATGTTAATTTAATATCTTAAGCTTCATACTTAGAATAAACAGGACATTTGAGAATGTTACATTGGACTGAAGAGCTATTTTCAGATGTTTTGGAGGGTAGAGACAATAAAGAAATTAATCCAAGGCTCAAATTGATTGAATTCATCTGCTGGGCTCTATTTGCCACGTAGCCACAGAGTTTTTTTAGGGGATGGCCAACATGTGGTGGCCAACAGGGCTGGGAAGGTCAATTTACTTTCATAAATTATGTGAATTCTAAATATAACAGTTTCTAAATTATCCTTAAAACCTGGATATGACAAAACACTTGGAGTGAAAAAGCATGGCTCTGAATTTTTCAAAAATCTAAATATCCACTAAGTCTGTGAAATCCAAAGTTAAGTGTGCTGGCTGTCCCAGTAGTCCTCCTGAGTAGCAGATGTCTCTGTATTTATTTATAACCTGGCGTTCCTGCACTTTAACTCCACTGGTTCCTGACTAACAACAATAACAACCCATTTCCCTGTAGTGCTGGAGCATGTTGGCCCTGACAGCAGAGCGGCTGCTCCAGTGTATGTCCTTGTGTGAGTGTGGCGGTTTGGGGAGTTTTAGGAGCTGGGGAGGGGGAGTTGGTGTAGGGATGTATGCTGGGGGGAGGAGTGGTGAAGAGTGTGGTGGTGTAGCTGGGATAGATGAAGAGTACACACAGTACGGTAACCTGATCCACAGACTGCAGAATGGGACAGGGAGGGAAGAGGGCTAAGAATAGCACTGAGTCTGACACACAGAGCGCAGAGTACGCCACCAGCAGCAACAGCAGCAACAGCAGCAGCAGCAGCAGCAGCAGCAGCAGCAGCAGCAGGAGCAGCATTACTCCACTACAGCTTCAAGTGCACTGCTTTTGCTGTAAGCTCTCACAAACACCATGTGGAAAATACATTTGTTTTTTTTTCCCCCCTTGTCTCCCATGTGGCTGCACTTACCACTGCACACACAATGAGACCTGGAAGAACAATAAAAGCTCTGAATGTACCACCATTATTAAAATGTTGCACACCGGTGAAAATAAAACCAAAGTGCATCATTAACAAGTATATTTTAATTCTACACTAAAGCTCATCAGTTCTATTCATACATTAGGAGGCAGGTAAATCCTGTAACACGCTCAAAGAGATGCACTATGCTTGCTGCAACAGTAAACAGCCGGTCACGTGGTGGTGGACCACTATGCCATCAGGCTAAATGATGGGGGAGGTCTCTTCAGCTGCACATCCACTCCCTGCCTTCGACTCCTCCTCCTCCTCCTCCCCCATAATGAGTAGCAGGACAAAGCCAAGCGCAAAGGCCTGATCCCTAGACTGCAGGAGACTGGCAGAAAAGGCAGTAATACAAAGCAAAGAGCCAGCCATCTTTAACATGATCACACGATTTTTAAACCATTGACCAATTTATGTGACTGCATCGTACATATATACATCCTACTTTGCATGCCAAATCTGTCATGTGCCCTAGAAATGTCCTGTCCAATTACCTTCCTACTGATGACACAAAAACAGAATCCTATTGTTTATCATGTCAGTAGGCAAATTTATTGTAAAACACCCAAAACTCCCCTTTTTCTAAGAATTAAATTTTCATTCAGTTTATTTATGAGTCAGTTTATTTATGAATGGTTATTTATTCATTTAATTTATCTATTATGTAGAAATACAAGATATCTTTTGGTTAAATTTGTTTTTCTTTATAAACTGGATGTTTGACTTTTGGACTAACAAAGCTAATTCAAAACATCTGAATATCTGGAATCTTGGAGTATTGTTATTAATGCATTTCATAGTTACAGGAGCAAATCTTAGTGAATAAAAGAATACTGTTAAGGGTTGGTGATTTGGTAAATCTTCCAATATTCTGCCATGGTACATGCAATATTATATCACAGAGTCAGTTTTAGTGATTTGGAGATCCAACACCAAAGGCCCTTCTCCATTTGCTTAATACAATCATAGTTGGAGAACAAAAAGCTCTTAGGATGCAGCTTTTTTCAGGTAACAAGCCTACAGAACCAAAGAAAGGATCCATATTAAAATTTTAAAATGAAGAAGTTAAACTGATCTTTAGTCATGAACAGTCAGTTAGCTTAAGGAGTAGATTAGCTTCAGATTCAGTGTTGTTGATAAATGCATGTGCTGCCCGTTTACTCACCTACAGCCACTATGGAGGACGAAACTTTTTATCTGATACAGACTTTTTGCTCTGCATTTGTATTTCCACTGGTCTCATCCGCCATGCTTTCTTGTCACTCTCAACTTCGGCTGTGGTTAGTAAACCAGCGTAGAGATGCATTATGCCACTAACTGCCACTTTCATGTCACATGAAAATGTAATTTACAGGTAACTTTCACAAAAACACAGGGGAATCCTGCCTAAGGTTGCTACACAGCCTGCTGCAAATATATAACAGAAACACTTTTACAATAGAAGCAGCATTCATGCCAAATCACTCCTGGTGAGGGCATTTCGATTGTTGTACAAATAGGTTGTCATATTGCCCATTCCTAAATAATGAATCATTATGAATAAAAGTAACAGTATGTCCTGGAATAA
Organism: Acanthurus tennentii; assembly: GCA_029783805.1. Classification (NCBI taxonomy): domain Eukaryota; kingdom Metazoa; phylum Chordata; class Actinopteri; order Acanthuriformes; family Acanthuridae; genus Acanthurus; species Acanthurus tennentii. The sequence goes on from JAPZDZ010000004.1 coordinate 18,530,022, forward strand.
CTTTGTACAAACATGTAAACCAAGTAAGCTGTTGTGGTGTTTAGCATAACTACAAGTACCCAAGTAATGTAAATAACCACAAACCTATGAATTAATCTTAAAAATACAATTAAAAAATCATTACCTTTTCTAGTTATGTTTTTTAGCCACATCCATGCAGACCTTCTGCCTCAACTGTCTATTAAAATCAAAAGTATTAAATTTTAATGCACAACGTAAGTGCAGCTCTTCTCAGCTTGCCTCCTGTTGTCTGTTTGTATCTGTTGAAATGTGCCTTCAGTTCAAACAGCAAGTGACACGAGATGCCTCAAGGCGTCTGTTCACCTCTCCCTACCCTAACCCCAGACAGACAAAACACGCCTCCTTCAACCCCTGGTGTCTGGCCTTCATTCCAGCAGTTGTCCCATTGCATAAATGAGACAGTCATGTTCCTGGGAGGAGGCTGTGAGCAACCTCTCACACATGGGAAAAGCATGGGCTATCATTACCAATAGTAGTGAGTAAAGTCAGGTGTCAATAACACTTTTGGTTTAGTACCCTTGAAACTTGTAGGTTACCCATTCATAAATGTACCTAAACCCTGGATCTGATCTGCATTTCCATCACAGACTGTTCTCTTATTTGCAAGTGGGGATGTAATTAGTTTTCAAGGGCTTGACTCCTAAAATCTTTACCAGTAACTGGAATATATCAAATAAGA
>JAPZDZ010000004.1:18530821-18544747 GCA_029783805.1 Acanthurus tennentii
AAAAAAAAATGGGAAAAATGGTTTGTCTCTGTACTGAGGTCACGAGGCCCTGAAACCACCACTCCACCACTCCGTCACTGCTGACTGCTTTCTTCTGTGTCAGAATTTTGGTAGAATGGAAACTGATGTAATTGTCTGTAATTCTTAACTAAACACATCGCTGCTTACTGAATGGTAAAAGCTAATAAGATTATCTCTCACTGATTTCAACATAGACTGCAGTGACCTTTTGTTTAAACCAGTGCAATATATTTTTGAGGGCCTGCCAGCAAGTTGTTTATGACAAAGGGGACAGACAGATAGGTATTGTGAGGCCACTTCAGAATCTTCATTTGTTTTGCTAGCTGAGGAGCAAGCCCCTGATAATGCAACTATAGTAACAGCATAAGAAAACATGCTCTTTTTTAGTTGGCACTTGGTCCAGGTTGTCATTTGCTGAAGGTGAAAGTTACACATTATTTCAAACATACTTAAATCCCTTTTATCTTTAACATTTAATGAAAGATTTCTGTTAGTCTCAAATGTATTTCTATCATCAGTGATTGGGATGATGGGAATAGTCCCAAGCCCCTGCTAAGCTAGCATTTTAGCAACATGGAGAAAAACTGTGGCATCTTCAGCATGATCTGATTGGCTTCTCTGCTCTGCTCTGTTTTAGACACACCTGATCAAACTATTTAAGAGAATATAGGCCAATAATGTCTCAAGGCCTATCAATTAGAGCACCCTTAATCTCTCTCTCTCTGTCTTACTCAGCCACACACTCACTGTACATGTATTCTTACATAGCCTCTACCTTATCTATAAAATGTCATGTCTACAATGGAGAGTTTCTGCTGCACCAATGATCATTATCTTATTAGTAATTCTTAAAACAAAATCACAATTGTCTTGGGCATTACTGAGCACTGGATGCAGCGACAGAGTTTCTGAAAACTATGACAAGGAGGTAAGAAAAAGGGAGGAGAACATTTAATGCCAACTGGAGCATTTCTCCGATGGCAGACTGCGTATGGTAACTCACACTACCAGGCACTCATGTTTTGCCTTTTTTTTCTTATCGATACATGGTCATTTATTGCGTACAGTGACAAGCTTGTTTGAGAAACTGCTGCAGGTAGCAAGATAGAACCAATCTGCTAGGAACCCCAGAAGGGTGACAAAAAATGAGTTGGGTTGGTATGATTCTTTGCAGTTCTACAACTGAGTGAAAACACTAAAATAACTTATCCAATGTGCAATGCAATGAACCAACCAGCCTGCTTGGTGGAAACAGGGATTAAATGTATAAGCCAACACAGGACAACTAATTGCAGCAAAGCAGAATAAAGGGTTGATTTTCTGCCCAATCTGTTGTACATCAAGCATATTTATAACTAAAGATAAATAGTGTGAGTTTGGCAAAAATAGGACACCAATTTTTCTTTTGGCTTCATTCATAATAATCCAAGCATTAAACTGTTGTAAGACTCAGACATAATGTTCTTATGTGTCCTAAATGTGTATTCTTATGTAAGATCGAGTGTTGAACTGTTTCACAGTGTTATTCATCACTTAAAAGCTTTCATAAAGAGAGGAGTAGCTCTAAATATACAAGGGAGAGGTTCAGGGCATGGCTCGCACACAAATCAAAAGTCTCATAAAATTACTAATGTTTGTAAGCGAAAGGCATACATAGGGTTAACTTAACCGGCAGGAGAAAAGGGCTCAGCCCACTAAAACACGCCCATTAAATTGGCCTGAAAGAGAGAGACTCAGAGAGTCATAAGAAGCCTACCGCCACTGCTCTAAATGTAGGTCAATGATCAGATACCCAAGGAACAGACAAGAACAATGAAGCCTTTACTGCTGATTACGGGTTAAAAAGAAGGAGCGAGGGAATGGGGGAGGGACTGGAGCAAAGGTTAGGACCTAGGCGTGGGTCTTGTTCTTTTTATTTTTTTTTTCCACCACAGCGTTAAGCTCACATGACTGAGCCAAACACTGGGAAACTGTTTGTGTTCAACTTTCAAGGAAACTTCACTATCAACTGCATGAAGTTTCAAATGTAAAGTGAAATCCTCATTCTTACTCCGAAGATGACTGAAAACAATGTTATTTTATTTGCTGTGGAAAGGCATCAGTATTAGGTAAACAATTAGCTTAGTATCTTATATACTTGTCACTTTTTAAGTTATGCCCTGACAAGAGCAAGGTGGCAATAAAACATGGCATATAGACTCAAAACACTGACTTCATGTCTCTTGCACCTTGCAAATGAATAAAAATGCTTTGTCATTACTGGTCTGACGCACTTACATAGCTATGAAACAAAACATTGCAGTCAATTTAACAATGCATCATTAAGGAAGTTAATATGAGCGACTAGCAGGCCTCAGTCTGAAAAAATAAACCATGAGGGAAATGCTGCGTCAGTTTTGATTACGACAGTTAAGACGTGACTCCATCTACACCTGCCACATCTTATTAGGCTTGATGAGATGTCGATCCGATCACAGGCATGACACATGGTTCCCCAAGTTGTGCCAAACCCACAGCTTTACAGTATCGGAGTAAGCCTCAGCAAGGCCAGCGTGTAAAGGTTGACAGCTTTCTCCATTTTCAGACTAGGAGGAATACACAGCCTGCTGAGCATCAAAGTCTTTGATCAACAGTCATGCAGCAGGAAGATTAGAAGCAATTTCATTTTCATCTCTATTCACTACTGAGCTGTTAAGATTGTGCAGATAAACAGGTCAGTAGTGTTTACAGAACACAATCTGCAGGTGAACTGTTGGCATCTTATTGTGCACATTAATAATAAAAAAGTACAACTTGCGGATTTAACTTTTCCCAATGCTTGGTTATTCAGCAACTACTCTGGCTGATATATGAAGATGCAGTCGATTATAATAAAGCTGTTTCAAAACTAAAATAACTGAGGTGTTTTTATCGTTTTCAACCACTACTTTTTGCACTGATATGGCGACATAAACTACAGCTGAAAAAAAATGAAACTAGCTGAGATAAGGATACTTAAACATTTTAACTCCTTTCTTTCAGAATATATACTCGGGCTTTTCTAATTGTTTTTCAGCGCTGAGTTCTGCTTTTGTTATATTTCCTTTTTTATGTATTGTGCTAACTTTATCCTTATTAGTGAGGATAACATGGCTGCCTAAAAAGCTAGATAAAAATCCATTCATAAAATAATTTAAACTTCAGAAAGTATTGTGAGATTACCCCACATACTGCTTTATTGATCTGAAAATGATCTAAAAATGCGATATTGCTGGTTTTACCTTGGGATGTAAACATGAGAAGTGAATCAGGCACATTCATGCAGTGGTGTTGAAGCAGCATAAATAGTTAACCATATCACTGTCAATTATTAACCAAATTTTGACTGCATTTTTTAAATTTATTCCAAGGTCAAAAATATAACATGCTTAATTCCAAAGAGAGAGGTAGATGCAACAAATTAAAAGATATGTGTAGAAATTGTCTTGTGAATGAAGTGCTCATTAACCTATTTTTCAGCTGGAGGGTCCTTGGCCCTAAGAGAGTATTGTCACTTTGAGAGCAAGAGTAAACAGGATATGACTGCTTTTTTGAGCGTCAGTTGAGAGAAAGCAGCCAAGCAATGAAGAATCCAAACCACACACACATTTTCACATTGTCTTATTCTCTATAACTAATAATGCACTCTTATTTTTCTCACTGCTCATTCATAGAAGGAAACTTTAAGGGTTGATTAATGATTAATAACCTAGAACATTGCCAAGAAATATTATAAACCTGCTTTTACTTCCTTCTCTCTGAGCTGTAATGCTGTATTCTTTGGCAGGAAGGTCACAGGCTTTCAAATTGTCAGTCTTTCAAAGCACATGGTGGATAATCACGGCGACATCAGCCGTTGCACACAGAGATACCGCACTCAACGTACCAAACAAAAACAACGCTCGCACACATACAGCTGCTGGCAAAGGCTAGCACATGTTGTGTAATCATGAGGCTCCACCCTCTTCACACAAAGATACACACACAAATGCACACTTGCAGGGCCTCTCAAAGATGCAGACGCTCGGCTGATGGAGCCAACAGCATATAGGCTCAGGCTTGAGGCACATTAAAAATAATAAACACCACTTGTGTTTGCAGTCTTCAGTCAGTTTTAAATGCAACTCAATAAGAGGAAGCCTACAGCTTGAAGCGATAGTGATATAGAGTAAAAACAGGGCAGTGCCATGTGCCCATACATGACCAAAGAAACATCTGTCTTACTGAGTTGTGTGCAGTCTTTATGGAAATAATGTTACAAGAATTGAATATAATAAGATGCCCAACATGACGGACTGATTGCCCCTTGGTGTCTGGCTGCAGTAGAGGTCATAAATCCTGGCCTTTCATGTAAGCAGATAGGCCAAACTAAGTAGTCAAAGTACATGTTAAATAAATTTCTCCCAATGATCATTTCTGTCTTTTTGAATAGTTCTTAGCAAGCTGGTGCATGTTCATTTTTTTTGCTAAATGTTATGATTGAAAGTTAATTCTAACCTGCGATTGCGATTGAGTAGACTCGTTATGAGACGCACCTAATAATGGGTTTCAGTCATGTAACTACTGCAAAGGTTGTAAATCACATCACAAATGACTGTTTTAGAAATTTATGGGTTAAATTTTGTACATCGGGAGGAAATGGAGGCATGACACAACCCTTTTTTTTCCCATCATTGGTTACAGGTAGCGTAGCACAAAAAAATGGTAAGTGGCAGGACAAGAACTCAAATTATTTCTTTCCTCAAGTTTTACGAACATCAACCATGTGAGCTGTCTTTGTAAACATAAACGATCAAAATATTTGTCTGAGACTAGTTACTGACAGCATCCCAGTAATAGGTCTAAATAAAATGCAAATTATAAATTTGCTACACTGTGACATGCACATCCCTAGAGCAGAATTTAAGCTGTCTAAAAACAGAGGAAACAGATAAATTCTGCCATTTACTCTCCGTCAACCATTCCAATTTGTGCTCTACCAATGACAAAGTCGGAGGAACATGAAACCAACACTTGAACAGCATTCAACACAGGTTCAAACTTGCATAACAAAGGTCTTGAGCACAAATGGTGCCACCTTTGGAAGTCATCGTGACCCCACAAAAAAGGGCCCAAACATTTATTGAGCTGCAGCTTACATTGGAATAACTTTTTTGTTCACCATAAGGGACCTGTGTAGTTTGTGGTATTACAAAATTTTTAACATTTTTAAAAATTACTTAGGTACTTTCTTTTCCATTTCAATGATCTACATTTATACCCCACCATCTCTACTTCAGTGTGAATGTCACTTTCCTACCCTGCAACCTCTAATGCCACCCAAAAATAAGCGATGCACAGAACTTTCAGTAAGTCAGCTTAAGTATGTAAAAAAAGTCATAAAAGTATTAAACTTGGTTGTAATCAGCATAAAAGCAAGTAAATATAATATTTTAGACAGATAAAGCATTTAATGTCCTACTTGTCCATCTGGGAACAACAAAAAACAACCCACTGCAATGAAAAACAGAATTGATCCAGATGAAAAAAAAAACAGCACACTAGGGAATACTGTATATCCTTATATAATTGTTCCTGCTGCACAGAACCTTGGTCAATACCCTATTTTCTAATAAAGAGGCTTAAAGTCTGTCTGGAAAGGCTTAAGTAGCCATGGTATGGTTTCCCAGTTACACATACTGTAAGCTCTTTCTGTGCTAATGTTTACTAAGTGAGGAAATCTTTAAAAGGCTCAAAAAACATTTATCAGTGCAGACCAATTATTGTCCAACATTGTTAAAATAATATTTTTGAATGTCATCGGCTAAAATCAAGTTGGAGCCAATAAATACTGTCAGCAATACCAGGTCCAATTGCTGTAACCGTTGCTTAACTTAAGAGGCACTCTATCTACACTCATATACAGTGGGTGGTAGAATGCACTTTTAAAGTCATTTTGTGATCTGCCAATATATAAATGAAGAAGAAGAAGATGGCGATGAAAAAGAGCATGCCGTTGTCATGCTCATTATGAGAATATGCTGCACCCGGGTAGAGCCAAGCAGTGAAGACTCAAGAGCCAAACAAGTCATCACCACTGTGGGTATGTGTTTACAGTTTTAAAGGAGTACGACACAATTGCAATTTGTAATACGTGTTCCACAAGGGTACTAAGAGAAGGAAAAAGTATGATGTCAGATATGACTATGCCAAAGATATGGAATCTTTGAATCACATCTTTGTTTTTCTTATCCTCAAATGCGCACAAAATACAGGATATAAACTTCTCTCAAAATACAAAAATTTGATCATAAGTTATCATAAGTTACATGAGAAGCAGGTTATACGATTTTGGCAGAAAAAAATCAAAATTGTACATCTCCACTGGAAGTAAGCAAATTGGTCAGTTCAGTGTAACTGGACCTCTGGATGAATTAAGACTGTTTACTTGTTACAAATTTCAAAAATTCTATAACTTGCTTTTGGGGTAGTATCTCTTTGCATGCATTTACATTGCTTTTCCACACTCTATACAACACACTCTACAATTGCCTTGAATGTTAGGAAAATTTAATGTAACTGTAGATCCCCCCCCCCCCCCGTCAAATTTACATGATCTGAACATATTTTAGAAAAATTTGGCTTTTGGGGATTCAGATTTGTCACTCAAAGCATCCTGGTGAGAATTCAGAATGTTGGCACTTAGGAGGATGTTGGCACTGTATGTTGCCAAAAAATCCGAGAAAATGTTATTGCTAACAGAAGAAATTACCTCTATGACTCTATGATTGAATGTCAAAGATCTTCAGAGTAGTATAACAGTAGGGCAGCCTCAGTCTTTTTTACCTGGTGTAACGCAATACCTTAATACTTGCCAAACCTACTTTCACCCCCTAAAAAGCCTTAACTCACCCTTAGCCAGACTACAGCATGCTGAGTTCAGCCCATTGTGGTCAAATTAGCCATTGTTGGCAAAAATCTGGTCAAGCCAGGTACTGCTTCCATTTAATGTGTATTTGTCCTTGATGTAATAGTACAGCTGCTTAAAGCAGCCAAAAAGGACTAGAAACTCTCATTCCAGCAGTCCTTTCACACATTTTTAAATTAAAAAAAGGGGAAAAACACATTATCATACACATAATTTATTAAATTTGAAAAGTCTCTTCTTTAGCACTAAATCTAACTCATAATTCTGTCAAATTGGATTTGGATATTCAATACAAAGATTCAACTATTAATTTCTTTTTAGATGTGAGTTCAGGGTTGCACCAAATTTTAAACAGCCTTCAGTCTCATGTTTTAGCTGTAAGACTCATGTTTTAATACCACAATTCTTTATCTGTGATGTGAAAACATCAGATTGCCAAACAGTCAGAGAAAATAAAAGGCTGCATTCTGCTCGTAGTTGAGGTATAAGGTTTCAGTGCACAACGGATTGTCTCTTCTGCCGCACTGCATACAGCATGATCAGCCGAAGAGTCGATCACAGTGGACAACAGTACTGGAGGTCTTACCACCATCTGGTTTAAAAAGTATTTTAGCAGACTTCGCCAACAGTCATCAGCAGAGTACTTGGAGCAGCCAACTGACTAGAATAAAGCCTCCCTTCCTTATGCTTCTATTAACCTGTTATGCCCACATCGCAATTAATTGTTTTGGTTGATGCTGTGTTGGTTATTCTATTATAACTGTGCCAACTGCTTTGAGTATGTTTAATTACGTTTACCAGATATCACTAACAGCATCTAGGAAAGGCCAACCCAACCAAGTGAAAACCTAGTCATCCCACGACAAATAATTAACTACAACTAGCTGTGCAGAACATTAATAGTGTCTGCAGACACCAAGCATGTTTCAAACAGTATCAGAATAGGAAAATAATGAGGTGTTTTGTTTGTTTTTTATTGAAAAGCACAATCTTTGGTCTCTGCCATGCCAGAGCAATGGCTTGCAACCATTGACTGTATAAAACACTGGACAAACCCTCCGTGACGTCACCCATTGGTTTCTGCATGAGCGAAAGTGAAGCCTCAGAAATCTCGTCCTGGGCGCCACCATTAGCCTGCGCGTGACTCCGCCAAGAGCCCGCCTAAATGACGAAAAACCAAATGTGGGAAAAGAGGCGGGATTGAAGGACAGACAGCGCACCCAATCAGCTAACAGTCCCCAGCTATACATCAACAGGCCTTCAATCAACAGCCGAATAGCCGAATTTTAAGCTTAAATATAAAATAAACAAATGAGTTAGAAAAAAATGAACCCCCCTCAGAGTTTTAATGAGATGGTAGAGAAGCTGTAGACAACAAAAAACGTTTTTCGAACCAGGCTGTAAATATGCTTATTTCTGCTCTAAAGTTGTCCATTTTTACATGGGCTCCAATGGGAATTTGCTCCCTTTTGGAGCCAGCCTCAAGCAGTCAGTCAAGGAATTGCAAGTTTTTGTACTTCCTGGTTGGCTTCAATGCGGAAGTGGGGAGTTTGCCCCTTGCTTGCAACACTTTTGTTTAAACTACCCTTACGGTCTCTTCCCAATTTGATTGTTATGTATGGGTGCACTGCTTCTGTCCTCTGCTGTATGTGTGAGAGACACTCTCCCTCTCTCACACACATATCCATATGTGTTTTTAAAGATCTGTTTGAACAGTGCTGCAAAAATGACCATTTTGAGTGCTTCCAGTTTTACAGCACTGTTTACCATACACAACATCAAATACTTTGCTAAACTATTACTTGCCGCCGGTTTGCTGCCACGCACACACGCATGCATCTTAACAGTGGGTCAGAGACAGGTTTACAAAACCTTCAAATCTATTTTTAGGTTTGATCCTTAACTTTAACTTTAGTGGAATTATGAGATCAAGGCTTGAGTTCTATTCAGGATTAAAACTGATTTTCAAAAGTGCTTCAAATTTTTTTTGTCTTTCCAATGTCTTTCTAATGTCTTTTCAAAGTTTGTGTTCAACAAAGTAGATATCTCAATTAAATAAACTGAAATGTACATCTGCAAGTCCCCTTGAGTTTGTTGGTGAGTCAAAAAGCTAATTTCAGACAATAACTGAAAGTATGCAGGTTCGGACCTGAGTACATTTTCACAATTTCATCAATGAGTTTCTTCGTCTCTAGTTCAAGGTGTGATAATGAGTAAAACAAGTAAGTGTAGTTTTTAGTTTTAGGTGAAATGAAAACCTACAAAACTTTCTGTCTTACATACTTCTGCATTAACGTTTTTTAAATGAGTGTGTGAGAAAATGGGACATGAAACTAAACTAAAAACTCTGATATCACAAACTATTTGCAACAAGATGTACAGTGCAAATTAAGAGCAAAGATTGATTGGCTCTGATGATTCTCAATTTTTTAAATGTTAATTTCACATAAACATTAATAAAAGGTCCAGAGAGACCATGGGCTAAGATTATTTATGTGATTGTTTTTGCCATAAGAAAATATATTTGGTGTCAGCATAACAACTTTGCTCTCTTTAGAATATCAATTGAAGAGGAAAAACATTAAGTGAACATGGTGTTTTCCTACATACTGTTGACATGAACCTTTTTTTTCCAGCATGATTATTTTGTGATCACAAGAAGTGCAAAGCAATGAAAAAAGCAAATTGCTTTCATGCTGTCACAAAAGGAAAAAACCCTACAATGTCGAGATCACAGACTATTTTTTTGTAAACATGAGAAAACTTAAAAGTGTGCTAATTAAAAATAGGAACTACTGTCCTCTTTTCCCTATCTATACCAGCATGATCTTACATTTCAGGCTTTCTCCACCTTTGTCTTACAAAAGACTAAATATTTCACCTTTGACAATACCAAGCAATCTAGTGCAAGAGTATTTTTTACTGTTCAAATCTCTCATTCTATGTTCTGTTCAATATTAATATTTTTAATATATTCATGTCGAATGTGTTATATTCCCCCTTCCATTATTAACAGAACAGAAGTATATGTGTCTGAGATTAATAGCATTTAATATACTGGCATTTTTGACATTACTCGATACTGCTTGTAATATATCGAAGGTTTAAGAAGCAAAGTTAAACTGTGTATAAATGTTGTTTATACAAAATAGCCTCTTAAACTTTATATATTAAGGTAAGGTTGAGGATTTGCTGGCTCGTTGCACGGCCAGCCATCTAAAAACAGGCAGCTTTTGTATCAGGCAACACACCCCCAAGATGTCACAGTCATTGGCTGGGAGGCGCAAGCTCCTGGTTTTTCAAGCTATGCTAGTTCCTTGTATGAATTAGCAAATCATAGCTATATTTTACATGCGATTTTCTTGCTATTAACGTTTTGCCCGCAACTGAGCTGGGTGTTGATAAATTGTGGCGTTAGCGAGATCACTGTAGACAACACCACCCACCTCACGGTAATGTCGCTCGTGCCTGCCTTCAACGCACAGACAGCAATATGTTGTTGAGCGCTAAAATTTCCAACTTGGCTATGGTTGGTAAACATAACAAGCTTCTATAACCTTAACGTTATGCACTGAAGTACATTCCACAAGTAACCGCGTTTTGTAATGTTATTCTATGGCCAGCGGGAAATATTCATGTTCATGTTTTAATGACAATATTCAGCACGGGAGCACAGCACACCCCGAGACAAAAGCTCACTGCAGCCCCTTCGCTGCCCTCACAATGTTCCCCCTCCCCAGCGCTTCATCAAGCTAGCTAGCAAGCTCTTCCAGCCTCACACAGCCTCGCTGCCTGGCTGACTTGGGCTAACCCAGCTCTCTCCGTTTCGCCCCGACATTTTCCTGTCGCCTTTCTGTACTCTCGCTTCAAAGAAGCAATATTACATACAAAGAGCAGATACGGGAAAAAATTCATTAAGCATAGAGAAAGTACTCAACGTGTGTAACGCACGTGGCACACAACTATACGAAGCCCACGCAGACACATAACATTCCTTTTTCGCACGCAGTTTACTTCACGTTAGCTTAATGTTAGCCTGCTCGCTGTAGAACTTAGCCAGATGGCTAACGTTAACTATGAATTTGGCCCTTATGTTACGAGGCACTAAAACAACAAAGCTAGTTTTTCGCTTACCTTTACCCTGGGTTACGCGTTCCCACCGACTCATTCAGGTTCAACTATATATGAATATTGCGCAATATTATAGTTATTTCCTAAATACTGGACGTTAACCGTAGCCTACGGCGGTGTGACGTTCATCGCTGGTTTTGAAAACATCCCAGCCGTTCGTCGCCCGTCCTCTCAGAAAAGCCGAGCAAAACATGCAAGCGTCGTTCTCATTGGCCGAGATGTGACACGTGACCACTTGAGCCCCATCGAGCTTATAAGGTCTCCGTCTGCTGGATAGATGAGATGGGTATGTGTCAAACGATTTAACTCTTATCTTAGGGATGCTGTGAGTAAATCCGTACTTTTAACGTTGAGAATGTTCTCTGTGCTTTCAAATTTTGTAAGCTGGTGGCGTGTATAACATCTGTTGACGGCTAATAGCGTGTGAATTTGGACTGAGAGGAATGGAGAGGGAGAGCAGTAATGGGCACTTGACGTCATCTTTTCCGCTGCTGTGTTGCGGTCGGTGGGAATTTTCTCGAAGATCACGGTTGAGGTTATCAGTGGAATGGCTGCTCCTACTTTGTGAGCATACGTACATAGTCTGGCCACGGTTTCAATTACAAACTCATCGTCTTAATCAGCCTTTCAGGCCGCCAACTCATTGTATCGGGCAGCTTTGAACTGGTTGCGCAGTGACATTTGCATCATGGAGTACGTGCAGTGCGCGCATGCGTCCTAATGTATAATATTGTATGTTGCAGAGCAGGCTTGAAAGTCGCAAGAGGAAACCGGAGTGGGGGAGGGGCACCGGCTAGACACAAAAACGCCACCGGGGCGTGATGGAAATGACAGGGGCACATTTAGGAAGGGGGCTACGTGTTGAAGGCAAGAGGGTTTGTCAGATATCAATGTGACCGGATTAACCTTAAACGTATCTGTAATTTAAAGAGTTTCGTGCCCGAATAGTCAAAATATATATTTAACATGGCTTGTCAAAGTGGTAATTTCAGATAAACTGTAATAAATGATTAATAAGAATTGTTTTTACCATGTGTTTGAACCCCGCAATGTTACCCCCATTTTAGTAAAGGGTGTGTTAATATATATCTCCATTGGAATTGACTTATTAAAACATGTAAGATATTGTCATTTTGTTTCTGACAAGTGAAAATTTCAATTCAGAACAATCTTATTATTCACAAATACATAGTTGTCTTACAAAAACTGAAAAAAAGCCTCAGTGTGACGTGAATTCAAAGTAACTTGTTTTGACGTTGTAACATTTATAACAAATTTGGACTTAAGACAATTGTGTGTTGGGTTTTTTTGTGTGTGTGATTTCAGTTTTTTGAGGTACCACTAGACATACTGCAGACATTTCATGTGCCACCATTGCACGAGATAAATGCTCACCTCTTGAAGATGCTGTGTGTGTATTTCTTGTTTTACAGCTAGCATCATGTGGTAAGGATAGGTGATTTCCAATACCTAATTTTACAGAGTTTCAGTGTTAGGCATTTTGGTTGGTTACAACAGTCCAGAGCGAAAAGAACCCTCACTTGACTGCAGAAAATCTTCTAGGAAAACAAATGACAGAATAATTTTGGAAAGTGACCAATTTCTCAAGATTCCTGAAAGAATTTAGAAGATACATAGTTTTCAGACCCACAGTAAGTATGTACAGATGTTTCAAGCTCTATTGCCCAGTGTGCCTCATAGATGCTGTCGTCCTCACTGAGCAAATTATAAGTGCGCAGTCAGGACTATAAGACGTGCTTTCTTTCAGATAAATTACTTTCCCTGTGTCAGAACCATTAAGTTACACGCTTACACCAAGATCATAGATACATGAACAATTTATTTACACAACATTTTTGAGTTAAACATGATATCAGCTCTAGAGACAGTTGCTGTAAATGATGGCCAAGAATGATTACAGGTCCTGTCTTACACCAAAGCCTGGTCCTTTGGGCGGTTCTGTCAGAGAAGTCAAACCACCAGCAGGCTCACATGAAAAACGTCCGCTCCTGTAAAAAAGAGAATGACAAAAATTGTTTACCGGTGTACAAATAATGGCTTAGTTTATGTTACATATAAATTCCATTATTCAAACAGAAAAATATAACAACTAGTTTCTGGTGGTAATTTTTAAGTACCTGGGCCCAGGTGGTGGGACACTTCCTGCTTTAAGTTCATCAATAATGTCCTCAATGTCCTTAGGTGTGAGGTCCTCCTGAAGGAAGGGAGGATAAATAAGAAGAAGCAGAATAGTGAGCGGCTTTCATTGCTGACAGTCTTACAGTGGATCAGTGAGCTAGTAAAAGTTTTTCATATCCTTCAACCAATTCATTCCTAAGGAGAAAGTGGGAGGGGTAGGAGGCAATACTTGAAATACTTCCCTGCATTATTTTAACAATTTAACAATTATCAGTGACAAAAGGACATGCAGAATTATTATTCTCTCTGACGTTTTCTGCTTCAAAAACAGTATCAGATATAGTAATAATCAATATGTTGCCTTTTGCATGTGACTGTGGTCTGATGGAATACATTATCCATTATTAGTGGGCTTGATGTAAACAACATGCTATCATTAATAATAAAACTATCTGTTCGAATCCAAATCAATAAATAAGCTTGCATGTTAAAACTGTGGCTTAAGACTAAATGACTTAATCTGTTTTAATCAAAGAAACTACAGCAGGTTAAGATAGGACAGATTATTTTTAAGCAAAAACAAGTTTCACAAGGAAGTGTTTTACAAATTAAAAGGATCAATTAATGTATTAGTTTGTATTTCATTATTTAACTGATTTGATGTGCATTAGGACTTAAGACATTCATACTGCTTCTGCTATCCAGTTTTA
>JAPZDZ010000004.1:18600513-18613491 GCA_029783805.1 Acanthurus tennentii
CTCTGTTCTGCTATATTATTTCACTGCGTTATTAGTGTGGATAAAGCAAGCGAAACACAATGTGCTGTCAGTGTGATGCAATCTTCAAAGGTGCTGGTACGTGGATTTTTTGTTAACTGTGACAAAGCAAAGCTAGCTGTTTCTACTTGTTTCAAGTCTACATGCTAAGCTAAGTTAACCACCTACTGATAGTCAGATCAGATTTCCAATAGAGATACAAATGATGCTATCAATCTTTTCATCTCATTCTTGGCAAGAAAGCAAATAACAGTTATTCTCAAAAATATCAACAGTCTCACTCATTTTCTTCCTCTTTTTTTAACCGAACAAAATGTCACTTTGATGGACAAAATAATACTTTGACTGTATAAATAATATTTATTAAGACAAATGTGCTGCAACTCTCTGACACAAATTCAAATACGCTCACTGTAACTCAAAATAATGTCACCAAAAGCCAGTGTGAGCTACTTAAATGTTATTATTTGACTTTTTCTACGAAATGCATCTTAAAAAATAAATCATGAGAGCTTACAGCCGAACTAAATGCATGTGATGCTTTATTTCTTTCCTACAGGTGAAATAAAAATGCTCGTAGGAAAATGAGATGCTTATGTTTATGATTTTAAATGAAATGACTCTTCAGTTTGGCGATAAGACATCCCTGCCTGCCTGCCTTTATGAACAAACTACAAGCGCAGACTCTGAAAATTTGGAAACTGCGGCGGTTTATAATGTGATTTCTTTCTTCTCTCCTGCTCGTGGGCGTCCACTGCACCCTCCGACGGTAAGTTGAGCTGTTCGGTGTGTTCTGACCCTGGATCACCTCCCTGTCAGCCCAATGTCAAATGCAAATCGCACAGGCCGACAGCGCGGTGCTAATCCTGCCATATCTGAGCTGCTTTCCCATTCATTCACTTCACCTCACAGATTACACTGCGGCAGAGAGCACAGAAATCCACACAAATGTGCCATAACTGTAACTGTAATAGTAATGTGTCACATCGCCGCTGCCAGTACTCTGCATTACATAACAGCCAGCAATTTCTCTATGAACACACAAGCATGAGGCAGCGATTATGAATCTCACTGTGTCCTGCGATTACACAGCCGGTTTATCAAACAGCCGAGTCACTGAAGGGTTTAACAGATCCGAGCTGATGTGTGCGGCAGCGACGTGGTCGTACTCTTTGATTATCTCAGTGTGTGATGTTTAAAGTGCACCGTGACTCTTCTGTGTAAGCTGCACTTTTACACTCGTTTTAATTTGCTGAGTCGAGTCATGACAGTGCACTCGGTGGTGATGAACCGGTGCCAGAGGGCGTCACTACCGAGTGCACGGCGTGCAGAGTCAGCCGTGATGCTAAAGTGCAACCGTACACCTCACAGGAAACACTGTGCTGCAGCTGTGCATGTTGTCTGCTGAAGGCAACAAACTTCCCTACAGAAGATCTGTTTTTTTAATAACACAACTTACACAGACAGATACACAGACTGGTAAAACTTTCTGAACTTCTCTTTATCTTTGAAGTACTTCGAGATCAAGTTTTACTTGTTTCTTCAAAGGAAAAAAAAAATCAATCACAGAATGTCCAGGGGCACATGGTACGGATTTAAAGCAATAAGAAGATGTTAAACCAAAAGAGTTAACCAAAAAAAAAAAAAAAAAAAAATTAAATAAATCAAGATCAGTGGCTCAAGGAGTGGATACTTAGTGTGAGAGTAGAGTGAGTGAATGAAGTGAAATCGTGTTCAGCATCAATAAGTGACTGTGGCTGGAGTGTGACGAGACATGCTGGACTGAGCGGCCTTCTGATCAAAACAAACTCTTTGTTAGAATCTCATCACCTGATATTCAAAATCCACAAAATACCCCCCCCCTCCAAAAAATGACTTATAGATAAACTTGACTGACTTTGGTGAAATAATCACTTTTTCTTTTTTTTTACTTTTTCTGCTTCCAATAAACAAATTGTTAAGCCAGACTTCTCAGAATTGGCTTCTGATTCACTGGGGAGCGAATCGATTCTTTTTTTGTCATGGTTCATCGCTTCTCGAGTCAGAGACGCTTCAAAAACAAACCCCAGAAACACCCAAAACTTTGACTTAATTTATTGAGGGTTGGACCATGATGTGACAACTTTAGAAATGCATTTTGCAAAAGCATAAATATATATATATTTTTGCATAGTTTACTTGCCGGTTTGTCTTTTTTTGTCACTTCAGATTAAAAAATAAATCAATAACACCAAATTATCACATGCTTTGGCCGGTTTTGGAGCATCTTAAGCGTCACCATGGACAATAAAGAACCAGTTGCTTTTCAGAGAAGAAACCAAATTTATCTTTGAATCAATTTCGAATGATTAGAGAATAGAGTCCAGGCGACAGAAGGCCAGTGTACGAGGCTCGTGGAGGAGCCAGTGTCAGCTCAGTCCCACAGGTGGAAGGGAGATGGAGGAGGGAGGAGGAGGCACTGACCTCTGCTCTTAAAGCCAGGGGCCTGTGGTACCTAGTGAGTCCCGTGGCTCCCCTGCTCTGGGCCTGGCCCCCACCCTGGCTCTGGCTCTGGGGCTCCACGCCTCGCTCCTGTCCTAGACGCCACTCCAGCTCATCCCTCTGACCGGACTGTGAGTGACGTGGGGGGTGGGGAGGAGGGGGAGGTGGGGGAGGTGGGGGAGGGAAGAGGGGGGGTGAGGACGGTGTGGGTGTAAAGGTGGGGTAAGGGGGGGGATGGACGACAGGTGCGGGATAGAGGGGGGTGCAGGTAGTCGTGGCGGTGGTATTTTGAGGGGGGAGGGCGGGGGGGTGGGGGGGGAGATGTGTGAGGTGGTGTTGTGGACGAAAGAGACAGAAGACAACAAATGGGGTGAGGGGACCAGGAAAGAAAAGCGGGCGGGGAAAACAAACAAACAAAAATAAAACAGAAGATGGGTAAAGAATATAAGCAAGAGGGGGGGAAAAAAATCAACTAACAGACTACACGGTGTGGAGAAGAACAAACGGACTAGAGTACGAAGAAAAGCGCAAAGAGAAAGACCAACTTAAAGATGACGGCGTATGAGAGAGATGAGAAGAGAACGAGAATGAGGATGAACAAAATCATGGGCTGAAACATCTGGCGGGAACACAAAGAGGAACAAAGAGAGGGAATCGGGGTTGGGGGGGGGGAAAGAATGCAAAACACTTGTTATGAAGCGCATGCAATGAGGGATACATGAGTCCAAACCAACAGCTGAGAGATAACCACGGCAAAACTGCAGAGCGAGAGCTATAGCAGGCTAAAGGTTGTTCAACACATGCTGGTGCACAGCCGTGTGTGTTGGAGAAGCAATCATAAAGAATGTTGCGTCTTAAGCCTGTATGATGCACATTGTTTTTTCAGACATTACAGCAGTTAAAAAAAAAATAGGAAAAAAAAAATACAGTGGAGGCTTTTGAGGTTTTCAGGTGAGCTTTAAGACAGCGCCACTTCCTGCAGCAGTGCCCACTTTATTTGTGAGCATGAGGATTCTGCAGCTAACAGGAACTTTGTGCAAATGTGCCAAATAAAAATCTACAGAAGCTTGAAGCATTCACCAAAGAAAAATTGGAGACATATTTTTAATACATTTATGACTTCATAGCTTGTATAATAACGACTAAGCATCTTAAAGTTATTACAAACTATTATCTCGTAAAATGACACGAGCTGCACCTTTAAGTTTTACCTGATGGTAATAAAGAAATAATAAAAATAAAGCGATTACTAATGTTCAAAAACTTTATGTGTCAAGTTTTGTTGAAAATATGAGATGCAAATTGTATTTCTATGAATACAGAACTCTTATTTGCAAGACGATATTTCTGCCATTTTACAAGACGATTACAAGACAAATATCTTGGACATAAATCTTTATTGCAATATAATTGTCTTGTGAATGTCTTATAATATAAAATCTTAATTTTACAGGACGGTCGGATGGCCTGAGTACAGAAACCTGATTGAAGTGACTAGAAGTGATGAAAACTGTGCAGAATACTTTGGTTTTTATCAAGATTTACATTTTATAATTAGGAGATACTAAAGTCATACCTGCGAGAAAACATTTGCAACATTTTACAAGATGGTTATGAAAAAAACTCCTTATCTTTTTTTTTATAACTATGGGACCCTCAAGTACTCATTATGAGAAAACATCTGAGCTGTCCTCCTCTGGTGAATGCACTTCTAGATATATCTTCATTTTCAAAAATGTAGTGATTATACCTTCAGTTCGCACACCGACTGTTTGCTGCTGCAGCAACTGTTTTTGATCTGAAGTCATTTAGGTTTAAAAACTCCACTATTCTGCACCTTCAATCATCATCAACAACCCTCAAAGGACAGAAGTCTTACTGATTTGAACAGGTGTGAGTTGTTAGTACAGTGGTTAGCTTGGACTAAACCACCCAGCTTCACCCAGACTAACTAGCGAGTCCTACAGGCAGAGGAACAAAGCACAAACAAGTCATTGGAGAGAATGAATATGGAGGCAGCTTCACTCTATTATCTCTACAAAGCACATCGGGGGTCTTGAAGTGAGAAATGTTTCAAAGAGCTGTTTGTTTTATTCCGTACAAGTCAGGCTGATTGGAAAGAGACATCCAAGATGTCTGCCTGATCATGCAGCGCAGAGATATTGAACCTGCTTTGGAAGAGCAACACGGTAATGTTGACAAGTCGTCTGAGCTGAAATAAAATAAGAAACAGGAAGCAGGATGCCAGCCAGCGAGGTTCTTCCACAGGCAACTCACACAGCGTCATGCAATTCTGGGTTCCATTCCTTTTTTTTTTTTTAATTTGAAAAGAAGTTATTTTAGACAGTGCACACAATTTTTTTATGGTTCGTCTCCTTGGCAACACCATGGAGTAACCAATCCCACATGTGTGTGTGTGTGTGTGTGTGTGTGTGCATGATAATATGTTGTGCAAAAAAAAAAAAAAAAAAGCTACAGCATAAATGTGTCATAATGAGTCATTCAAATGATAGCATGGTGTAGCTGTAAAGAGAAAAAAAATATTTACTGAGCTACATCATGCAAACATCTCACTATGTCAGGAAGAAGCTTTGTATCGAGCCAAATGGAAGAAGCTGCAGAAACTCCTTCAGTACTTACTCCATTCACACCAAGCACCCTTTCAAGCACCCTCCTAAGCACCCCGGCTGACTGGAAGCAGGGCAGCTGCAGACAGTGAGTGCAGGGAGAAGGAGGCAGGCAGGCAGGGTCCGCTGGCTATGAGGATGTGCATGGAGATGCAGATGTGAATGTGGCAGCAGCAGGAAGCGATGGTGGTGGTTGTGGCGGTGGGTCGTGGGGGAGGGGTGCCAGTGTGGCGGAGCTGGGTGGCTAATGTTGGAGCGAGGGGCCTGCTATGTCTCCCTGAACTTCTTGATAGGTTCGGATTATTTCAAGTCTGCCTAACCTGATGGTTTGATCTCAGCTCTTTTTTTTCCCTAAAAGTGGGTAACTGATCCAGCACTTGGTGAACTCACAGTGCTGCACAGTAACAGGAAAAACCAACAGGAAGGATCATAAACCACAAAGCAGTTATCCCTGCTCTGACTCTTCTTGCCTAAAACAGAAAAAGTCTGACTAATTTGGAAGATTTTTGTCCTTTTGCTCAAAGGAAGACCTTCTGTCCTTCCTGAACTTTGCCTTAGACCCCTGTGTCTCCATCTGACAAGTGACTACTCCCCACCTGTTGTAGCGTGACTCCATTTTAAGAAAACAAGGACAAATCCACAGTCCTTGCTCTATGCAAAAATGCATTTTTCAGTTTGGACAAAGTGAATGTGTGACTTCAGCAGTCTGAGCTGAGCTGAAATGTGTTGGTAACTTTGTCCAGGAAGACAGTTTCATCCCAAAACATCTTATCAAGGAAACAAAAAGGGAAATTAACACAAAGAAGACCTTTGCTTTTGGATGGTGCCACTCAGTTTGGTTGGCTCAGCGCTAAAAAGGCCTATATGAGCTACTGCAGACTCTAAAAGAGCACTCATTTCAATTAGCTTTGCTTTCCTATCACATTGCTTGAGTTTGAATGAACAGATTTTTAAAACAAATGATCAAAACTGATGCAACATAACAAGAGATGTTCTGTCCAGTCGGGGATTCGATTGTGTAAAAGTAGCAGCTTATGTAGCCTCAACTTGAAAACCTCAAGCAGAGCTGAGATGCAGGCTGCAGAGGTCAAGTAAGCTCACTTCTTTTCAACTGTTCACCACCGATTTTTTTTTCAATTTTAGAGCTTGCAGTCCTCAGCACCAACCAAAGAGACAAACTTTGATGTGAAAATCACTGAGCTTCCCCTCTAAGTTTACATTTTTGCACAGAATAAGGACTGTGGATTTTCTTTCCTGTTTCTCACAGTGGAGCTGCACTGCTGCTACCTTTGAGAGAAGTACATGATTACTGGACCTGTAACTCCTTTACAGTACATATGAGCATGTGAGTAATAAGACAGACTTGAAAAAATCCGAACCTTTACTTAAAGCTTTATATTGTTTGTCCAATAAGATTTACATCCTTACATCCTTAATAAGATTTCAAATGATAGGTGAGGCTGTGGATGGTGTGTTTCCTGCTGAAGCTGTGAGGTCTTTAATTAGAGCTGATTTTTTGCACACAGTGCTGACTAAAGATCTCATTTAGTTTATTTTAGCCTGTAATGGTCCACTAATGACTGCACACATGGGGACGTTTAAATCAAACCTAAATTAATCCTCACGTTTACATTTACATCGATGGGGTTTTTTCGTAGCCATTCATAAAGCTTCGCACTACTTAACATGATTCTGCAGAATACATTTTATTGTCTAGTGCTGTTTTAAATCATTAAACCATCTGGACTGATAATGTCTTTTCTTTCTCGCCTTTCCCCTGATATGATGTCATCAGGACAAACCAGGTAAGATGCTTTGTTGACTTTTTTTACCTTACATGCCTTCTCCCTTATTTTTGACATTCCTCTTTTTTGTTAAAAAACATAGAGCAGATATCTAAATGCACAGAGAGACGTCATCTTAAGATCAGTGGAAAAGGTCACGGGAAGTTCATATTGTACTCACCTGGAAGTCTGTTACCAGGTCTCTTCCGAAGGTGCCGATGGGAGAGTCACGGGACATGGAGGTGACCGTGGACAGGAAGCTGCTGGACTCTGTCAGGTTTGGCATCGGTGACAGGTCGTCTGTCCTTTCTCTAAGCCCCTCCCCTACATGGTCCAGCTTCTCCATGAATATGTGCAGCTCGGTGCGGAAGGCCTTCATGCGAGTGTTGATGGTGTCCAGGACTTGGGTGTCTGGTTTGTTTCCAGACGCCGCTCCTCCTTCCAGACTCTCTCCTGTCGTCACCAGCAGCCTGCCCTCGAAGATCAGACTGTCGGTGTCCGTGATCAGACGATCCACCGTCTTCCCGAGCCGTTCGGCCTCACGTTTCACGTTTGTGAACGACTCCCGTTCTTCCCTCCTGCGGTTTGCCAGCTCAGTGGCGCTGAGCTCGCTGCCGTCTGAGGGTTTGATGCTTCCGAACCCTGAGGTGGTTGCTGTTTTCTCAAACAGGTCTTCAGAGTCACTCTCGCCTCCGATCGGGCCCTCCCTCTTGGGGTGGAGGAGAAGAAGTCGTCCTGCCTCCTCCTCCTCAGCGGCCTCTCGCCGTCCTGCATCGCTCTCAGCATCGCTGTCTCGAGGGCTGCCGGTGCGCAGGCCCAGATGTGCAGCCAGGTCGCAGCGCTGGACGTTGGACATGAGGACTCGGTTCTCGTACTGCAGCTTCATCACCTTCCCACTGAGCTCATTGATCTGCATCCTGGCGGATTTTAGCTCCTCCATCATCATCCCGCCGCTGGAGCCGTTACCGTTCCCCCCGTTACCAGGTTTGAATAACCCTCCCTCGCTGCCATCCTCGCCGACGAGCCCAGAGCTGCTGCTGGGGCCGAACTTAAAGCGATTGAGTTCAGATGTAAGCTGCCTGTTGTGGTCCTCAATCTCTGAGATGGAGCGGCGCAGCAGCTCGGCCTCCTCCTCCACAAACTGTAGATGGCGACGCAGCTCACTTGCAGACTCCAGCGCGTCACCACCGTATGGCGAGGAGGGCATGCTGGAGAAGGGTTCCCGCCCAAAGCAGTCTCTTTCATACTGACAGCGGATGTCCTCGTTTTCCGCCCTCAGGCTGCGGTTCTCCACCTCCAGCTCCACAATCTTTCTGCCCAAGATGTTGGCCTCCTCCTCCACCAGCTTGAGACGTAATCGCAGCTCAGCCTCTCGGGTGGTGTGGGGACCGCCGCCGGAGCACTCGGCCAGGGGAAGAGGACTGTCCACGTCCCCGTAAACCGACTTGTATTTCTGCAGCTCCTGCTCCAGCTCGTCCTTCTCGCGGCCCAGCTTCGCCATCTTTTTTCTCATCAGGCTCGATTCCTCCTTGGCAAACTGGAGCTGGCACCTGAGATCTGCACTGTCCTCCTACCAGGATGAGGATAACACAATCAAAAAGGATAAAGATTTCAATATTTCATGCTTTTTGTTTCAGTCAACAAAACTCCAAAAAGACCAAAACCAATAATATGGCCCCAAGCCCACTGATTCTCTACACTGAATGTAGAAAAATGGGCTAAGATTATAGTTAAATTTTAAGAAAAAAAAGCTAAATAATCTCTTAAAATAGTGAAGAACTGCAGTCTTTAGCAAATACAGTTCAAACAGGAGTAAGCGGTGTATTTGCTGTGAACTATTTTTTGGCAGTGGAGTGATTCACACTTGCATGTGGGATTGATTTTTTAAAAACTCTACAGATTTATATTAATGGACGAACATGTCAGCCAGCACAAGACTGTGACTCATGATGTGTTTCTTGACATGTTTTCAAGGTTTTTGACAACAATGCGATGACGCTTTATGGCACAGAGGAATGATGCACAGGCAGTTTATTGCAATAAGCATCAATTCATTGTTGGGTTTGATCTTTTTAGGGGATTTTGTGACAATAACAAATCATAGAATAACACAAGATTTAAAAACATACATTATTTTATAGTTTTGAATTCAGAGGAAAGGGTGGTAGTAATATTTTGTGTGTTGCATTTGAGTGTTTTTTTACCTGACTTGAGGACTTCTTGTCCTTAAACGTTTCTCGGCTCCCTCGCCTCCTCAGTGCAGTCTGCACAAGGACAAAGAGAAAGGATGTAATTATAAGTAATAACAATAATCATCTCCGCAAAATTATATAAAATTTGTTTGTGAACATGTTTGGCAACCCTCCTAATGTGAAACAGACTCTGCAAAAGGCCAGAGGAACATTAATCTATGCGGGCATCTTACATAACGTTCCCAGCATCAGGTCATAGCCAAGTCTAATAAGGAAGTCTTTACTCTAATGCAGATTGCAGATCACATGACATAATTACTGTCTGATTCATGCATGTAGTAATGGTGACAGCCTGTATCGCAGGCCAACATCTGGTTATGATGTCGGTCTCTCTGCGAGTGAGTTGTGAACGGACACAGAGTTAATAGTCTGTTCAGACATTTCTGCTCGGTATAAAGTTCAGAAAAACTTCAGAGTACAAATGATGAGAATGAGTTTTGATGAATGATGCACCAGGGTGCTTTAGATCCCATTCAGCTCAGTGTGACAGACGTCTTATCTGGGCTCAAATTCAGCAACACATGGCGCTTCCACGACGCTCCGGGGGGAAGCATCTGCCTGTCCAGTGGTGAAATCTGTCCTGTGGCTAATACTACGCACTGCACGCAAAGCCCGGATAAAACAGCGACTTCTGCACGCCAGCTTAGTCTTACCGACTAATAAAATCATTCATTTTTATCAAGTCTGTGCACTTTCTTTCACCAGCGGTTGCAGCTTCATATGACAGGGGAAAGAACTAAAAGCGCTGAGAGAAAGGAAGTAGAGAGGGAAATGAAGACAGGAGGAGAGGAAAGGAGAGGAAGAAATCCCCCCTTTTTATAAATGCAAAGTGCAGAGCTTTCAAGTGTGAAGGATTTTCCAGGAACAGATTGCTGCCCCGGCACAGTTATTTAAAGGTTCTGATGATCAGTTAAGCTGGGCTCCTTTCTAGGAAGCATAACTTGATATTAATATTTCCGATCTCAGAGTTGCAGTAATATGTCAAAGCTCTCGTACTTCATAAGCAGTCAAACAGGACGTCCATAAACCATCTGAGATAATTCTGCTCAGGCTGCAGAGAGAAATCACTTTGTCAAAATGTGAGGGACTGATTGTGAGGTGCTGTGACTGATTTATTGCTGCACAAATCCTCCAAAAGGCACATATGAATGTCATCAGATTGTGAGTGGTTTGCACAAAAGCATACATACAAAAACGCTGTTTGTGCAGCGGCAGCATTGAATGCAGGCTTGTTTTATGGAAAAGTTACTATGTTTGACCTTTGAAGATTCCTGGAATGACTCAGACATGAGATCGATGTGTTAAATTACATTCAGATTACTGTAAAAGGGTTCATGTCTGAGCAGTGAAGTTTGCTTTTCTTCCTCCAAAAGATTGGTAAATGGAAAGGATACAATAGAGGCTCTGTTAGTGTGTGAAAACAGATTGAACTGCCTTTATATTTTAGACTTAATGTGGCCTTTAGATTTTGTTGGCCAAAGACACGAACCTTGCAAAGTTATTTTTCACACAAATATATTTTGAATTCTTGGGACTCAATTTTCCCCTGCTGTTTTGCAGTGAAATGAATTATTCTTCTGTTTTTCTTTTTTTTTGTAAACCCTCTTGCCTCAAAGTGCTACTTGAGGGATGGATTAAGTCTTTTTAAATAAAAATAAATTTCAGAGACCGAAGCAGAGAAACAGATTATTATTCACTGCTGTTTCAGCTGCTGCTGTTTAAATCTTCCTGTCCTTCTCTCTCGGTTTTTTATGCTTTGTGTAAAACCCACTTCACTGTACCAGCTCTGTTGCCAGCCAAAATAGACCAGTAGGACAGTGTGAATCATTCATGGCCAGCCCGATGGAAAGTGTGAGGTCGAACCTGTTTTGCTCGGAGCAGGGACGGACCTTGACTCAGTCACCGTCTCTACGACAGGAAAGAAGCGCCCACTTAGAAACAGCAACCAAAACATGAAAATAACCGAACTGTGGGCAGAAATCACTATAGAAACAGATTTGTGCCTCCTATTTCATGTATATTCTGTAAACTGAGCACTAGGTGTGGTTAAATCCGATGTTTAGTACACATAAGGTTTAATTTACACAGAATGAATGCAGCTTTCTTTGCTGCTCAAACGACCTTCGCCACATATTTCTCTGCTGAGGTGTTTTTTTCATGACCAGTATTTTCTCAATTTTTCTCAACCTGTTACTGAAGAAAACTCTGAATTTCTACAAGTTTCGAGCACCTCTGTCTGCCCTCTTCCTGTCCTCACAGTCTCTTTTGAAGTCTCTGTATCTGATTCAAACTCAGTCTCTGTTGATGCCCTCAAAGGGAGAAATTCACCACGAGCTGAATGCAGATAGGTTTGATGGAACATGGAGTTCTTTGCCCGGCGTCAATTACACGACGTGTCTGACATGTCGTTTGATCTCGTCTCGGTACAAGCCGTCTGCTTTTCTCTTCAAAAGGAAGGTAAACAGATTTGTTTATCTCCATATTTAACTCGTCGAATTCAATTTTTTAGTTACACGTCATGTCAAACAACTCAAAGTGATGACACACACACTGCCATTGTTGCCACTGCTCATGGCGAACTGCACCTCTGCTCATCTTCTCCTGTAATCCCTCCATCCAGATCGTTTCATCCTCAGGAATCCTCTCCAAGACTATGATTGTATTTATTTGGTGATGACAGGGTGTAACTTATAGTTTACTACAGTTATTTATTTACTGGCCGCATCAGACGGGTGAATCCGCACCCACCCAGCTTGCTCCCTTCCCCTCCCCTCTGGTCCAGTCTCAGCTTTGTGTCTGTGCCAGTATCTCCCTCACCAGTCGTGGTTTAATTCCCAGCCTGGGTGACAGAGCTAATCTCCCTGGGGAGACAGCGGCTTAGACGGCATCTTGTGCAAAGCTCCTCAGAACCCCGGACCACCACAAGCAGGGATCCCTGTTTACTGAATACAGAAGTCAATTTGAGGCTTGAAGACACAAGTGTGATTAGGAAGCAAAGGATTTGAGAGAACACTGATCTACTGGTGCGTCCCGTTTTGGGAAAAACACAAGGTAATTTTATTCCTGCTTGTGTACAACACAAGGTTGTACAACAAAATAAAAGTTTGTAGTCCTTCGTGTAACATAATGCAGTTATTTATTTACATATACACTACAGACCTATAAAATACATCCAGGAAATGATTCTATGCAGATAAACAAGATAGTGATGATCATATATTTGACAACTTCAAATTACAAGTTCCACTTCTGAGAAACACCGTCTATCTACTGTAACTTGTTCGAGCAGCGTTGATGTTAAACACACAGTCTGCTTCCCCTCCTCCTGTCGGACCACACACCGCCCATCCAGTGCTACAACTTAATCCAGGATGTTGTGGTGGAGACAGGTCTCTGCAGAGACGTGGACACAACAGCCTCTAATTTTACTGCCTGGCAAGCGAGATCCCTATCGTGTCCATTTCATTTTACTGCAACCGGTCGTTAGCAAAGAGAAATCCTGAGTCCAGCTGAGCTAATGGCTTTTATCCTGAGTATCTTCCCTCTCCACCAGCTGGTCTGGCTCAGTGGTCAGAAGGTAATTGCTCAAAAAAATCTGCTGTTCTTAATCCAAACCCTGTGTTTTCCTTTTCTAATGCTGACAGGTGTGTTTCTCTTATAGCTCTTACGTGTTTTATTAATGGTGAAGCAGGTTAAAGGAGCCTCCAGCTGCTGAGATCCAGCTTTAGGTAGGGAAGTTAGAATCTCTAAGTTTGTGGTAGGAAATTTTAACTTTAATGCTCCCTGAAGCCGAATTTCTCAGAAAGTTGGTAGAAC
>JAPZDZ010000004.1:18729048-18744849 GCA_029783805.1 Acanthurus tennentii
GATTCTAACATTGGTAGTATTTAATTTGATGTTTTTACAAACTAAAATAAGTTAACCTTAAAAATTGAGTGATATAATGCACCTGATGACTGTTCTCTGTCATTTTTTTTGATATCTAAAACACAATGATGATTTTTTTTTTCTTATAACCAGAAAAAATATTTTTTGCAGGAGCCAGGGATGGACTTGTCTGCAATGTTTTATAACACTATTATCTTGAGACTACAATTTAATTATACTATTATCTCAAGAAAACAAGCCTTGTTATCTAGAATTACTGAGACAATGAACCTGTTATCACAAGAAACCTAAGGATTATTATCTCTTATTATGTACAAATTTGTCAGAGATCAATAGCACCCTGCCAACATGAACCGATACTATCTTAACAACTGCAGCACTGAAAATGTCAGATCAATAAGCTTTTCATTGCTGATCAAATGAAAATCATCAGACTGTACTAAAATCAATATCTAACGCGGATGGAAATTGTGACTAATTTTACAGGCCAAGATTATGCATGAGCTCATGAACAAGACACGAAATTTAGATTTCTTCCTGATTATCAAGTGACTTTTGAGTAAAAACTAAACAGTTGCTTTCTCATGGTAAATTATCTCATAACTCAGAGAAATTGGCTTTAACCAAAAATTATTTTTAAATCTTGAGATACAGAAATAGTTACCTCATGGTCTTAAGATAACAGCATTTAGAAAAATGCGCACACACTGCAGTTTTGACTCTGTAGTTTTTATCCCGACCCAAGGTGTTATTTCTGTTTTTAGCACTGTGCGTGTCTGAGTTTTAGTTTTACTGGGTGCTCAACTCAGCATTGACAGCATTCCTCTAATTAATTTTATGTTTAACAATGGCTGAAATCATAGCTAGAGCTGTTTTTCCTCCCATGACCTTTTATTCTCTCTAAACTTACACCAGAATTAAATTTCTTCTACATTTTTAGAGGAAACTGTTTCTGTTTCTGATTCATCTTAAAAAGGTTTTGATTGAACGTTTTTGTTCCTATCTGTATAGATATTAGAACAGGCAAAACAAGGAAGATTTCTGTGGGTTTAATGCATTATTTCTACATATCCACTTCTGCTCTGCACCATTGTGATGATTCCAGTGAAGCTTCGAGCAGCTGAGCATCTGCATGTCACCCTCCACCCCTGTTTGCTTCACTATTGTGCTTTACTTTGCTGCAACCGACCGGACTGCGCTCAGCTGGTCTGCCGCTCTCTCTGCAGAGTCGCACCACAAGTGTGATATCAGATCATACATTTTCTGTAAGCGCAAGTGTATTGCAATTAATCATGTTCACACTCAAAACTCTGCCAGTAAACACATGAACAGCACCCTGTTTGATAATCGAAACTGTACCTGTGTGCCAGTGTTGTGTGTGAGCGTGCCTGTGTGTGTGTGTGTGTGTGTGTGTGTGGTAAAGGGACTGTGTACACATGAGCCCAGCACTTCTGTGCTTTTCTAAAGAGGTGCTGTCAGATGGCCAACAGAAAACACAGAGTATGTAACGTCAGCAGACAAGTCTTTCACTGGGACATGAGAAAAGCGACAGAGTGCAACATATATTACTCTACTGAACATAAACACAGAGGGTAACATAGATGTTCAGAGTCAAATAACATGCTGTTGTCCTTGAGTGTGTTTTTCATCTGTTCATTCAGCACTGAGAGGGCAAAAAAATTTGCTCTTTTATTCTGTTTCTCTCCCCCTAAAATTTGTGACACAAAAGCCAAAAATCTAAATAATATGAAAAGCAAGAGATGAAACCTAAAATGATCTTCCAGTCACAAGGGTTACAAATGACACTGTGAAAAACAGAAATCTGCTTTACACTGATTGTGAGCTGATGGGCTGATGGTTATTGATTTACACCAAACCCATTTAGTTTTAATTAAGCTGAGATCTTTGACTGTCCAACAGAGGTAATAGAGGAAAGTCAGTCGTCGATCGGATGATGCCGATGACTGAAATACCTTCTCTGATCCCTAACGCCGTCTGGCCCAGTATTCCTTCCCTTCTTTTTCCACTTTGCATTTCCTTCATCCTGTCAGTTACTGTGTACAGCTGCAGTGAATGACAAGTGCTCTTTGCACTTTGAAAAAACATAAAATATTAAAGGTATGTTTACGATAAAAGGGGAAGGCAATTCTTCTCTCCCTCACAACCGCATTATTAATTCATACTGTTAAAACGACTTTCCACGAATTAATGGAGACAATGCATGGCCTCACAATTGCTTTTGGAAATAAAGGGGGCGTCGGGCTGTCAAGTGATGCATTATGGTGGTACAGAGTGGGTCTTATCTATAGAAAGCATGCTGTTAGTTTTAAAAGTACCTCAGCCCTTAAGTCTTACACAGACACCACAGAGGAACCGCAGTGGCGGTTTAAATGCTAATCATTTTTCACTTGTGGCCTACCACAGAATTAAAACTGCATCTAAAAGAGTCTGCATACAAGGTGTGATCATCTTCCAGCTCCACAAAGTTATAATCAGCATTAAAAATGTGTAACACCTGAGCTCCAAAAGGTGAGACCTTTGCAGTCTGTTTAAAGCTACTAGAAGTCGCCCCAAAGTCCAAAAAAAGCTGCCAAGTTTGACTATGAGTCATCTTGTAAATCTGCATAGCAAAATGGTGAATCAAACAAAACATTCACTATCCCAGCAGTAATAACTTAGGGAGCAGAGCACTTTTTTAAAGTCATAAAAGCTGTAAACAAACCAAAAAAACTTCCTTGCTGACTAAATCTTAGAGGAGTGTGCAGCTCCACAGGACATGTAATATAAATGTTCATAAACAGTATTGACACTACAGACATGCTGAATGTCCAGCCAGAAGCGAAACGATCAATTACAACAGTGATGGTTCATTAACAGGCAAAAAGCAAATCCAAAAAAACAACATAAATTAAAATCCAATGCTTTTACAACATATTACAATTCAACTCAGATGTGATTCACTCTTTGAGTCATGCAGGCGATCTAACAGAAAGAAAAAGCTTCTGTTTTTTTTTTCCTGGTTAAATAAAAACAGTTGACTGGTTCCTGATTTGATTGTTTTAGCCTTGAACTTTTGAAGGAAAGAAAGAAACGTTATATATTTATCTGTTTCCAAACATACAAACTGAGACATAAACAGTGAGCACAGTGTGGGGAGGTTGTTTTTCACACACACTCTGCAGTGGCTGGATGCTCAGTTGTGCCTGTTTCCTTTACAAAACCCCAGAAACAGTGACTGTAGGGTGAAGAACAGAGCTGGTACATTACTGCCCCGGCTTGTGATTCATATATAATAGCCGGTGTACGGCTCCATGCAGTCTTATTGATCTTGTTTGGGCCCAGTCTTAGAGCTCCGAGCTCGGCAGTGATGAGGAGCAACGACCTCCAGCAATCATGAGGTCAATCACAGATCATCACAAAATCAATTAAATTTACACACATCATAAATTTGATTGCTGTTCATAAAACTCATGATATTTTATGTTTGTGTAAATTTACTTTAGATTTTTAAATCAATGTCAGATTTTTTTTATCTGTGCAAAAAGTTGGCAACTTATTTAGACAAATAAAAAAAACAAGACCGAGTCACAATGTTTAATATAAGCTACAGCCTCCCCTTAACGTCACATTGAAGTCTAATTAAGTGATTTTTTTAGGATAACATGATATAAACTATTTTATAAAATATCTACTGATCGGTCGCCTAACCCCACTTGGCGCACACATGGCAGTTTGGTCCAATTTAGTTGCGTATAAAATGGGAACTTAAGAAAAAAAAATAACTCACCAGCTGCGAGACACATTGGCAGCAGTAACCTGAAGACCAGCCCGCACACCACCTCAGAGGCCATGGCTCCGGACAGCCCGTGTTCAATCCAGGTAAAAGTAGCCGAGGACTGTCTCTCTAAGGTCTCTCTTGCATCCCAAACACATGCGCTCTGTCAAATCCCAGCTGACATCAGACTGGTGCGCTCCTCCAGACGGCCACATCAGCTCTCCCTGATGACACCTGGACCCCGGAGGTTATTCCACAGTGAAGGGTTGCGCATTCACCGAGGTTCTCCACAGCTGGCTTGTCACCGGTGAGTAACGTCACCATGATGTTTTAGTTGCTCAGAAGCATTTAAGTGACGCTGACGCTGCATAAAGTGAGCAACGGTCTCAGGTGCGCAAACGGCTGCACGAGAACAGCGCGTAAAAATGCCGGAGAAAGGAGCCAACAAGTCCTCAAGTCCAATTAACTTCCTTTATAAACCACTAAGCCGCTTTAAAGAGAAATGTTTAAATTAAAATAAAGTCTCCTGTCATTTCTTAACTGTGAGGCTTGGCAGGATCTCTCATAATAACCGGATAATTTACTCTTCCCGTTCTGTCCCCTTGGTGAAATTTGACTTTTCTGACTTCTGGTGCGGATTGCACTCATCAACCGGAGGCTACAGGACGAGTTTATGATTGACACCGGACTCAGCCAATCAGATGCCTTCGTCTGGGAACCGGTCCGGCCCTTTGAGATAATTGGAAGCAAGAGGTGGGACGTGGAAAAGGATGCAAATACCACAAGTTTTACAAGAAAACATGTCCAAAATCTACAAAAATATTTGATAGCATTTTTAGTATTAAATCTTAATCTTTAAGTCAATAGATATTAAGTAAGGAGGATCTTTTCAGGAAGTTTTATAAATGTCAAGAGACTTTCACTGATAATTTTATCTCCACAGGTCTGCTGTCCGTCTACTCATTGGAGAGAAACAGCGACGCCTAGTGGTGTGAAATCATTCTGCACAAATCAGCACAGCCCTCTCAGTCTGTTACCACAGAACAGGCCTGACAAAAAAATACTTTACCACAATGCTTTTTGTGTATCTTCTGTTAACTTATTTTAGTCCCTTGCTGTAACTGTTCATATCAGTTTTAAATCTTATACAGGCTTTCAACTTGACTGTGATCTGATGACTGTAAAGGTCATATGATTCATATAAAGTTAAAGGCCATGAGACCACTTCCATCGAATAGTCTTATCCCAGGATAAATGGGATCTTTTCATCCTGCTCCAAAATCAGGAACAACCTGAACCCTGCTCAGCTTTTCAAATCACATCATAGCAGCTCGAGGGACGATAAACCGGTCTGTCTGACTGATCCGCCACTTTGATCCAGACTGAAGAATCTCTACATCTGTGGGATTAACGCAATTAAATATTTGTATTAACCCCAGAGGATAAATTTCTTTAAATTATGGCCCCATGAAGCAATTAAATTGATGTTTCTGACTTGTGTTGAAATGTCTTAATGTTTATCGATTAATATTAATCACTGTAAACATTCATGGTTCTCAGAAGATTAATCACAAAGTATCTGGAGGTCCCCCTGACTCTCTAGCGCCCCCATGAGGTTCACATTTAATGTTTTGAGTGAAGTGTTTAGGATACTGATTGTGTTTAAATTTAAGGTCACAAAAAGTCTGCAGTTTTTCTTTTTTTGTCTTGTCTCTGTGGGCTCAGAGCAGGTATGGAAACACCTGCATTCATCATGTCCTCCCTCTCATTTAGTCTGAGTCATTAATGAGTCACTGAAATTCAAAACTCCACTGTGTGCTGAGAAACTTGTGTTGACTCACTTAACATTTACTTGTGCTTAATTTTAAAAATAATGGAAAGAAGTGTGTGCCCACACACACAGGAGGTTCTCGGAGGGTGTGAATGTGTTTTATCCTCAGTCCTTTTTCTAATAAAGCTCTTTTGTAGCATAATATCAGACACATTTGTGCTTATTTGTTCTACAAACACATCTCCCCACTAACAAAATTATCTGATTTATAACACATTTTATCCATATGACAGTCCTGATCGCTGTAAACAGAATAAAAGGAGCTTTAACCACAAACCAATTAATTTAAATGCTGAAATGGCTTTAACTTGTTTCCTTCCTTAATGCCTGGATATCAAAAACACTTAAAACTCAACTTAAGGTTATTTATCACCTCTATCAAAAGCAGCTGCATCAAAAAACAAACCACGGAGCGCTGACCTGGTGTTTACTTGTTTTGTACACAATAAAGAGGAGCAGCCAAGTCTGAACTGGAGCATTAACACACAGGTTGATTAAAACCAATAAATCATACATTCTTCGATGTGTTTAATGACTTTATTGACAAGAAAATGATCCATACTGTTGTTTCCTCCGAAGTGCATTAGGACGGAAAGGAGCAAGGTATGATGGGAGTCGTCAGCGCCGAGCCAAATGACCCTCCTCAACCTCCACGTTTAATACACAGGGCACTTAAAGCAGCAAAGGTCCTGCTTGTGATGTGATGAATCATCGCTTGGCCTGACGAACCAAAAATGGATTCAGGCTACCAAAAAAAAAAAAAAAAAAGAAGAAGAAAAATAAACAGCTAAATGCTGCTGAGGGAAAAGCTGACTTTGGGAGATCATCAGCCCACCACCCTCTGCCCCCGAGGCGTCACTTTTCCCTGGAAATGCAGACCGGCTGGATACTCTGCTGCAGCGATCACGTGGGAGCAGTCAGAAAGTCACCAACGAGGCTCTGAACTGCAGCCAGCCGTGATCAATAACTAACCTCAAAACATGTCAGCCCGCGATTTGTTCCTGCCTGTTTGAAGTCCAGACCTGCTGATCTAATCCCTCAGATAGATGGGAATCCTTATAACATCTGTCTTTGATCCATTATTCATCCGATTCTTGAGAGGGAGTTATTGATAAAGCTCTCGGGCCAAATGGACACAACAGTTTTGTAAAACACACAGTGAAGCTTCAGCTCGGTTGATCCTGACTGACCTGCCTCATGTTAATTCTTGTCCTTCTGAGGCTTCAAATGGGCAGAAAATTGCTAATCATTTCTAAATGTTTAAAGGTGACGGTGAGTTTTTAAAGAGCGTAAATATTTCAGCAGGTGGGAAAAGAAATATAATGACTTTTAGTTGAATTCACACAAAAACAGTCCACAGTCAAAATTGATCAATGAAGCTGGACTTCATGACTGTAAACTAACGGAAAACGTCTTTTGGATAAGCAGGAGGATCTTTTTTTTTTTACTGTCAGCATTGTATTAATATAAGTGAAGCACTGACCTTCAAGCAAGCTTACATGATAATTATCTCATTGTTTAATCTTACAATGTTTAAATAAATGTTTTTTCTTCCCAGTTTGGCGGAAACTGAGCATCGACCTTAAGCTCATCAAACATCTTTGGGATAAACTTCACGTTCCCAAATCCTAAATTCTGATGGAAAGCCTGGAAAACCAGAGGAGTGGATAATGTCGTATCAGCACACTGATGCCTTCAACTAGAAGTCAACTTATTTTTCTTTTTCTGGAGCTTTAATCACCATAAAATGGTCCCTAACAGCAGATTTTTTTTTTCCCCCTCTCAAATCGTTCTTTCTGCGGTCTGTCAGAAAAAAAAAAAACATCTGCAGAAGTAGAAAATGATGTGGAAAAATAGATTTCATTATCTCTCTAACATGAAACTCTGCTTTTAAATCTTCTGAATTTCACTGGAGATCCCACACTGCTGCAGAAGCAGCTTTCACCAAGAAGAAAACTGAAGTGCAAATGAGATTAACGTCCAGATTGCTTCAGTATTGATCTG
Source organism: Acanthurus tennentii (assembly GCA_029783805.1). NCBI lineage: Eukaryota > Metazoa > Chordata > Actinopteri > Acanthuriformes > Acanthuridae > Acanthurus > Acanthurus tennentii. The sequence goes on from JAPZDZ010000004.1 coordinate 18,736,680, forward strand.
CGAGTGAAATCCAAACTGTGTGTGTGTGTTCAATATTTACATGGATGCACTCTGCATGCACTTTAAAGGTGCCTTTGCTTGAGTAGGCTTTTTAGTGTCTTTCTGTGGTGGCTGCGGGCGGATTATCAGTTTTTACAATCAGACAGACAGGCTGTGAGTTGTTGCTATCATATGAAAACCGTGCAACTCCAGTTTTAAATGTAATATGTTGTAAGTGCAAAGAAGTGAATAAAACCTCCTGCTGGTTTAGTCTGTGATCCGTGGACTCGTTTCAAATGCTGAATGTTGTTAAACATATTCATACGTGGTAATCGGGCCTGTTTAAATCATGACAGTTTGACATCATACAGGATTATTTTGCAGCCATTATGTAACAACTAAGAATCTACAACCAGGCTGTCAGCTCTGTGAGCTTGTGCTTCAACTAAATGCTAACATGCTTTGGTTATAAACCAGCCGCTGAGGCGACTATTTCAGCAAACATTCTTCATCTCTTTTTGCCATTTGCATGTCAATACTTTGTATCATCCTCGCAGCCTGAGACGATTGTGATGAGTTTAAAAAAATACAAACAAGCCAGATCATATTTTTCCACTATAGCAGATAAATAATCAATACAGTTGGATCTTTTTTGTGTGTGTTTCTGTGGAGACAAGACTGTTTCTGCTATGAGACACTGGCCTGGTGGCACTAGAGGAAAAGTCACCCAAATCACCCAAAGCAGTATGATTCATCGTCTGGGGTCGATGAATGTGTGCACAAAGTTTGCAAAGAGAAGATGTCGAGGTATTTCAAAGAGAAAAGAGACAAAAAGTCAGGGGTTAGTGGGGATCATTCTACACAAAAACTCATAACTATTGATCCAGTAGTTGTTGAGTTATTTCAGTCTGGACTGATCAACATCCATTGCTGTCCATAAAGCCGGTATGTTTCAACTCTCACTATTAAACCGTTGTCACTCCGCACACACAAAGAGGCGTCTCTGCATCGATTACAGACTTGTGACCAGACTTTTGAAAAGGGTGAGACCAACGGACAGAGCTAAAATCAATTAGCTGCAACAGCTGCATGATTGTCTATTCATCTGTCTGGATGTGCATGAGCTGTGGAAGCTCTGTCATTTTGCAAATTGAAGGAGGATAATGGCCTTCACGAACTGATGACTGAAGGTATGTTTAGTGATTTTTATCAGAGCGTAAACAGTAACATTAACAGACAGGATGCTCATGTTAATGCGCATGTTAATGCCTGAGCTTAAAGGACTGATTTGTTTAGAGATGTTTTGCGTTTCCTCTGGGTTGTTATCAACATTACGTTACATCCCAAAAGATTAACAGTACTTCGATTAAAAGGGCGGCCTTGTGTTGTGAAGCCATGAACTGTTGAGGGCTCTTTGTGCTTCTCAAGGCGGAGATGAGTTTAGCTTTTAACTCAGCAGCAATGACCTAAGAGGTCAAAGGTCATCGGGACTTCATTCCTCGGGTCTCGCAGCAGACAGCAGCCTCTGTGTTTTCATAACACAAAGGACTTCTGAGGAGGAGCAGGCGATGTCTGCTCTCAGAGAAAACATGGAGAAAGTGACTTAATAAGGAGGAGGAACATTTTTCTGTGATTAAAATCGGTTTCAGTCAATAAAATGTAGAAATTAATCACTTTTCAGCCCGGGATTATAGTGGTTTACTCTGTTATGATCTTAACTTCTCATCAAGTGGCCATGGTTAAGTTTGTTTGTTAAAGCTTCAAATGCAGACTAATAAATTACTTGAGGTTAGCGAGTCCTTCTGGGAACGACCCTCCCCATCCTCACTGTCACATAAATCATCATTTTCAGTTCAGGCTGATGATTCAGTGTTCGCTTTGTGATGAAGTGTTGTTTATATGTTCTTGGTTCCTCATTTGCTTCAGCGTCTCCCAACGACCTGCGCGATGACCACAGATTTCCTACATTTGTCAGTGTGACCTTCAACGTTTGCCCGAACACATTGTTTTCATTTGTGGGTTTAATGTGAAGCTGGAAAGAGCAGCAGCAAAGTGATGGCATAATAAGAATAAATGGATCATTCTAATACTTGGGGGAAAAAATGGAATCTAGTTATTAACTGATAGTTAATAATTTGAATAATTAATTTCAATGCTGTCAGATATTTTAATTTAGAATCAAAAACTCATGTTTCTTGTGTTTTTAATGCAAAATCAGAATTTGCAAAGTAACTAGATACTAAAGTTTTCAAATAATCACAGTGGATTTAAAAGTACAATATTTCCTTCAACACTGCAGTGGAGTGGAAGTGTAATGTAGCACCACGAGGTGCTCTGGTAAATTAAAAATACCAGAAACTTGTACTCAAGTATGATACTTGAGTAAATGTATGTAGTTAGATTTCAACACTGTTTTTCAGAAGTTGTGAAAAGTGGAGTAAAACCAAATTTTTTACGTTGATTTGTTGTTTATATCTATATATTTAAATATATGTCTCCATAGTTGAACCCATCAGAGTCCATCTTCTATCATTCACACTGACATCAACACATGAACATCCTCCTCTTACTGGTGAACAGAGCAGCTCATCATCATCAACATCATCATCATCAGGAAAAAGACTTCAATGTGAAGACCAAATAACAACTGGTGAGTGATTTAGCTAGTGTTCCTGTTGACGGTACCTAATGCACATCTAATCGGATTCTAGTTTTCATCATTTAAGGCTCAAACCTTGTTAAGAGTTGTATATTATCCATGAAAAATACGACCAATCATTTGGCTCTGCATTAGGTGTAATATGATTGTCGCTCGGAAATGAGTATGTTGTTTAAAAGTTTCCTGCTGAGCCCGCAAATTCTGCGCTGCTCCAACACCCATTTTAATCTAGAAGATACTCATTTATTGATCACTGTGGTGAAAAGCAAATAAAAGGTCATCAGGGGAATAAACCACAAGATATAAAACATTATAAAGCACTTCAAACGGTACAAATGATAAGATGGTACAAATGGTGAAGGAATGATTATTGTTTATTATTTTGTTACTGACAGTAATGCTGTTAAATATGGGTTTAGTGTTTAAAGTTGCAAAAAAGGAAGAAATGTTAGATTCAATACAAAAATGTAATGATAGTGAGTTGTTCCTTGTATACATTTGTCAGATTTAAGTGCAAAAAACCCCAAAATATTTAGCTCCTTTTAATTTTCTAGACTTTTCCAGATTGCAGCATCAAGACACTGACATATTAATGAATTGTTAATCATAATTTACTAATGTGTGTTTTTCTGAAAGAAGTTATTCTGCATATTGAGAATTTCAACATTTTGTAATTTAGGTATAATTTTATGATGGTGACACTTCTGTACCTTTATTTAAATTAAATATCCAAATACTTGTTCCAAGTATTATTTCTAAATTTAGAAAAAATGAACCTTCAGCGCTGACAGACTGAATATTAATTAACAGTCATAATTAACAGTCATAACTTCTAGCTTTCTGTCATAAAAGCCTCTCCATTAGATGAGATATGATGTGTTAAGTGGTGGATGTCATGGTAGCTGGTGCCGCCAGGGGGCGCTCTGTATGTGTGTAAGATGCAGGCACGGAGCCAACATGGCGTCTCCGGTAACTGTCGGTCTGCTGCTTTGTTTAGCATCAATTTCAATACAAAACAGCACTTCTAAACTTTTATCGGAGCCTTGTTACAAACCCATCACAGACGACAGACCACAATCTGTTAAGTAAGTGAGAAAATGTTCGTTTTTACTTCACAATGGCTTAGTTTCATGATTCAGGCTCGTTGTTTACCTCAGATTGAAGTAACGCTAACGTTGACGTTACTCATTAGTTGAGATTTCAAGATTTGACCTCAGAACTTGTGGTTGTTTTGGCAACTCACCATTTTTTGTGTCCCCTTAAACATATATTTAAGTAAACAAGTATCGTCCTAATATTATGAATACCCTTCCTTATGTTAGATAGTACTCAGTGGTGAGTTTAAACCAATAGAACAGTAAGTACTTATAAAAGTAACACAGTCTGGCTGGTGCAGTAATACAGCTTTAATTCAGTGGCTAGCTTAAGTCGGTTATAACTCATAATTTTTTCATCTGAAAAACACAGGAATATAAATATTACCCTGATTTATTAAAATTTATGTTAACAATAATGGTTATTTTTCTCTTTCTTGCTGTCTTTACTGTATTGTAATGTACATATTTGGCAGTATTCTGTGTAATTTTTGTAATACCTCCCTCAAAACTCTCAGGTTTAATTAAATTTAAATCTCAGTTGGACGTCACTGTGTGGGTTTTTATTTCTAAAATGCTCCTTTATTCTCTTTTCAACAATCACCAGGACTACTCAATAAAAATGCCAGCAGGGGTTTCTCGAAAGTAGGAGCAGAATAGAGATTTTTGTAAGATATATTGATTCATGGATGCACAAATATTAGGCAGTTTTTCATGCCTTGTCCTCGTAGCTGGCAGGGGAATTATTTTCAATGTGGAAAGACCAGATAAATTAATCAACATTTCTTAAAAACAGAGAATTTAAATGGAACATTTTTCAGTGCTTATTAAACATTCTGTATAATATCAGGACTGTGCAGTAAGTTTCTATATATATATTCCACAGATTACTATTTTTAATCCTAAAGAGGGCCGACTTTTCTGATATCTCACTGCTGGATGTTATCTTATTTTAGGACGCATGCTCGCCCACACGAGTATGTGAAGGTGTCGGACCTTCCTCCGTCTTGGGACTGGAGGAACATCAAGGGGAAGAATTATGTGAGCGTCACACGGAACCAGCACATCCCCCAGTACTGTGGGTCCTGCTGGGCCATGGGAGCCACCAGTGCACTAGCTGGTAACCACGGCAACAGAGGGAGGGATGGAGGAGGGAGGAAAGATAAGAATAAAGGATAGATGGAGGATGGGATTGATGTAATGTATGTTATGTGCTATATGTATTATTAAATGTGTTTAAAATAGTTTTATTACACAGTTTGTCCACAGATGGATCATATTATTTTGGAGTTGTTGTTGACTTCACAGTATCACTTAAGCTTGGCAGCAGTGGCAGAGTGAGCATGGAGTGCAGCATCTAGGCTGGCACAAGAACCCCCCGAGGAGACTTTACCATTTCAACAAGCTAATCTTTGATATTGTTATTTTTTTCCCCCCAAAGACAGAATCAACATCAAGCGTGGAGGAGCGTGGCCGTCGGCCTATTTGTCCGTGCAGAATGTGATAGACTGTGGGGGAGCTGGATCTTGTTATGGAGGAGATCACTGGGGAGTCTACGCCTATGCACACAAGAGAGGCATTCCTGATGAGACCTGCAACAACTACCAAGCCAAAAACCAAAGTAAATAACAATATCTTTTATTACTCTGATCTCTCTGCTGAAAAAAATTACACTTTGTTCCCAAATTAATGGAAATACTCTGTGAATTTTTGGTTTTTGACTATTTTTTTTTCACTTGTTTTGGCTAGACCCCTTATTTCTAATTAGGAAAATCTTAATGCTGCAGAATACAGTGTGATATTGCAGATTAAAGCTTACCTTCAACTTTGGGATAGCACATTATTGATTTCCATTTCCTGTTTGAACATGTCAATATGATCGACTTTATATACAAATTAGGGCCCTTAAAGAAATGGTTTTCCCAGTTTGGTGATAAACTCCACTGGCCTGCACAGATCCTCAGCCAAAATCCCATCGTACACCATAACAATGAGCTGAAACATTGATTGCAAAGCCAGATTTTACCACCCAACATCAGTGATGGATCTTGCTATCATTAGATTTCTCCCTTTGTTTCAGGATGTGAGCAGTTTAACCAGTGTGGCACCTGCTCCTTCTTTCAATCATGTGCCGTTGTGAAGAACTACACTGTGTGGAAAGTGGGCGACTATGGAGAGGTGTCCGGAATAGACAAGATGAAAGCTGAGATTTACACCAACGGGCCCATCAGGTAGAGTAAGTCTTCCACCCTGGTGGTTTCTAACCTCCCATCCACCCACAGCCTCCATGTGAAGTAGGACATTCAACCTAAGCTTTTCACTGAGCCGTTTTTAATCTTACTGAAGTTTTTATTAGTAGATACATATTTAATAATTCCTAAAACCTTTGAGAAATGTAGCAGGGCTAAGTGGAATTTTATTTCTCTCTGTAAATCTTAAAATACAGTGAATTATGTGAATTTGAAGAGTCATATTATTTATATCTCAAGCAAAAATTAGTATTTTTTAGCATGAATCCACTTAAATAAACACAACAGAGGTTTTTGTCCTTTTAATCCCTAATGTTCACTTTCCTTCTTCTGTCATTTATGTCTTAATGTTTTATATGAGCTGTTATATCTTAAGTGAAGCTCTGTCTTTGAAAGCTTTATGTTGTCTTTTAATTAATTTCATGCAGTATTAACAAGGTCTTAAAAAGTATTCAGTGTGCTTCTTTAATACCTGCAGATGTGTTGGATCACACTCTAAAAAACTTTTTTATCAGTTGCCATTTGAAATGTGTCGGCTTTAAAAAGTGTGACAGGAAGAATTTTAAAGGTCTTGGCTGTAAGTCGCCTTCTGTAAGTCTGTGGAAAATGCAGGAGAGCTGTGTGTGATAAATTGGAGTTTGTGAAAATAAAAAACCCTTCCTGCTGTTAAAAAAAAAGGAATACTACTTGTGACTTATATTTATATCGGTGGTAAATTAATTCAAATTCCTTGGAAGGGGAAATACTTCTGTGAACATCTGACTGCAGATTTAGAGCAGAAAACTGTGTGAAATTTAGCACTCGAAGCTTCCAAACTGTGTGAAACACATGTAAATTACAAGTACATTTGGCGCTGCTTTTACAGCCAAAATCAAGGCTAAAATTAATCAGATTTTCTCCCTCATTTGAACTCAGAGAGAGGCTCTTTCCATGATTTGTCATTACATTTTGGCGATCATAATAATGCAAAAAGAATTAGATGTGTATGTTGTTGCTGCCGCTGATTGAAGGACTTAAGAAACTCTTCTCTCTGTCCTTCAGTTGTGCCCTGATGGCCACCGACGGCCTGGAGAAATACTCCGGAGGGCTCTTCTCAGAGTTCCACCCCCTGTCTTTGCCCAATCACATCATATCTGTAGCTGGTTGGGGTGTGGCGGAGGACGGGACTGAGTACTGGATCGTCAGGAATTCCTGGGGAGAGTTTTGGGTTCGTCTTTCTCTGTATTTGCAAGTCATGAATTCACTCCTCTATACGTACTACAAAGACCTTTCAACTGGTTATGTAACTGTCTCAATTTGATACTGATACCGCGATGTGACCTACATTAGCAAACATGAATATCAGTGAGAAGACTATGGCTATTTCTATAGAGCTGTTCTTGACTTGGCTAATGCCTGTCACCGGATCGGATTCCCAAAATTAAAGCCATTTTTTATGGCGCATTGCAGAGGATGAGTTGAGGTGTCTCACAGCCTGAGGAAAGAAGCTGCTGTGCAGTCTGTCTGTACGATAATACATCACATGTTGGCTTTGCTACAGAGCTGCGAGTTATTTTGAGAAGAGAATGTTTAACCTTGAGTCTCAGCATTTGGTTCCTTTCATCCTTAGTTCAGCACAACTAAACTCCTGTATCGGTCTATATGAGTCTTATGTTTTTAATGCCCGCCTTTGGCTTCTGTGAAATTAAAAACATCAGGCTTTTACTCAGAGTGAAAGTGAAATTGTGTGCCCCGTTCATAGTTCAATTATAAAGTCATAGCCCGACAAGGGGCGTCTGCTGAGCTGCTGGAACCAAAGACTTGATCACAGCGGAGGACAGTGCAGGTTTTTCCACTGTGTGTTTTAAAAGAAAAAATACATGTGCAGTTAGGTTAAGATCTTTATAAGAGGAGGCAGTGGTGCTTTTGTCCACAGCTCAGCCGTAATTAACCAATAAATAAAAGTTCCATGTAGAAATTTCAGGGAAGAAAAAGCAATTTTACTGATGTTCCTGCATGCAGAGTAAATAATGATTTTCCTGTTTATTTTTTCAGGGAGAACACGGCTGGGCAAGAATAGTCACAAGTGCCTACAAAGAAGGAAAAGGAAATTGGTTCAATCTGGGTATTGAGAAAAACTGTGCATACGGAGATCCTATTGTAACATAGATGTGTAATAAGACACCAGTTTGTCATGATTTGTTTTAACT
>JAPZDZ010000004.1:18774320-18793759 GCA_029783805.1 Acanthurus tennentii
ACCAACAGTGCCCAGCCTCATGTGCTCATTTGATAATTGGGTTGACTTTTTACAAATAGTGGACCATCTTTAATTAGCAGTGCAGAGAATCAGATCAATAGTTTCCATATTTTGAGCCGCTCAGGCCAGCATAATGGACTTTCACTTTTGTCTCCCACTGACTGGTGACAACGCTTTAAAACTCCCTGCTGGACACGACTGCAGCACCACCTCACTGTTTGCAGCTGTCAAAGCTTTTATCTGAATGATCTGTTTGGGACAGGACTTGTTTTTCTGTGTTACATATTTGGTGTAGCACACTTGTGTTTCATGAAATGGTTCCCCCAACAAAAGAAAGCAATTTAAAGGAACAATCCACAGCATTAATTTGGAATAAATGGGGGGAAAAATTAGATATAAGTGAAATATTCACCACATTAAATATTTCACTTATTCAGTTTCATGGCAACAGCAACAGCATCAGCACACTGACCACACTTTTTTATATTAGGCACAGTAGACAAGCTAGAAACAAAGAATCAATCAATCATTACATCAATTAATCTATAGAATGACCAATACTTTTAGCACTGCTTGGATCGTTCCTGTCAAACTGTGGTCTAATATTTTAAATTGAAAAGTTTTCTTTCATATTTAGTCTGTCTTCTCTTACAAAACACACAGGATATCATAACAAAACCAGCTGCACTACACAGCTCGTCACATCACATAAGTCTGTCGGAGGCACTGAGGGGGTGCAGCATACAGAGCTATGTGCAGCAGGACAGAGTGAAGGTGGAGCTGTGCAGGATCCTGGTCACCTGGTGGAAAGATCTGAGCCCCAGGTTCAACTCACCCATGCAAACAGGAACACTGTGCAGTTCGGGAGATGGATCTGAAACTAGACAAATCCATCAACGGCTCAGTGGGTACTTCCTAAATATAGGAGCAAGAACGGAGACACTCCTGAAAGTCAAACCAAATCTTGTGTAAACAGAAGTGCCTGCTTTATCTCAAGGCCTCCAATTCCCCTTCCAGGGCTGCATCAAGTCATGGTTTTGAAAGGTGTTGTATAAAAATGTAAAATACATTGTATTGCCCTTTTGTCTCTGCTCAATGTCTACATGGACCATTACATTACCTCTGCTTAAAATAGACTCAGCCTCAAAATTCAAGCTACAGTGGGAACACAAGGACTCTGTCAGGCCTGAACCATGTCGCATGTGGAGCTCTCAACTACAGTTCTCACAGTGAAATTGACTTATGGGTTTCTCTAAATAATATTGAGGCCCAACATCGATACACTATCTGTCAGCTGCTGAATTAGTCTGTGCCAAAAATAGAAAACCAAGTAAAAATAGTCTAATCAACAATATCGAGCAGGTTTCAATGCTCTCTCCTGTGAACACCCACAGCCTCCATGTCAAATTAGTTGTTCCGCTGGAAAGTCAACCAGTGACCCAGTGAAAATGAGCTTTTCCTCTTTTCCCCTAATCAAAAGTCAATAACCAATGACTTATATCAGACACTAGAGTTTACAGTATCAGTGCAGATTGCATAAGCCTGAACAAAGCTGTTCTGGCTGAACCAGGTGGTGATTGGAAATGACAATAATCCGCAGAGAAGGAAATAAATTCTCCATTAAAAAAGCCACTTAATATCTTTTTCCATTCTTATTCTGTGATATTAATCATACAGATATTCTGGATGTAACTCTGCCAAAAGTCCAGCAGTCAAGGCCTGTGTGCTGTTTGTGTAGTTCAAAAACTGGCCTCCGGGTGGCATCCCTTCGCTCCTTCTGCACACAGCCTCTCTTCCACACTGACCCTGCCTGCTTTTAGCAGCTGGGTTCCCATGGCAACCCTAGTCGGTCCATACCACTCCTCTCTCTATCCCCCTGTCTCTTTCTAAGCCAGGTCGCACTTGTATCCTTCCATTCCCAGACTCTCCCATACATCAACACGAAGCAGAGCCATGCTCTCTGCTAGCTTTTCTACACTGCATGTGTGTCACTGTGTGTGTATTTGGTGGGGAAAACAGGCTGTCTTTGAAATGAAGACAGATTACTTTAGAGAGCCACCATCTCAAGCACACAACCAAAACTAAGTCATTTTCAGTGAAGAGGAGGAATGTCAGGTGTAGTTTGTAGTGTGAGAAGACACAGGTGTTCTGTCACAACCTGACAGACAGAGATGATGAATGACATGCACAGGGTTATATGAGTTGAGGGCTAAACTGTGGGGATAATTGATAAGGATGTTACAATTCATGGAGCAGTCAATGGGAGTCCCGTGAGATGGGCCTGGCTACGGTAATGTACACTGGAAAATTACACGTTATGGTCAAGTGGTAAGTGTGAACTGTGTTGATGTTGTGACGGGTTTGTCAGAACCCTTCATGGAAGAAGACAAACATTTATCATCCCCCATAATTAAAAAAAAAAAATAAAAAAATAACAGCAACTTTATATACACGGGAACGCAGCTATTCAACAAATTACCGAGGTAGTTTCTTACATCATTTGTGTTATACTGGCAGATCAGGGGTAATGTAATGGGAGGATTTGATGTGTTGGTGATTAGTGGGATATGTGTACAGAATGAAGATTGTACAGTGTCATTATTTTGCCTATGAACAGGTGAGAACAGCGGGGCCAGAGGACTCACACAGGTACTGCAGATTATTCAAGTGGTGCCATGTTAAAAAAAAAAAAAATCAAGCCAACATGAAAGAAATCTAAATCTGTTTAATCTGAAATTAGATACCAAACTACAAGAACAGAACACAGCTTGATGATATCTACGATAAGCTCAATCTAATATCAAACACATCCAAATCTTTTTTGGGTTATGTTTCTCTCAGCTCAAAAACAAGTCATCTCTTTTTTCTATACACACTGGTTTAGAAGTAGTACACCAAAGATCTGTCTTACATACAAGTAGTATAGGTTCTGTGTGTTAGTGAAGTGATAGTGTAGTTCACTTGGAGCATCATTAGCAGTAACATCTTCCAAATTAGAAACTGTATGTCTTTGAAAGCACAAGGTGACAATAGGTCTGTATGCTGCTGGTTTATTGTTTAAAGATTTATAATTTAAAAGAACAAAAAATTGAGTTGGTATTACTTTATTCTGATCAATCTGACTTTTTTGTGTAGTCTATAAAATATCAAAAAATATATAAAGGACCCTTTCAATATTTTGATGTCCAAAATCATCAGATTTCTTGTATTGTCTTACCAGCACTCAAAAACCCAAATAATATATGTCTACAATCACATACACCAGATAAACCAATAAATCTTCACAACCAAGATCATGCAATAAAGAAATGTTTAACATCTTTACCACACAATTAATTGACTGAGTTATTTCAAATTTATGGTTTTATGGTCCAGTGCACGCATAAGAACAAATTAGCAAGTAGCATTTATGATCACTCAAGGTACATTCAAGGAACATGAAAGTTTAATTTGCCTTTGTTTGACTTGTAGCAGCTTAAAAAAACCACCAGGTTTGGACTGGAATTAAATGTCTAAACAAATATTTCCTTAGTGTACAAGCGAATAACTCCAATGAACCACAACTGCAAACGAAGAGGGACGGGATGTTCCTCTGACAGAGCATATTCTTTTGTCAGGGCACTTTCAGATGGAGCCCTTATCTTTCTAGGCAGTACGGGGAAGCTCCAGAGTCTCAGGTTAAGAATACCTACAACAATAAATCATCCAGCCAAACCGCCGACCGTGGCTTGTGCTTGAGCCAAATGTTTACTTAAGTTGGCCACCAAGCTACCTCCTTTAGCCTGGCCTGATGAAATAGCCAACAGCTCAAAATGTCCAAGCAAACAAACCGCTGTGACAGAAAAATATAAAAGGTTTCTAAAAATAGCTTTATGCCCTCTTCTGACCACATTCCACAGGAGGTGAAAGTTGAGGCTTGTTTTACTAGTGGTGGAGGTGGAGGGAGACCTTTTGCCTGGGTGTGGCTGGACACTGCTAACTGCTAGCCTCACTGCTAGCCAGGCCTACAGGCCACAAAACCTGAGCCACAGCACACACTCGGAGCAGGCACTGAGGGCCTGAGAGCCCCATGTGATACAAAACATACTAATGGTAATGCTGAACACACGTGGTCATGTGCTTTTGGACGGATTTTGCATGCTTCCAAGTCTGCTGCCGCTCTCGCTCTCATAGGCCACCGCGGCAGCAACAGGGAGACAGTGTGGAGCTGGGAGCCCCTGTCATGATTAGACAGCAAAATGTCTCCTCGCGTGTCAAACCCTGCTTTGATCAATTCAGTACCCTCCTCTCTGTGGCAGAAATGGTTGAGCTGTGTGCGAGTGTGTGTGTGTGTGTGTGTGTGTCTGTGTGGAGTAGGGGGAGACAGAGAGAGCAGGAAAGCATACGGGTGCATTCATACACTCTCGCTGATTTGTTTTATGTCGGGGCATTAAGAGAGTATAAGGTATGGCCAGGCAGTGCCTGGTCGGCTCATACGTTCACACACGCACAAACACACACAAAACCAACACAGAGGCGTTTTGTGTGTCACCTTCTGCTACTGACCTTCCCTTTGTTTACAGCGCATTGCCGGGATACTCCCTTTGATTCGGCTGCACACACGTGACCCTCCGCCAGTTTCTGCTCTGCAGTACTGCTGCTAAAAATAGCCTCAGCTTGCCCTGGCTCCACAGCTAGTTTACATAAGCTCTAAGGGGGGTGGGGGGCGGAGGGGGGTGGGGGGGCGACAGAGAGGGGAGAGAGAGGAGGGGGCGCCTCAGTAAAGGGAGAAAGAGAGATAGAGAGAAAGAGAGGGAGAGAGGAGAAAGAGGGAGGGGGGGTCTATGGACAACCATTCCACAATCTCTGAGCAGGGAACCTGCAGCGCCACTGCTGTCCTCCAGCAGTCTGTGCCTTTACACTCCTGGTCAACAGCAGGGTGTGTATGTGTGTGTGTGTGTGTGTGCATGAGAGTGAGAGAGAAAGGTATGTGTATTTGTTGGTGTGTGTGTGCAGTAGACACACAGTAACAACTCGCAGATATCCGCCATTCACCAGCCTCGCTCGGTCTCTGTCTGTCCTTTAAAATGGATGCACATTTTGACACAAAAATAAAAATCTATTTATAGACTCAATTCCCCCTCTTTGAGTGGAACATAAATTCCAGTTTTCTCTGCAACACTGCTCATATTAAAGATCAGAGATACAAAACTAGCAGTTAACCCCAATCTAAAACCGGAGCATAACAAAATCTCTAAACTAAAATGTTTTTCAAAAGCTGACATGAAAGCTGTTCACAGGAAAAAAAAAAGCAAAGTCTGGTGATTTGTTAGCTTTTTGTTTTACTTTTTGATATTACTCACAATACAGATTAACAAGATTCACAAGTTTTTTTGTTCATTCAAAAATGGGTCTTGTTAAACAAAGTCTATCAGAGCCTCTGGTCTTTAGAAACAAAATTAAAAAAACAAGCAGTCTAATCTTGTGACATGTAGCATGCTATGCTGTGCAGCTTTAGGCTCTCCTAACTGTTTCCAATTGCCAAGGCAGGCTGACAGTTTTCTAAACCCGACATCTACAGCTTTCAACCACAGTGCTTACACAGGCTCTTCAGACTTTGTAATAACATTCAATGTTGGGTGATTTGATCACAACTTGACAGCTCTAAGTATGTGTGTTCACACTTGGTATAGCAATGCGTCCCGCATGCGTCTGGAGTGACCACTTGTGAAATAATCTCACTTCCTCCCTCTATATTGCAAATACATACACCTACATATTGTTTGTAAAGATCCACTGTGTTGTTTTTTAACCAGAGGACCAACATAAGCAGCCAGAAGAACTTTTTTTACTCAAAGGAAGAAATGACTTAAAAAGTACATTTGGAATCTTGAAAATTCGCAAAAGAGCCAAAATAAATGAGAAATTTATCACAAAGAATGTTTGACAGAGTTTTCAAAGTTTCTCTTAGCATAACAAACTCACCAAATTGAGTGATTTTTCAAGCCCATATTGGTTACTGTGTACTGTATTAATAAAATTTGACTAGTTTACTATTTATGATGTTGCTTGACAAATTTCATTTAAATGCTGAAGTAAGCTGTAACAGTGTATTCGAACAGCTTCTACATGTTGGCAGATATTAAGCAGAGCCAGACCTCTCTCTCCACAGTGCTGTGTAATGTAATGACGAGCCAGTACAGCAACAAACTGATGTTTTCACAAGTACAGAAACAGCTTAATGAATTGCATTTAAAACTGATTTTACAAAAACACACAAATGACTAAGAATTGAATGTACTTTCCTCACAAGGTTTATTTACTTTCTCTTTACTCAATAACTCTAAAAACTTTCCAATCTTACAAGGAGACTGGGAAAACTTAATATTTGTGGCTGGATCATCCACCCAGACACATGTTAATGACAGGTATACACAGTCTCTAAAACACTTACATAATGGACAGAAAAAGTCATTAACAGTTGCATTAACACTAAACCTCTGCCTGGCTGTCAAAACCTGAAGATTTTCAGGTTTAAATGGCACCCATTCTTAAAAAGGGGTTCACATACACTTTGAAAAAGGTTTCATATCGAGAACGACGTGTGTTCTCATGGGTTCTGCAACATCCTCTCTGCTGTCGCATTCTGGCCTCAAGAGAGGACTGAATAGATAGACTGAGAGAGAGAGAGAGAGACAGAGAGAGAGAGAGAGGGAGAGAGAGAGAGAGAAAGTCCCACAGGGGGCTCTAACAACCTTAAGGACAGCAGTTTGTGTAGATGCAGTCCCACTAAGCTTGGAGTAGATCAGCTTCTACAGTTCAGATCAAAACCACTCCTCCCTTTTTCCCTGGAAATCACGCACAGAAACACACATCCACAAACTCACAGATATATTCAAAGACAGTTACACACACACAAACACTCTTCCATAGTGCCCCCTTTGATTATCCCACAGTCAGCTGACAGCAGGGTCATCTGATATTAGCAAGCGACACAAAGGTTTTTGTTAACCTGGATTAAGGCCTTTTATGATTTCTTTTCATGTGGAAGTATTCATATACAATTGTGTTGTTATTATATGACTAATTGCTATATAGTACAACATTTGAGTTAAGATCATTGATTCCCTTAAAAGGATAGAAGCATGGACACAGAATTCCCTCGAAATAGATTTAATAAACTCAACTGAAACCATTTTTAGGAGTTTGTTTACTGAAAGTGACTAAAGCAGTCAACAACTAAAACATATGAGCATACCAAAAAAGATATAAACATTAATTGTTTAAAATGCATTCTAAACCACTTTTGTGAATCAAAGTGCTGTGGTTTCACGACCAGCTTTAAAGTGGCTGAATTTAAAATCAGGATGCATATTTTACTTTTTTTGCTAGCTGTGTTTAATTATGTTGCAGTGTTTGACTATTTGGGGGCAAGTTGGTCAAGCTGCTACATCATCCACCATTTTGTTTAAGAACTTAAGTCCCTGATACTTAATCCAAAATCACATCGAAAAATTAGCCTTTATGAAGTAATGTTTCTAAATTTCTTCCTTTCCATTCCTGGTTATCAAAGTCTTTCTGTTCTTTGAATGTTTAGCAAGTTTGAAATCTTCTGCTTGTCTATCAAGTTCTAATCAATGACCCTACAGAACTTGACAGATTTACAGCTTTATGTTTTTTTAGATGCATAAGTTCAAAATTATTAATCACATTTATTTGTCAAACAATGCAAGCCCTGATTCGGAAAAAACAATACAGGCCATTAAGGTTTAACAAATTTTCAAAAGGTAGCTCTGGCCTTATTGAGAAACCTTCCGCCAAAAAAATCTATTTCTTAGCAGGTTGAAAGCAACCTGATAACCAAACTGAAAAAAAGTACAACACAACTTAGTTCAGATGTGTGACAACAGCCCAGACATCATCCCAATTAATCTCATCCCTTGATAATATACTGTGTGCATCGAATCAGCTGAAACATTAACAGAAGCAACTTATTGGTGACAGAAATAAGCAACAGTGACATGCATCCGGTGTATAAATATCACTCTCTCGGGCTTTTCTGTGAACAGAAGAGGCTCCTTATTGAGGAGAGCCACTGTTTGCGAAGCGTAGCCCCTCTGTTTCTCTAGGCCCTTCGGGGGCCGGGGCTGGCTGACAATGCCGGCCATTCTTAGCACTTTACTGCCTCAGATGACTGTGTCAGTGGCCCCCAGGCTGGTGACAGAGTCCCGTGACCAGCACTACACCCCAGCCCCAGCCTTGCCCAAGAACCAGACCCAGCCTTAGATATGTCTATCTAAAGTCCCATCTCCAGAACTCCTGGTCTGCTGCAGATCTGTCTGGCCCCAGCTGAACCTCTCCATCTTTGACCAACTATCAGTGATGATCCTTGCAGATTAAGACATTTGTGATGCACCAAGCTTTGTTTCATGACGCAAAACTTCTTAACTCTTGAGAAGAGCAGATAAAAGATTTGAAAAGTTTAGTAAATATTACTTCACTTTAGTTAATACAAAAAAATGATCTTATTTGTCAAGTATTAAAGATAAAGTTCTTCTCCTAACAGGAAAGATAAGATGGAGAGCAAGTAATGCTTTTTAGAACAATTAGCTGAAAAATCTATAAACAGAAGAGTACTTGGCAACTATTTTAATAGCTGATGAACTTCAGCCCTTTTTCAAGCATAAATTCTTAATATGTCCTCAACAAATTGAAGATATGCTTAAATTTATTTAGGTACTTACGGTTCATCAGACAAAACAAAACATTCAAAGCCCTACACTAGACATTGTTTTCTGTTTTCTGCATATATGTTTTTTTTACATTAGGAGATAATTCCACTGATTAAAAAAGGATGGTTTCTTAATTGATCATGATTACAGCATTAGGTGCAGTACCACTGTATATCACTATTTTTAGCATAATCTGTGAAATCAAAGAAATGAAACTGTCAATAAAATGGTAATTAAAGAAAACCTCATAACACATACCTGACTGACTGTGGTATATTAAAGTATTTTTATAGTTTGTTTGTTGTGACATTGTTGTGACACCCATTTTTCCAATAACACCCTGAATAGCCCAAACTTTTCCAAAGTAACTGATCTTTGCCCCCTCTATTTAATCCTCATAAGACAATAAAGCTGCACGGTACAGTTATTACTGTTATCAAATAATCTGCCACTTACTTTCTGAACTTTTTATAAACTGTTTGGTCTGTTCAATACCACAAAAATATTATAACATGCACATAGATGCCCATCATACATAATAGCACTTAGTTGCAGATTAAGTTTTTGAAAGAATTAGTCAAACTGCAGGATTCATCGCCTGGCTATGATGTATAACTCTGATAAACTTTGATGAATCTTAGCATGTGAGTCGTGTCAATTCATATGTTGTAGTTGCTGGGAAATGCAACAAAAACTCACTATAAGAAAAAAAGACAAAAAAAGCAGGAGGCCTGAGAGTTCAGATTTGCGTGTGAAAAAGTATTTGATTTTGCCGTTGACACATCCAAGGCATTGCAATGGAACCAGCCCGCCACAGCTGAAAATAGCCCATAATCAATCAACTGGCAGACACATATCTGTGCTCTTAAAACGTATAAATGTGCAATGCAGAGGGCAGATCAATGGTTGACAGGATTCCAAAAGCATCGATATGGACATGCTCTTTGGCATAACAAGCGGTCGCCATCGGCCCATGCTTATTTCCTGTGCCTTTGTCCAATGGGTAGTCCAGCGTTAGGCCTGCTGGAAAAAATATCTGCCAGTGGAGCAAGGTCTTTGAAGGACAACACAGATGAAATGGCAGAGGTATATAAACCGCCATCACAAAATCTAAATCTAATGACATATTGCAATATATCTAGCCAAATCTTCTTTTGCAGTAATCCTGTTTGGTGGTTTAACAATAATAATAACAATATATCTGTTATATTTCACTTTTTGCATTAGGGTCAAGTGAGAAATCTCAACTTTCATCTCCTAAAATTGGGAGCTGATTCACAAATAATTTGAATAAATTATAAATCTTAGTTTATAATATGAACAGAACACAAAGGTAGAGTAGCACACGGACTGTATAAAGGGCGCACATGCTAGAGTTGTCTTCTTACTCTCAACAATTGCAAATTCAAAAAAGGCAGTGATTGCAAGCATTTTTTAAAATAACTTTATAGTTACCTTTGCAAACATTAAGCATTATTTAAACTTTCTGTACCTGCAATAAGAAACTAATGTTAACAAAGTGGATATAACAATGCTGAGTCTGTTTCACTGCAGAAAAGAGTTGCTGAAAATTGTTTCCCTCTTACTGATCATTCAATTAATAATCACTTTTGATTAATTTGATAAATTCATGATATTACAAAAGATTTACACATCTAGTTAGCATATAAGGTTGCTGCCTGCCAATTTGTTCCTCCCACAAAGAGCCACATGTAGGCCAACTTCCTCTTTAATTTACTCTGTGAGTGACTGAAAACACTCTTATCACATTTCTCGTCCAAAACATAGCCTACAACACAGACACAAGTCTGTGGAAGTTAAATACTAAAAATTATGAGAGCAGGTGTGGAGAACAAAAGTAAAAGATGAAGTGAAAGCTTCCTGGTCTATAAGGGCAGGTTGGATCAGTGCTAGCTCACAAGTAGCTAGCACTCAGATAATGAAAAAGCTAACAGACTCTTGAAGACTAAAATGTCTTTTCCGAAATGGCCAAAACAACACAACAGACCTTCTTCAAACAATATAATGTGTGTTTAAATACAGGCTGAGTCCACATTTATGACCTCTGCTCCTTTCCTTTCAACCCAGTTGGCTGCTCAAGCTGTCTACCACTGTTTCCCTACTTCCAGGATAGTCACTGAGAGTAAAGTGAAATTTAGTGGTTATAATAACAATAGGAGTGTGCGTGTGTACACTACATGTGTGTGGGCCTTTACACACAGACAGGTCTGCTGCCATGTAGGACAAAGTATCTATGAATGCCCACCATCCACATAGTTCATACAGAGGTTAAAACTGAGAGAGGAAGTAAGCCAGAGGCCACGCAGTCTGACAAATTCCAGACATCAATCAAACACACTGACAAAAGAGGCATTTGTGATGGTTTTACTCAACGGGGAAATTTCAAAATGAACTGTACATATTAAAACAGCTTTTCCTGCACAAAAAAACTGTGTTACTGAGCTACTAAGTCCTTTAAGCTTGTCTATCCCTGAAAAATTTATCATAATTAAAGATTTATTTATCTTTTATTTTGTAGTAAATTCACAGCACTAAATTATACTCTTTCCTGAAAGAGAGGAAAAGCACGAGGGAAAGAAAACACAGCAACTATCATTTAACTTAGCTGCCATTCAAGAAGGAAAAACTCCTAACACATAAAGTAAGGACACTAATCTAACATTGCATGAAATAACCTGAAGTCACAGTTGGTATGTTTGCGCCACATGAAGCTGTCCTCATTAACATTTTTATCTTCTTTGCACACACCAGTAACATAAATTTGGTAACTTCATGATGATTTATTGGTTTAACATACAACTGCTCACCAGCTGGTAACCAATCTGGAACAGCGACGCAACAGCCAGAGAGGCAGCAATAGGAGGACAGCAAGGAAGGGCAGGAGAGAGGAGCAATCAGATAGAAAAAATAAAAGCGTTATATCGAAGACAAGGATGTAAACAGGGAGGGCAACTAGGACTTGAAAAAACAATTGAGATTCAGCCATTTGGTAGTACTTTCTTGGCATGGAAGAGCACAAGTATTATAACTTCCATGCATAAAAACTGCTTGTTACTCACAACGTAAGGACAGAGAGCATAGGAACCAAGTTTAAACCAGTATACACACTCTAAATCCAGAACAGTCACATAAAAACCAGTATCACTCAATTTAAATACAGCATGCTTTCCACTGTCTTTGTTTTACTCTGTTAATGTTTAGTCATGGCAGGACAGCTGTATTATCAGTACTTTCACTGGCTTCAAGCCTCATGGATTTCACTTTTTTAAAATACAGAATATTCTCTCTGATTTCATCATTCAGAGGACCACTTACAGAGATCAGGAAGGACATTTAAAATGTTTGTGATGCCACAGTATTATGTGGTATCACTATGACTCTGACAATATTGACTAAAAACAAACACAAGATGCTTTTTTCCATATTGTGTTTTCATACAGCACCCTGGCATAGACTGACTCAGAGCAGCAAAGACAAACACAGGCCTTGGACTGTAACAGCTCCACCTTACAGATTCATGTGACTCTCCAACCATCACCTGACTATCTCTCTCCTTTCTATGGAAGCTGCTTTCAGGCAGGGCAACCAGAGAAGACTTGACCCGAAGTCAAATTTATGTTCAAGGACCGGAAGATATTCAGGAAAAGAGGACAGAGACTGTTTGTCTACGTGCTATAACATCTTTAAAACATCTCAACACTAAACCCATGTTACACAGGCTCGCAGTTCGCTGACAAGACAATATCCCCAGTTACTGATAAAGTGTGCCTTTGACCGAACCCTGAGAGATAAAGGGAGCCAACCTTTGGGATGGGAGGGGACAACTTCCAGTGGGCTGCACTCCTGAGTCTCTACCATATACATGTCCTCATATTTGCTTTTGAATGCAGAGGTGAGTTAGAGAGGAAGCAGAAGGAGAGCACTGCAATCAGCCAGTAACTTTGCATATCCAAACTTCCTTATACAGGCAAGAGAAGGGCCCTCCACTGCACACAATCGGCACCCTAAGGTGGCCCAAGGTACTGTGGGAGTCATCCAAACAATGTGGGGCACCGTGCAGAGAGACATCAGTTTCTGTGCCTTGCCACACAGAAGTTATCAGTGTTTCCCAACTTCAGTATCAGGAGTACAATTGTATTAAGAAAAATTCAATATAGATTGTAGCCAAAATCAAATCATGACCCACATAGATTTTGTCCAGCCTACACTGAACTTTTCAAGTCTGTTAAATTCCACAGGTAGAGTATTACAATCAGCAACACTGCAGTAAGACAACCTAACTTTAACAACAATATTATAACATCTAAGTGACATTTGCCTCTTTACATATGTAAACAGACAAATGAACATAAATACAATTCCAAAGAATTTAATAGATAGATATTTTAATACAGGCCACATCAGGCTTTGCATATTGCCATGGCGAGATGTCAAGCACAGCGACATGAGGAGATACATGTGTATGTTTCCAAAGGACGAATACAACTGCTGCTTGCCTTGCCCCACCCAGAGCAAACATATGTCAGCCATGTTCATATATGACATGACACCAGCACAGACCGCAGAGCTTTCACGACAAACATGACACCAAGAGGACGGTCAAAGCGGGGATGTGACAACAGTTAACAGGCTGTAACAGTGCACTGTAAAAAAACAAAACAGCTCAGTTGTTCCGTTCTCACTGTGTTATGGCTGAACTAATAACATTTGCATAATGTTCCTAGTTTAAAACAATCTTTTATAAGCCAGCAAGTATCGAAAGTTCATCCAAATAATACCATACATTGTCTGCTAATGTTTAAACTTACTATTGTGCACAGTCGATGAGCTGGTACTCATTGGACCTCTCGAAGCATGCCTTCACTCCTTCATCATCCCACAGCTTCTTTGCGTGATCAAAGAACTCCTGAGAAAAGAGAGATTATGTTAGGAAACAGAAAACAACATACATTGGACAACAGAAAGACTTAACAAACTTAGGTACAATGCTGTGATGGGATTGTCAGGGGCCCTTAATTAATTTAAACTGATACTGTAGAAGCACATTGCACAGAGTACACCCATCTTAAGCTACTTTCCAAACAGTTCACTTGTGAGCTCATTTAAGTCTACATGTTTTTAATGATAATAATAATGTGTGAAAATATTACTTAATGTATAACAACATCTGTTCAGAGTGTTAAAACAATGACCACTTCATAAGCAGTATCTGTCTCTATGTAACTCAGCAGACTATTTGTCAACACTGCAGAAAATACAGGTGAGTACAGGTAAGTATGCCATGTGTTCAATAACTTACGACTAACTAGTCTTTTACAATGACTAAAATTTAAAAGACTCTGCAAAAATTAGGAAATTCAGGATGTACACTTTGAAACCCGAGCTGCCATGACAAGTGGGCTGCTAAATAAACTGAATGAAAAACTATATTGCCCATTACCAAGTATCACTCTTATAACTACATGTAGTACATAAAATTGATGCATACATCTGTGCAGTACAACTGTTGTCTTCTACTGTTGATCACAGAGCCAACCCCTCCACCCAAAGCTTTAGATATTCACCATTGATTGCTACAGAAGCTCCAGAGGCCAGAAATGTTTTTTGGGACAGCCCTAGCGCTCACAGACTTCATCTAGCAACCCAAAATACAGCTAGAAACACTCCACAAACATATTGTGGACATATAAACCACTGGTGATGTTCAGTTATAAATTGTCATATGAATGCTATTCAAAGTGCTTGTCACTTTTTTCAATTTTGACACCAACTCATATTCTCTGTTTAAGGTAAAGAAGGTCACATCAATCTTCATACAGTATGCTAGACTTTTCAAATAGATCTGGGCAATTAATTGAAAAATGTTTTTAATTATTATTGTGGCTTTCAACAAATACGAAAAAATGATCAAGAAAAAAACACTTCACAACTTTCTGTTTCACATTCATACCCCACTTTTGCCATTTGATGTAAACCCAACGCACCCCTTTCCTTACAATGGTTTGTTTTACCCCTTTCTAAAAGGCCAAACACAGACAGGCTGTAGCATTTTTGTTTGAGCTTGCTGCTTACTGAGTCAAGCCAGCCAAGGATTCAATTTTGATGTGCGTCTATCAGTGCTATCAGTGTTATGATACAGCTGCTTGGAGTAGCCAAAAGGACAGAAGTCACATGTAAGCAGTCCTATCTAACATTTGAAATACTAAAATGATTGAAAATGACATTATAATAGACAACATATATTAAATAAGCCATTTTTGTGCCATGGTAGCATAACTGTAAGCAACTCTATGAAAAGTATTTAAATGCATTAAAACTCTGTGAAAGTGAATTTTGTGTTCTTACAAAAGTACAATAAAGAGTTATTTAATACTGTAGACTGCAACAAGAGTACTGGCAATTAGCTAGTATAAACCTCTCTTTGAGAAACAGAAGGAGGTGATTTGAGTTCTCATTCACTTCCTCGATACAGGTTTATCTAACAGTTCCTGAATTTGAACTCATGACTTTCTAGTCACAAGCTCTTTTCTCAAAAGCTAAAGCAACATTAGTGGGGTGGATTGGGATGCCATAACTTCATTGTAATCAAATACAGATAAAAACACCAGAAAGTTAGGAACAAACAATAATGTTCTAAATAATATAAAAAATAAGTATAAACAGCACTCTATCCATAGGCATGATGCTGTAAATGACCGTTCAGAGTCTTGGTGGGAGCCTTATGAGGTGAACTCATCATATCAATGACTTTGAGACATTTGCCGGGACTCTCTGTATGCCCTAAACAAAGATGATTGGGGCTAATATCCCTCGTCGCCTCCTGTGCACATGCCTTTCAGATGGGCTCCTCCTCTAGCATGAAACTACCACATGACTCTCTGCACTCAGCACTAGCTCTGCGCTCTGACTGAGGAGAGGGTGAAAGTAGCCCCGAACCAGAGAGCGAGGGAGAAGGAGCCTGATAAATGATCACATGCTCGAGGAGATCTCCTCTCGGCAGATCCGGTGATTAAGTTCAACATGGAGGAAATACTGATCCTGTCTGCAGAAGTCTCACAGAGACATACATTAATATTTGCTTACTGTTTGTTTTATTTTTGGTACAGATCAATATAGGCCCTCACTTCAGGCACAAGTCAGGAATAGCATTAACACTGACGCTATCATTTTAACAATATGTAAGAGCGCCCCGCATATCAACACATGATGCCAAGGAGTGGTGCATTAACCCATCACTCTCAATTTTGCGACCATTGATAATTTTTTTCCATAACATAGTATATACTTGCTATACCAAAAAGTAACACAGAAAATTAGGCCATATTTGTTTTTGCGTGTATTTTCTTCCACTTCTATGGCAGTCAAACTTTAACACTGACTTATATCAACATGAAGACTCAACTTTGCTTATTACATTCTTCTGCTATTGGTTCTGCAGGTCGAACTAAATTTTTACACTTGCGAGAATCAAGGGGTTTGAAAACTTAAATAAGGGCCAGACAAAACTAGCAAGCATTGGGACTGGATGAAGGGAGGACAAGGGGTGGAGGATGGAAGGGGCAGAGCAGGGTAGGGGGAAAGCAGAGTATGGTCCTCAGGGCTCTTTTCCACAGAGGCGTGTGACACTGGGCCTTTGAATAAATGCAGTGTGTGCTGCAGTGCCCTACAGAGGAACTGATAAAACAGAAAGAGACCAGGAGGGAATTTGCTTTGACACAAGCTTTTTTAACTCTTTCCTGTGCTCTTCCCAGTCCACTTCCACTGCCTTCCATCACCAACCATGAGATGCTGATTATCTGGTGGCCCTTGCAGGACAAATTCATAATTCGGCCTTAGTTATAATGTTAATTAAGTTGGGTGTGTGATGTAATATTTCACTGGAATCACATAGGTCAGCCTGACACAAAGAACAAAATGGTTTGAATCTGATTTGACGTAGCAAAAACAAACTTGTGGAGCCAATGGCTTGCATCTTCTGTCTCAAGGAGTCACTAGAATTCCTTTGGGTAAAGTTTAAAGAGACCTTTGGCCTTGGAGCAAAATGTACAGTCACGACCACTAGCCTCAAATCCCTACATACATAGACAGCCAGACAACCAGCTGGCTCCTCAGTAAACCATCATCACAACATTTATTGAATTTGAATACAATATCTGTGTTAGATAACAGACGCCCAGCACAGAGAGACCTGACTTTCATGGGTTACCTCAGCTAAAGAGTACAGACAAATTTAGCTAAAAAAAGAGAGCAAAAGAAAAGGAGAGAGGGAGCGACTGTTCGAGACTATTCATCTTTCATAACATGGTTCCAAAAACGGAGCAGCCCTCCATGCCACCTTTTGCCCTGCATCACGTACTCTCAAGTAATCAATTAGAAGTACAGAAACTTAAAGGAGTGAAGTTGTTCATCACGAGAAAAAAAATCACCAAGAAGCTAACAGCAAGGGAAAGCTATAGAGCTGTTACCCTTCACACACCTGCAGCGAAGAACAGACACAGCACAAAAGTAGTTCATGATCCTTAATTGAAATTCAAAATTATTGTTTGGCCTGTAAAACGATGTTAGATAACATTAAATAAAAGTAACACACTCCCTGACAGTGGCTGATGTGCATAAGATTGGCCTCGGTGTAAGATTTAAACCATTCAACAGTACAGTAATTCTGCACCCAAACACAAAAATAGATCACTTCAACAATGGGTGGGGCTGGACATAATATGAAGCTCACCTCCCACATGGACTGTAATTTATATCCTAAAGAAAAAACACAAGAACAAAGTTTTGTGGAACTAATCCTTGTCTTTTTGTTGAGAGTGTATATAAATAACAGTAACAGGTCTCAAATTCTACCCAATGGTTACAGTGACCTCAAGCCTGCTTGTTTTAGTATCAAATGGACAGGATTACATGCAAGCTTTAACATGGCTGAGAGAGCGAAAGCTACACGGTGCAAAAACAGAGGCTGGGTCTCATTTGAGTTTGCTCTGCTTCAGTCAACAGACACACCTACCACAGTGGCATTTGTTTCCATTTGCATAGATGACCGTTTGTATCAGTGCTTTCTTTTTTTTTAGTGGCCTACTGTTGACCAAGGCTACTGCAACGATGGTTTTACAAAAAAGGATGCTAGATGATAAAGAGGACAGACCAATAAAGCATAGCCTCAGGATTTACATGTACATCAAGGGGAAGCTGTGGCCTTACAAAAATATCCAGTCATAAAAGAAAATCAACACCAAATCTACTCTATAAATAACTGTCCTAAGTGTTCCTCATATACTCAGGCACTATTTTGTTATTCAAAGCCATATATTTCATTTTCATGATCTAACTGCACCATAACCATGCATATATACAGCATGTGATCTTACGTAACAATATTTTATGCAGGTTTGACAGCAAAATGTTTTTAAACATCATCTAAAGCATGAACACTAAAATGAAATTGTTTAAGGTCAACATACAAGAGCCATAAAGGAAGAGATCCATCCCACAGATCAAATCACTAAAAAGAGTCACCAACTTTTCCACCAACAGTACCTTCTAAAGACCATGACACAATGCAGCCATAGTTCTGTTACTTGTCCCCTTCCTATTTGACTAACCAGACACAGCACACCACAACATTGTTCTCTCTCAGGCCCCTTTTTCTTGACTGGAAAAACCTAACTACGCTCTCAAGTCAAATAACAATGCCCAATAAAGTGATATAATTTGATTGGGCAGGTAGAGAACACCATGTTTATGGAGCAGATACAGAGAAGTGATTGCTTGGTCTGTGTGTGTTAAATATAAACAAAACAGAATGGGATAATTTGCTCATCCTTTTTGACATATACTCAGTTGAAACAGTAAAAAGACAAAAGATTTAAGGGTTTATCTCTTCAGCTTTTCGATTTCTACAAATACATGCTATTCTAAATTTGATACCAGCAAAAGGGGTGAAAACAGAGCGACAAAAGACTGAGAAAGTTGAGGAATGTTCCAAATCCAAACAGGTTTACTGGTAACAGGTGTTAGCATCTTGATCAGGTTTTCAAGAGGCATCCTCGAAGAGAGCAGTTGCTCACAGGCAAGGAGAAGGCTACATTAGCTCAGGAACACATCACCAAACAATCATTGGTAAATATAGCTCATTTGCAAATGAGTGCATTGTTTTTAATTACATTTTACAAAACATTGCAACTGTTTTGGACATGGGTTTGAACCAAATGAATTTTCTTTATCCTTAACAAAGTCCAGAAATGTATTAAATAAACAGATTGGAAAATACATTCTTCCCAAAAATGGACTGAAATGTGCTGCAAGTTCCTTTTTAAAAGTGGCAGCCAATAAAAGCAAGCTTAACCACTTATCTTCATGGTGACCAATGCATTAAAGCATTTTAGTCAATTTAACTTTACATATGTATTATTTCTACATTAAAACGTCCTAAAACAACTTCATATTTGTTATTTATTCTACTGAGTTCTGCACTTACATCATTCCAATTGTTAACAACATCATCAAACTGCCTTTTGTTTTGATTCTTTGATTAAGAGACCTCTAGTGGCCAAAATGACATCTTTAGCGTTTTAATAGCGTGTAAAAACTAATATATTGTTTCAGTAGGGCATGTAATATGACAAGGTGAATTTGTGATGATTCTTCTGTGAAAATTACACCAGATGCTAGTAGTCAAATAATTGATAAGTAAATTGCCAGGAA
>JAPZDZ010000004.1:18810208-18820604 GCA_029783805.1 Acanthurus tennentii
CATGAGTGGTACCAGAGCTTAGCTGGACAAGTTTGTCTTCTCAGGAAAAAGAAAAATCAGAGTGATCTCATGTTATTTACAGTTTGTAATACAAGAGACTAGACTTCAGCGAAGAAGATACCAACATTGTGCAGAAATAAGGGTTTGTCTGTTGAAACATTCTTGTATTAAAAAACTACAGAAGCAGGAATGTTTTATAAATGCACATCAGAAAAAGTAAGTTTAAACATTTTCAAGATGTATGTGGTCTGTTTAGCATTCCATGGATGATCTTCACCACCATGAGTCCACTGAAAAGAAAAATTCAAAAAGTATATCAGGTTACAGATAAAAAGAACTGGACAATAAATGTGTTAATTCTTGTTAATCTTATTTTTTAAAAGCAAGGCATCTATGTCTTGCAGAATATTGTAAATGATGATCACAGGAACAGTCAGAGTGTCAGAGTTATACCTTGCTAAAGTCATTAAACCAGCTGGCATGAACTTGAAGGAGTTGAGAAATCTCAGTCCCATCACCACAGTCAGAGTTCCTGAGGTACCTACAATTCGTAAGCGGAGAAAAAAAAGTTGTTTTCATGTGTTTGTGAAAGGTGCAGGTGAACGGTCATAGTGACACAAACTAATCTTGCTCACCTAGTGAGAGCCAGACATTCTTGGGATTTTGAGATGCCAGATAAGCACCAACTGCAGCCAGCAGGCCAAACAGGAGACCTGCAGCCAGAGAGGTGGTGCTGCCTGTGGAGGTAACACGGGTTTTATTTCGAAATTAAGTTTTGAATGACAGACAGAAGTTGTACCAACTAATCTGACATCTTCTTATGGATAAACTGGTAGATCCACGTTCCCTGTAATGGACCTTATCTAGAGTTATATAACTCACTTGCTCTATGACTTACTAGAATTTAAAGTAAACATTTTTCAAAGAGATAATTGTTTTCAACTTTATTTTCTCAAAGAAGGAACAACTATTACTTTAAGGTAACCTTTTACACCATTTGTTGTTTACTTAAGTATTTCCATTTGGTGATATTTTATCCTTCTACTTTACTACCTTCATAGAGAAACAGCAAATTCTTCAAAATTTACTTGTAAAATTTCGTTATTTACTACTATTCCGAATTTTGAAAAAGGGAGGTGCTTGAGAAGCATTTCTTAACTAATACAACTAAGAAAATTAGGTAATATGATCCAAATATATAATGAAATATTAATAGGAAGAATTTTTACTTTTAATACTTAAAGTTTGGGCCACTATTATCCAACCCAATCATTTTAATTATCCACGAATGCTATATTAAGATTTAATCATTGGCTAACTTACAGCGTAAATTTCAATAACAAACATGCGTGTTTCTCCCACCTGCTTTCACATAACCTATGACTCCTCCTGCTGTCACCAGAGCAGAATAACCAAACCCAATCCAGTCTGTGCCCATGTCCAGAAACCCGGAATTTAGCTAATGCTAGCTTAACGCTAAAGATACTATTACTGCTGCTGGAGTTACAACAGAATTTACTGTGAGGAATACTTGATTTACCAGCACCGTAAAGTTACGACAACTTGTTCCAATGTTAAAAAAGTAGCAAAAATATTACAAACAATAGTTTTGCTATCAAAATATCACACCAAACTTGTAAAAATAATCAAAGTCAGTCTAGTATTTAACTAGCGCCAGTCGTTCATGTAGCAACTTCCGAATGTAGTATTTCCTTTCCGCTAACCTTTCAAAATAAAGTTCGTTAATAGTTTTGATTTCGTTAAATTCCTCACGCTGTCCACTACAAGCAGCAGCCGTGATTTTTAATTTCACTGCGGTAAACATAATCAGTCCCATGTTTTTCAAGATAACTCCAGATTAAAAGCAGCCCATGGATTATAAAACATTTTATTGTCATTTCCCATTGTCATTTTTCTCTTTTCAGGGTCCATCGCCTGCCTGTGGCAACCACATAATGCAAATGACCAAACGAGTCCATATATAAAACAGTACACAAATAATAAAACATTCTTTGTTTTCCACTTTATTTTCCACCGCCCTTTTTCTTCTTTTTTGGTTTACTCTCATCTTCTAGGATGACTTCTTCTGCTGCGATTCGGACTCTCTTTGTTTTTGAAAGCTCTTGAGCAAGTTCTGTGGACAGAAAAAAGGTAATGGAGGATGTTGCATTGACAAAGGAAAATTAGAAAATAAAGCAGCTATTTATTTCTCGAGTTTCTAGTGGGATATAACTGAACCATCTACAGTGCATCCTAATCGACATAAAACTAAAAAACTAAAACAAAATCACTTAAGTAAACCTGCTGTTATCTACAGCTTGAATCTCCTTAATGACATGACGCTGAAGTTGAACAAAGTCAGTGTTTACAGGAAAACTACCTTCAGATGTTGTTGCCTCAGCTGCTGGTTTCTCAGACAAGGTTGATGAAGGCACTGATGAAGGTTTCCACACAGCCAGGCATGTCAGTCTGGCCGATGTGTTCACTTCCCCAAGAAGAGTGGGAGACTCCAGCTCCTGTTGGACAGCATGAGATTATTGTTAGATCAGCAGCAGCTCAGCAGGTAACAGCACTGTGATTTTGCTGATTTATATTGTTTCTGTAACAGATTTGTTTATATAACTTTTATGCATATAACTCAAGATTTTATTATGTCTGATATTTCATATGTATTTGATCCCGGCTTAATAGCTTATTTGAGCTCTATTTGTTGTTTAAGAACTTTAAGATTCAGCTTTACAAAGCAGATATGTGAGTAAGTTATGTGCACTGAAGGAAAGGTTATTCTGACACACCCTGATGCAGCAAATGTACAAATTCAAGGTCTTAGGTTGAAAGTAAATGCTATATACTCAAATGTTCATCAAAAACAGAAAGACTTGCCTCTTTTAGCTGAAGTTTCCACATTTTGATAAATCCATCATTTGAAGCTGTCACCAGCACGCAATAATCCTCCATTATAAAACTGTCGACCGCTTTCACTCTAAAATCACAAAAAGATGAGGGTAGGTTTTTTTAGCGATATGACATAGGAAGCAAAACTAACCTTTAAGACTTTTGGACAACACTTAAAATGTATACTGAAAACATGTTCATCTAATAACTTTCAAACATACACGGTGGATCTGTGAAGTGAAAAATATGATAAATTAATTTACCTGGTTTCATGAGCCTTAAACTCACACACCCATTTCTTTTCTCCAGTGTCACATATCCTCACAATTTCATCATCTCCTGCGACTGCCAGCATGGAGTTCTGAAAACCAAGACTGATTTTGAGATCCATTTAAAACTCAAAACTGTCATGTCTTAGTTTAATAGCAGATACTGATCATCTACATCACTTATAAATGTTGTTGTCAAGCGACAGTTTCTTGAAGTCATAGTCACAGAACTCACATTTAAGAACTTAATAGATGAGATCCTCTTGGGGCTTGTGATCGTTCCCATCACAGAAGCTGTCTCCAGGTCATATATGTCTATTTTGTCATTCACTATTACCACGTATTTATCACCATCTGGAGACCATCTGACAATGTGTGCATCTGTTAAAAGTGGAGAGAAACATGGTTCTAGTCATTCAAACACATTCATATTTGTAACACAACTAAGTAGTAAAATTCTTAACTTCACAATTCAAGAGGTTACTTACTCTGTTTTATGTTTTTGATGAAGGCTGATCTTCCATTTATTAGATTCCACGTTCTACAAGAACAAAAAGATTCGAACAGTCGGTCTGACACACTGTTACATGAATAATCAGTCTCTCTCAATCACTTTCTAGCAGAGTTGTGAATTTTACCTGAGAGTCTTATCTGTCCCAACTGTGAGTGCAAGTTTTCCAGAAGGATGGACGGACAGCGATGTGACAGGGCCTCTGAGGAAAACGAGAGGATTAAGAAATTTACTTTGAGTCATCTCATCCCACAAAATACAAGACAAGAATCAGACAATTAAAAACATTTCAGTGCTTCAGAAACACTGCTCTGCAGACGTGTGCTTACTTGTGAGCTTGAATAGACTTCAGACACTCCCACTTCTTTGTGCTCCACACACATACAAGTCCATCCTCCCCTCCGCTCAGCAAATGAGAAGACCCGTAAAACTCCAGGCAGGTGATGGTGCCTGTGGAACAGGGAAGTTTGGTTCATGTGTGCAGATCATAGTTGGTCAAACAGTCAAAAGAATTTAAGTTCAACTCTCGAATGATTTTACTTTTTTTCCCAGCAGGAAATAAAACGAATAAGGCTTCTGAAGGTTTTATTGATGCTAAATGTAAATGACCCTGACTGCCATTTCAAAATGGAAAACTGTAAGGCACAATTCAATAAACTACCAGAGGCTAGAGGCATTGTTAGACCACCCTGAGGAGATCGAACCAGAAATCTAAGGTTCACTGAGCCCCAACTTCTTGTTCTACTTTTTACATTAAGACATTGCATCTAACTTGATGAAAAACATCAGATCTGTCAATGTTACTTGCCATCATGATGCAGCAAAGCTCCATGTTCAATTCTCTTCTTCATGTCATACAGCTGTATGGTCTCATCTTTGCTTCCTGTGACAGCAAACCTTTCACTTGCCGCCACAGCTGATATGGATGCTGTGTGGGCGTGATGTGTGAAGTTTGCCTTGACCGTCCACTCCTGCATTGCACACAAAAAATACATAACGCGATTACAAGATGATGACAGTAAACAGCAACAACCCAATAATTAGTTGAAAATGGGAAAAGAACAAAGGAGTTAGGTTTCTATGACTGACAGTTTGATCGAGAAAACAACATCAAATGCATTTAAAAGCAGAGATTCATAATGTTCATACTCCCACACTACTACACACAAGTTGTTGCCCTGTAGAATTAGCCATCAATCCAAGTGACCGTTCAATTAAGTGCCAGACAACAGACAGTATAAAGCAGACTAGTCTTACAAAAAGATAAGACACTCAATCTTACTTTCTCGTCAGTTTTCACTCGGTAACCAAAGGTGATCTGCTCATAGCTCCCAGCAATCAGCTCCAGTACAGCTGCCATGATGCTCCCCGTAGCTACGGAGGGCTATGCTAGCCAGCTAGTTAGCCTTCTTTAAACTTCAGCTTTTTCTGCGTAAATTGTGTCACCTAGTGCCAACAACAGCTAATAATAGCAACTAACAGCGCAAGCAGAGACCTAAACGAGAAACACAACGACGAAGAAGAATCTACATAAACATGTGTATATCTGACTTTTATGACAAACCCACTTGCAGCACCAAAATAACATGTGCGACTGTTGCGCCTGCGCAGTGGTCTACTTCCTTCCTCGTTATTGATTGTGCTTTTCAAAATAAAAGCGAAAATTGTGAAAACAGTTCGGTTTTAGCATCTTTTATTTATTAAGGGTTTCTGTTAAAATGAGACTGCGTGCTTTGCAAATTCGGCTTAATGAGATGGTAATGAGTTAAAATAAATCTGAAAATCGGTTATATAAATGTAATTTGTTAAGTTTAATCGGCGATATGCAATGCAATCATTGCAATCATTAAAATATAATCAAATTGCCTTGATTCATCACGAATTTATGACATCACCAGAAACCTTTTAGTTAGAGCCTTTGTTAAAACAGCATAAATACATTTTTACTTTCCGTGAAGGCATTTTAGCCCGGCAAATCACTGGCCTTTCTTTTTCGAAGGCTATTTACAGCAAAATTGCCGCATTTTACAATTAATTGCTCTTATGGTAATAAATTAAACTGCAATTTAACAATCAAAACTTTGCTTAAAACGATCCAAAAGTGTTTCTATTTTCTGCTGCAGTGAGTTAACCTCAATGGAAAGCCCCTTTTACATACAGTGAGTCCACTGTGGTGGATTGGATCCTCCCTGAGGGGAGGGTGATAGCATTTTTCTGTCTTTTAATTGGATGCTTCATCATGATTGACGTCCCACATAACTGTACGCATGAAACGGTAGTTTACTGACAGAATGAGAAGTCAGAGTTACTTTTTCCACTGAACAGAACCATGGCAAGAGGGTAAGTCTTGGAAGAAAAGTAAATAAAGAGATATAACTTATTTTCTGCAATTGATCATCAATAATTGTCTGATGCATGCTTCTCGTTAAATAAGTAGTAACATTTGCAGTTACTGCGTAATCGTTATGCCACGTTGTCTACTTTAAAAACAGAAATGTTTTATATAAACAATTACCAAACTGTAATATGATACTTGTCAAGCTTTTTTCTTGATGGAAATATCAAGGTTTGGCTTCCTTTGCTGTATAGTACATTTTGTTTTTCCTGTTCCTGTTCCCTTATGCAACAAAACTGACCTCCAGGTTCAGACCAACATCTGTTCACACTGAAGACAACTTGTTTGTTCTGAGGATTTCTGGATGTTGTGTGTTCAGATTCAGGGCTGTAGTTTGCATGTGACTGCAGCAAGGTCTGGTAGTCATTAGTGGGTTGAATTATACAACAGAAGAAACAGGACATAGTTGGCTATAAACTTCCTCTGCTGCAGTAAAACTGTAGCTTTTCTTCCATGTGATGTTCATAACTGTGCCCTCTCTAATTTAAGAACAGAGAAGTTTCTGTATCACTCTGTGCCCCTTCCTGTCATTTTCTTCCTACTTGACAGGAAGGGTGCGGCAGTTATCTGACTTATTGGGATTTATGAAGCACTTAAAATGGCATTGTCACTTTTTATTGATCACATACATTAATGAAGATATTGATATAACACAGAGTTCTAGACCCCACCAAAGCAAATGAGCATTGTGTCAGACTACGTCTTATTTGATCCTCCAAGTTTTAGCTGTGCCACAAAAAAGCATTTGATTGTTAATTTATTTGGGTCAATCTCAAGTTACAACCTACATTTAGGGTCATGCAGTTGTAACTTAATGATGGAGGTGTGGTCATTTTATGGAGCCATTGAGGTTTTATCCTTTGATCTGTCAGTGTCTGTTGGTATTGTGGCGTCTCACCAAGAAAAAAAATTCGAACACAAAAAAGGTCCATGTGAACAAGAAAAGAACGAGGAGTTTCCAGCTGCTACATGGGTTTCAGACCAGACTCTATTCAAAAAATTGCAAATTGAAACAATTGTTGATAATTTGGCTTTTAAATTAAACTGAAGCCTCCAGCATGGCTAGACACAATGAGGAAGAGGAAGACTGTATTATTTTCAAAACCAAGAAGTGCTGACCTTTAACTCCCAGACAATAATATAACCACATTTGTAGTACTTAATACAGACAAACATGGCCCAAAATAACAACCATTAAATGAAATAAAACATGTTTAGGATGCTTTTGGTTTGCTATATTGCTTCAACTTCCTGTTAGCTACTGTTATCTGAATGAGTTAATCAAGAAACACATAGTGGTGGGATTCTAACATTGTAAGTTGGCCTTGAATAGCACTGTCATATGTTTGATTTAACTGCTTAATTAATCAATACTGGCCACTGAAGAAAGCTCTGAAAGACTCACTCACTCAGAAAGCTATTTGAATTTTATCACACATCAGTCAAAATTTTTCATGAATGGATCCCATGGGTTAATCTTTAAACTTTCCGACTCAATCTTCTTGTAAAACAATTTGAATTACGTTTAAATAATAAAGTTTTTTTGATTGAAGACTGTCATGTTGTCATTGCAGAGTTGGACACGTGAATAGAGCAGAAAGATCATTAAAGTTATCAGTAACAGCTGTGCTTTTCAGGCTTTGAAGTTGAAATGTCTGTTGCCTGAATTTGCTCTCTGAAGAACAAAAACCCCCAAAAATCCTCTTGGAAATCTTTTTTATTAGTTTGACCAGATTCCAAAGTGTTTCAGTGTCGCAAACAGACCTCCTCTGTTGTGTCATTTCTGTTAAGTCTTCCATGACTGCTCTACTTAATTCAGTGCATTTGTTTTCTTTGTCTTTTCACAGTCAACAGGCCAGCCAGGAGCTCACCGAGGTGCTTAACCAACTCTGGCGTCTGGATACCAACCGTCTCAGGCCGGGGACTGATTATGTAATTTCCCTCCAGGTCAGCACCACAAACCTGCCATCATGGCTTCTCTGCAATGCAAAACACTCAGAGATACATGCAATAACATGCAAACCCCATCTGGAGTCACAGCAGAGTGTTGCTTGCCCTATTTGCTCCATCAGCAGCTTGAAAATCCAAAGATATTCAGTTTGCAGCGCTATAAGCTGCAAAAGGGCAGCAAATCTTGTGAACACATTTGCTTGATAAATGATTTGAGCAATCATTAAATTATCAGAGTAATTTCCTTCAGTTACATCATGCTAATGTCTGTCTGTGTGTTTGCATGCTTTTTTTCTTCAGGGGAGGGCAGGTTATGTGGCTCCAGGCAGTAACTATGCCAGAGACAGGGCCAGGGCTCCGCTCTTCACATCCGTCAACGAAGACAAACTCAAGAGCATCGAGACATATGCACGCAAGTGGCAGTTCACTTTGAGTTTTTATTTTTCCATGTTCTCTTACGCTAGAAACACTTGCAGTTTTAATAATTACACCCATTTTCCTGCAGATTTCATCAACTTGCTGGACAACTATGAGATGTCCACAGGTGTCTCAGAGACGGTGACTTCAGAGGAGCTTCAGGAGAACTGGCTCTTCATCAATGCCATCATGGAGACCGATGTCATGAAGGTGCAGTAGCTGTGAGAGAGGGAGTCATCTCCTCAGTGCTTCTATCATCAGCAAACAAACAACACACTTATCCTGCAGCTGTTTAAACTCCTGGTTAGCTAATAAAAGGCTGACAGAGTTTCAAGTTGTTGTTTACTGACCACTTCAATGACTTCCTTTAAAACCAGACATCAGTCAGTGTTTACTGTTGTCGTCTACGTTGCCATAAATGTTCATTCCTGACAAACTCTCTTTATGATCAACATGTTTTATTTTCTTATATTCTCATCAGTATGATCTACTCTCTTCTTCTTTATTGTCTTTTGATCCTCTTTTTTACTTGAAGTACTGAAATATCCTCTTACTGTGTGTTGTTTTCCTTGCAGTGTACTCACCAGTATCTGGTTAAGAAGCGCCAGTCGCCATCAGATCTTACACAGTTTAAGAGGCAGCTGTATGACATCTGGTTCCGCCTCTACCACAGAGACAGGAACGGAGGGTGAGTTTCAAAATAACAGCAGGGGGAGCTGCTGTGATGTGTCAAGAGACAATGCTGGATGTTAGCAGTAGAGAGGAGGGCAACAGAGACCAATTTATTTCTCTCTCAAGAATCAATAAGAGTACAGTGATGCAGCAAATGTACTTTAAAACCCTGTTTTGTTTAGTATTTTATATGTTTATAGTTGTTGCATGTTGTAATTATTTTGAGATAAGGAAAAGAAAAAAACAAATGAAGAAAAAATCTTTAATAAAAAGTTTATAAATAGCTTAAAGTCTACCTACTATCTTCTGTAGACATTTTGACCACATCTCTGTTGTTTCTTAGATTAGGAATTTTGCTTAAAATTAAAGGCAGTTTTATAGATTTAGTCAAACTGCTATCTCTGTGGTCAGCAATAGTCTTTAATGCAAAATAATACAGCTTAGTGGATGGTTTAAACCTCTGTTTTGTTTGTAATACATTTTTAAAAATTGCATGTGTTTCATTTGCATTTGTTGCACAATCAGCTGTTTCTTTAAAGGAGAGAGTGTTTTCATCCCAGGTTGCAAAGCAAACATTGTAGATAAGAGATGATACAGTCATAAAGGGACCTGGTCTCAGGATTGAATGAGGCATAATAAACCTATTTTTGAACATGTTGTTACTTTTTATTATAGTGAAGATTCCTGTGGATTTGAACATGTGTTTGTGGGAGAAACCAAGTACGGCAAGGAGATCATGGGCCTTCACAACTGGGTCCAGTTCTACCTTCAGGAGAAACATGACCATGTTGACTACAAAGGCTACAAAGCAAGAGACAACAAAGATACAGTAAGAAAACATTATGTCCCCATTTGCAATATGAGGATACCGAACCCACTGTTCCTCTGAAAAAACTATTAGTGATGATAATGAACAGCAAATACATGTATGAGTTCCGTAATAGACTTTTTAAATTATTGTCTTACAGCCTGATGAAGACGACCATGTCCTGAACCTGCAGTTCAGTTGGAAGGGCTTGGTGAAGCCAGTTGGTGGCTCCTTCATCGGTGTCAGTCCAGAGTTTGAGGTAGCTCTCTTCACCATCATCTTCCTCATGTCGACTGAGAAGATGACGTCTGTGGTGGTGAAAGTGGATGAGTACATGCTGGAGCTGGTTGTCTACCGTCATGGGCGATCCATCGGCACCTCCTACCCCAAACTGCTCAGCAGCAACAACAGGGATTTGTAATGTTGCAACGGTTAATCTTTCAGCTGTCATTTAAACGTTTATGTTACATTTATGTTAC
>JAPZDZ010000004.1:18873618-18884975 GCA_029783805.1 Acanthurus tennentii
AGACAGTGGGGTTCGTCTCACTGACAAAATTCAAGCCAACCAGTGGGAGCAGCGTCGGTGCTTGAGTGCGTCTGTTCGTCCTGTGAAGTTTTTCCACCACTGCTCATTTTCCTGTTTATGTCTTTGTTTTTAAGACATGTATATTTGTAATCTGCTGTTATTTACCTGCCATGTGCTGTAGTTA
Organism: Acanthurus tennentii; assembly: GCA_029783805.1. NCBI lineage: Eukaryota > Metazoa > Chordata > Actinopteri > Acanthuriformes > Acanthuridae > Acanthurus > Acanthurus tennentii. Next base: position 18,873,803 of record JAPZDZ010000004.1, read on the forward strand.
CTGTCTGTAGAGGACATAACCGACTCAAGCTAGCCAAGTTAACTATTATAAACACTCACTTGTTCCTTTCTGATGGAAAATGCCAAGTTTTTTTGTCGATGATTTGCCTTGTGTGTCACTAGAGAACCACTAAGTTGAGCCTTTTTTGGCTTTAGAAGTTTCACAATCGCACTGTAGATGACTGAGATTCATTTTAACTAGTACAGTAATATTTTTACCTGCTAACAGGGATCATACAGTCCTTCATATTAGTCAAGAGAAAATCATTAACACCTTCAGTAATGTGCTTCCAAAGATCCTCTACAGTATGTTAATTATGTCTGTGAAGGTATTTACCATGAACTACATGGGTTCTGTACTTCTGATTTATTTCATCCACAGTCTTTAAAATAATATTAATTCATATAATCCTGCCAATTTATGTATACTTACTGTAATGACTATTATGACTGATTTTTTTTTTTTCCTGTTCAGATTTTGTTTTGCTGCTCGTGAAGTGATACCTTTTTTTTTTTTTTTTAAACTCTTTGAATGAGGGATGAAAACAATGGTTAAGTGTCTTGATGTATTTTATACATGTACACAGCCGAGTGTGCAAATAAAGTTTGTTGTACTGAGTCGTGTGTGTTTCCTGGTCGTCTCATTGTGAGTCAGATGCATTCATGACACAGCTGTAAACAGTATATCAAATTTTTATTGTCTATCCAACAATAGTGATCCCTTATTGTTTGTCAAACAAAAATGCAGCGGCTGCAAACAGTAGATGACACAAATCAAGTCACTATTTAAATTCAGTTTGACAGTGATTTTAAATAGTTCAGTTACATTAATGCAAGTGCATTTATTTAAGACATTATATTGCAATTGATCCCATTCCAGACAAAGCCTTCAAAATGGCTTATTTAGAAAAGAACTTTCTTTCATACCGAGTCAGGTCTCAGAGTACAAATGTTTGACAGCATATGATTTTTCATGATGAAATAAATTAGAGGGGAAAAAAAAATAAGCGTGCATTTCTAAGTTATCATTTAAAGACACGTTAACAGCGCTGACAGACTACAACGACATGAGGAACATAAGGAATGTTGGTGGAATGTGTTGCTAAAGGCATTTAAAGATAAAACTTAGTTCTCTTATCGCTCTGTCTCTGACAGATGGATGAAAGGCTCAAGCTGGGACGTGGAAGGGCACAAACAAGAGTTTTTTAGCAAAGTCAATAAGCAAATGAACGTTAGAGATGTGAAAGTTGCCAAAAGCTCCAACATCTCTCCATCGTGATGTCATTTAAAAGATTTTTAAGACGAGAGGGAAATAAAAAGGTTGCTTGAGAGAGAAATATTGCTAATATCACTATAATTACACTAATTACACGATGCTGCTGCTGTAAAATCAGCAGCACTTTCACATATAAAAAAAGCCTATAAAAAGCTGTGTGATAACATCTGTCTATTCAAAATGACAGCTATAAAGTTTTATTTAAAGTTGAATGATTGTTTTAAAAATTAAAAGTGTGCACATACCGCTTCATAACCAGTGTAATAGACCACTGATGACTGGGTTTGCTGCTCTGACAGGTGAACGGCATCATGAGCTTTAAAGATGCAGCTACACCATGCGGTCGTGTCTCAAAGGTGGGAGTGTACAAGAGGTTTGTAGAACATCTGGAATCATTCACTAACCGTTCAGCTCGCAGGACGCAGGTCCAGTGTTTAAACTGCACTCCACATTTCATGATTATTACACTGAGAGCTCACATGTTTCAATCCTTCTGTAAACCCACTTGACTAAAGTCGACGCTTTAAGACACTCCATCTGAGTGCAGAGCTACACCTACGAACACTTCATCCGCCTCCGCCTCTGCTGGTTGGAAGTTTGTCCAGTTTGCTTCTGAGTATATCAAGAAGAGAGTTGGTGTGTATGTGTGTGTGTGTGTGTGCATGTGTGTGTGTGTGTGTGTGTATTTGTGTGTTTGGGGGAGGCAGGAGCAAACTTAAATTCTCCCCTGCTTGGCGTCTCCGATGGCCCCCCAGACATCAAAGACAAACTCGTCGGGAAAGGCGAAGTCTCCGAGGGTCTCGTCCAGCGCCATGGCGAACTCATCCGGGTTCTTCTTGTCACGGCCGACCTCGACCATCGTAGCAGCTGGAGAGAGAAGAGCAGAATGCTTCACTGAGTGACTGAGGAGCTTTTCATGAACAAGCTGACTCTGTGAGAGGGAGACGACCTCCTTGCTCACCAAGTTCAGTGTCTCTGATGCCCATGTAGCTCTCCAGGAGGTCGTCCACTTTCTTCACCGCCTTCTCCTCGAATTCTGTTGGCTGGAAAACAGAAAACAACTCAGGTTCAAACACTCAGTTCAACAGTTTTATTTTGCATTGTTGCTGTGATGTTCTTACACAACACTTCCCAGCAGGCTGCAAATTTTAATCAAAATAAGATTAGGAGATCAGTCCGGCAGATTTATGACTCCAGATTCCACTGAAGGGGGGAAGAAATGCCATGTGGATCCGGTGAAAATATAGAGATGTCAAGATGAGTATGTGTATCATCTTTTGTGTGTTTTTATTGTTTATCTGTCTGAATCTCTTACAAAAGAAACATTTAAGTTTACATCAGGGGTCCCTGCAAAAAGACGGACTGTTTCCATAGGACATCCACAACACAAACATCAGAGTATCAGGATATGGGAATGTTTTTTTCTGAGTCGTTGCACCTAAAGAAACTCACCTCCTCCTCTACAGTAGCTGGGCCCTTGGAGCGAAGCCTCAGAGTGCTCTTCCCTGTGCCGATCTTGTTGTCGCTGGCAGGTTTGGCGCCTCTCGACCTGGGCTCAAGCATATCTGTCCATCAGAAGGGAAACAATATTATAGAAAGTCAGGTTTTTTCCCAAATACACAGTAGTTTTTACAGTCATTCCAGGCAAAGCTCTCGCTCTAGCTCTTGATTTCAAGCAGTGATACAAATTGTGTATTTCAATAAGGAACCATGGTTACATATTTCACTTACAAATGAAACTTAAAAAGATGGCTGCTCTTCATGGGTCTGAAGAAAAAGCAATGCTATGATTTGACCCTTTTAAAGCATACAGACACATATTCAATGTTTTTGGTTTTTCTTATCATTCATTTGATCCTGAAAATGCAGAATAATAGCTAATTTGGCTCAAATGCTGAGAAACACTGCAGCAAGATTCTGCCTGGAAGTGTGAGAATGAGTCCTAAAGGTGAGTCTGTTGTCCTTTTACCATCTGGGTCAGTTATGTAACGCCTGGATGCACCTACACGTTATCTGTTTCTGTTTCTTACTCACCGAAGGCCTTCATCGGCTCCACCAGCTTCAGGGTGAAGGCCTTGTCCTTGGGCAGCTCTTTGAGCATGCGGGCGACCTCATAATGCCGTGTGCCGACAATGTTGCGTCCGTTGATGCACTCCACGTGGTCGCCCACGCAGATCACCTTCACTGTGTCTACCACGCTGCCCTCTTTGATGCGCTGCGTACAGATGAAGACAGAGAAGGATGGATGGAAGAAGACGAATGTTATTTAAAGACAACACATAAAGGTTTTATTAAAAGGCCCTTTCAGGCAACACAAGACAAAAATAAAGAACAAAAATAGAGATCCAAACAAGCGAGCAAACAAACCACGACTGTGTGTGGTTGTGTGTGTGCACAAAACATCCTGGGCAACACTTAACGAGTCTTTCATCATGTTATACCAGAAACCGCTTGACTTGGCAGAATATAATAATGCTTATTGAAAAATGCTTCCATGAGAAGTTAAATAACACTGTTTGTTTCCGGATGAGATTTCAAAAAGCTTTAAAAAAGGAAACAAGCATTTGTGATACAAATGTTGTCACTGTCCCAGCTCAGTAAACCTCTGCACTGAATGAGCTTCAGACTTTTGGAATATAAATAACACTTTACTGGTCAATTCATTTTGGTAATTTTCAAGCTTGAGCTATAAGCAGACCTGGTAAAAGCTTCTTGACCTAATTTTTGGCTCCATAAACTTCAACAATTTCCCTTCAAAAAGTTCAGATTAAGATGTGGGTCAAGATAGTTTAATTGTCCAGATATCAGCAGTTAACTATGAATTAATCAGCAAACATTGACCAATTTATGTTACTTGTTTGGCAGCCTTTAAAGATAAAGATCTTTATATTAGTTCGAGCACTATAACAGCATCATAATTCTGCCCCAGTGCTTCAGTGTGTGACAAACACTGTCATGTAATGTGGATGCAGTGCTGTTTGAGCATCACATGATGGCACATGTGAGCACTTTGTTTTGACTGAAACCAAATAAGCTCATTAGACTGGTCAACATCAACAGAGGCAACATACCAAGTTGAATTATGGTTTCCACTATGGAATCAAAATTGTCATGCTAATTAAAATCTGGCAGCCCTGCAATTAAATTGATTTGGTGTATAATGTCTTTTTATTAACTTCTGTTATGTACAAGCTCCGATATCCACAATGAGTTTATTAAGAGCAATTTGAAGTGTAAAATTAAAACATTTATTACTTTTCATGTGGATTTCTTGAAGTTTTCCTATTTGTTTTTCCATCATTTCATTGTAAATTATCTGCAGAATCCTCAAATACATAAACACAAACCGTGTACAGTTTCTTCATGTCTTGACCTATTTTTTTTATGCACAACTTCAGCTGACAAAAGCAAACCATTGTTGAAATTACTTTGGGGACAGGTTAAACTAATAAACACATCTCACTGCTTAAATTCATCCTAATCCTTAATACAGCTTAAATCCTCATATTAGAAGAGGTTTAGTTGGGATCTGAACTGACCCTTTTAAAACACCAAAGTCATACAACAACACAAACAAACTGATCAAACTAACAATAGACCATTAACTTTGTGTTTTGAGAGAAAATTACTGTTTTTCCCAATAAAATCAGGTGGCTTTGACTGATTTAACCAATGGTTTTTGTTAAATAATGAAAAACAAGAAAATGATTTTACTCTTCAACAAAACGTCTATTTCTGTACAGAGTCTTTCCATAATGCTGTCAGACACTTAAAATAACAACCTGAGCCTGTCAGAGACAATAAAAAACACTTTCAGTAGATGCACTTTGAGGGGCACACTGACCCTCAATGATTGCGTGCCATTTGCCATTTGCAGCACAATTTGTCCCATTGAGTCATTTGGAACCTTAAATATGTAAATTTACAGCTCAGGTTTAAAAATACCACAGTTACTCTTTAAGACAACCACTAACATATTAGTATTCATGATATTAGAATATGTTTATTACATAAGACGATACAATAAAGCACCAAAACAAATTGTTTTTATCTCAAATCAAATGACTTTAATCAATTTTCTTGACTATCCATGTATTTACTTACTATGTTACATAACTCTGTGACTGAGGAGGTGAATTAAAGACTGATGTTTCAGGTGTTCAGGGTGGGAAGACAGGCTTCTTCTTACCTTTATGAAGGCGTATCCCGCTCCGTTGTCGGTGATGGTGAGGCCTAGAGCATCTTCAGACTTAAAAACTTCTACCTCCTTTTTGAGCCCTTTAACGTGGGCGAAGATAAAATCCTCAAGACCGATCTGGCCCCCCAGCAGCTTCTCCATGTCGATTTTGTGGGTGTTGAGGGTGCAGAATAGGATCTGTTTACACACAGACACACATGATATGATACATATGATGCATAAGACTGAGCTAAAATTACTTAGACTTTATAAAAGCTTTATAACAGGGACCGAATGCAATGAAAAACAAGTGAAAGAAGAGGCCTTACTGTGAAGGACAACCCCATAACAGTCTACATCTTTTATTCACAATCAAAAAAAGAATCCCTGTATTTAGTCACGGCCTGAAAACTGAGCCAGATTCAAAAATAAAAAGTGTTTGAGTGCAGATGACAGAGCTGTGCCTCAGTATGCTAAATACAGGAATCATCAGCGAGCTTCGTCTTTATTGCAGCAGCCAAGTAATGCAGCTCTGCCCTCTTCCACCCCACTGTTTTATCAGCGTGTGTTGTGTCTGTGCATCGAACAGAGCTGCGTTTTATGAAGCAAACAGAGAATATGACCTTTCCTCCTGCGCCAGAAATGCTGAAATGTGGCTTCACACCTTGTGGCTGCCACGTCTTGGCAGAACATGGAGAGGGAAATGTGATCATCAGGAACACGATACACAAGTGGCCTCATTTAACAGCACTTTAAACAGGGACTGGACGGTGAAACCCAGGAGCAGGAGGCCGGTGGATGTGAATCATTTATTCTACCTACACAGACAGTAAAGCTTTTAATAAGATCTACTCTAATTATGATAAAACCTACTCAGTTATGCTCATTTGCAAGTTCAGCATCCAACTTCCATTGTGGGATCAGCTTCCTGGCAGAGCTTTGAGAAATACCGGGGCAGGATTTAGCGGCTGACTTCCGGGTTGCATGGCAGAAAGGGATTGATTCGTGCTGGTTCATCAGGAGGATGACCTTTGTGCACCAATCAGACTCTGGCAGCGAGGCCTCCCTTGTTTGGGCCTTTTTTTTTTTCCCTGTGTACCAACAGGCACTGCTCCCTCACACATTAGCAGACATGGCCTCATGCGTTGCCTTGGGTTACCAGACTATTCAAGAATGGGGATTATAATGGAGGGAGGCCGCCAGAGGAGAAGAGCACGGATAGAAAGACAGTATAGAGGAGAGGAGGCGATGGTCTGAGGCGAGGGAGGGGTGCACTGTAGCTCAACTGATGGCTCTCTTTCATTCTTTTTCCATAACAGACTCCCCCATCTTGCCCCCACCACCACCACCGCCACCGCCGCCGCCACTGCCTCAGGCCAGGGCATTACCCAAGAGCAAGTGGGAGGAACAGCAGAGGACGCCTACACACGGTTACCAAGGCTCCTGACTACATTAAGCTGCCTCTCTTCACTCCTCTCCTCCTGCTGGGCCGACAGCCGCCGCATGTTCACACCGCCGGGTGAAGCTCAGATGCAGCAGCGAGCAGCCATCTCACACACGCTCTCACACACACACACACTGCAGTGAAGTGACTGCCTGCCTCTCCTCTCACAACCTGACTCAGAACAGCAGATACTACACCTCCCACTGCCTGCACCACACTGACCGAAACCTTGATAACCGCATGGAAAAGGGCAAGTGAATGAAGAGGCACTGCAATCTGTTCAGCATCACCCAAGAAAGAGCTAGTCATGGGTCAGTACTCTCAAAGAAGGAGGGAAAAAAAACATGAGGAGAAAAATGGAGAAAAATCATATTGTTAACCAAGTTTGGAGGTAATATTCATGTATTCATTCGTATAAAAGCAGGGTTACCCGCAACATCTTGCAACAAAGGCATCAAGCCCTACCTGACAAAAAAGAGCACCTCCTTTAACATGAGAAGAAATAAAGAAGTTTTTATGACAGATAATAAAATGTATCAGATCCAGGTATGTTTAAGGAAACTTTTTGCTCAGAACAAAGTGTTTGTTCACCTTTAAAAACATAGTCATCCTTTTCTCATGAGCTGCCCCTGCAGTAAACACTGGCTCAAAGCTCTCATCTGTTGTCCTCCGAATACATTTGAAAATGTTTACTCGTGGACAAAAGAAGTCCACTCTCAGTTAAAGAAAACTTTAAGATCCAGAATAAAAAGGAACAGTGGTGCCACATCACTGCAAAGGCCATAAATTTAATATGAGGTGACAGTTTAAACCGTTCTACAGTAACAACATCGATAATGAGATGAGATGCCTCAGCAGGTGATCGTTTCACCAATCACTTTACAGTAATTCATCAAAGCACATTTATCAAATTGATCTAAGAACACTTATTCATGTGCAGCAATGAGGTACAGTTCTGAGGTATTTTGTACTTTGCCTGAGTATTTTTCTTTATCTGACTTTATGCTTCTACTGCACAACATTTATGAGGGAGTTGTACATTTTACTGTATGCTTTTTTTGTAAATAAACCACTAATGCATTTGAAACCTTTTTTAAAAAACCTATTTTAACAAACCACAATGTTCAAATGTTGTTTTTTACACATTAATGCACGCATGTATAATAGTACATACATATACTTTAATAAATACAAGAGCATAATGACTACACATAATGAGTAATGAGTACTTTGCATTAGTAAACAAAGAAGAAAGTTTTGCATAGTGGACTTTTACTTGTGAGCGAGTTTATTTCACTTTGTGGTATTTTTACTTTTATCTCAGTTATTGATTTGACTAAAGAACTTCCTGGGGAAAACACTGAAAATGCTTTTAATGACTAGCGCTGAAACAAAAAGTCAAAAATAAACTGACAGGACACATCATTTTATAGACTGAGGTAAAGAAAACTGGAAAAAATACTGCAAAAATGATCAAGTTCTTCTCACCACCCCAAATAAGCTGTGTATAAATTTAATCTTTAATTTGTTTGACTGTGGCTGTGCACACTTGCAACATGACCCATTAAATCAGAAATCACTTAAAAAACATTATTTGTTCTCTTCACATATGTGCCAACAGCTCCTCAGCTCTAAAAATATACTGCCGTGAACAAAATGAGACTGATTTGTCAGGTAAACATATTACAATAATACAAGTACTGGCACTGAATCTTTGAAATCTCCACCTACATGTATTGTCCACAGAGATCTCTTCTGCCCATGTTTAAAGAAAGTGAATGCTAGACAAATACAGCCTTTAACTCCCTCTGAATTATGCCCTGCATTAAAACTGTGTTGACAAAAAGCCTGAGGAACCTGTTTCTTTGGCAACTGAACAGCTGCCCATTTACAGCCTCTTCAACGGGGCCTTTTAATGGCAGAAAAGAGGGTTAGAAGGACTAAACAGAAAATATGATGCTATACAATACAATGCAACATGAGAATGATGCTTTACTCATTTCTTGTCTTCATCTACTGTTATTTCTGCGTTGGGTGTTTTTAATAGTTAACACGGGATGCTGACATAAGCTGTGTGTGTGTTGTGGTGTGTCTCCGTTTTAAACAGGATATCACATTCATCAGCATTTATGCCAGTGTAATCATTTACCTAACTGTGGATGTGCAACTTCTTTAGAGAGACACCTTGGTTGTGTTACACAGAGGTGGAATCAGAAAAGCAGAGCGTGCTGTGAAGTCAGTCTTGAATGAGCTCGACAAACTTAACCAAGATTAATATGTTTCACAAAGCTAACTCAGGACAAAATGACCTAGTTTTCCTATCACATGAGACGTCAGGCACTAATCATATCAATTCACAGTAAAAAAAAAAAACTGGCATGTGAAGCCAAAACTGTCATGTTAATGACCACAAGGATGCTCATACAAAAAGATAAGTAAGGTATGAACAAAAAATACAATCCAATAATACAATAAATGAAGAAAAGCTCTTGTTGGCTAAGTTTTCTGAAGCAATCTGCTTTGCCTTTTTAAGTTTAAGCCTTATGCAAGGAACATTTATCTCTTTGAATGATATGTGCCGAAAATTTAAGTACATGATATGCAGGATACAATGCAACATTAAACATTTTAAAAGTATCAAACAGGACCAGTGCCAGTTCACTTCATTTCATTGCACAACAGCAAGACTAAACTAAAGTTCTTAACAACTGGACTGGGATACTTGGATTGTACATCAAATCAAATCAAATCAAATCAAATCAAATCAAATCAAATCAAATCAAATCAAATCAAACTTTATTTATATAGCACTTTTCATACATAATAAAATACAACTCAAAGTGCTTCACAATTCAATTCAATTCAATTCAATTCAATTCTATTTATATTGCGCCAATTCAAAACTACATACTACATGTGACATTACAGCCTGAAAATGGTTAAAATGCTTTTTAAATACTTTCAGATTTGTGTTGGATCATGATTTATGTAAAGAAAAATTGCTGTTGAGTTTCAGAAATTGTATTTTTGGTGCTTTGAGCGCCACAAGTCAAGTGCCACGTAGGTCTAATTACAATCAAGAGGAGGCAGTAATCTCACTGGCTGTTATCTCACACCAAAATATCCAGATGGAGAAATAGCACGACATGTAGGAGGAAAAGTATGTATTTTTGATTTTCGGGTTAGAAAGAGATTGAAGCTCAGGATATGTAATCAGTACAGCTTTTGTCAGAATGTGACACATTTAATATGTACTGCAAACTGACTCATGATCACAGTGGAGCAGAAAAGAGAACCTTTGCTCTGACTGATTATGACCCTGGTTCAGCCTGAGGTGAAGCTAAATCTAAAAAAAAATTAACATTTCCAGGGCCAAGCTCGTCTGACAAGATCAGGATCTATGATCTATGATCTATGAAGATCTATGAAAACTGAGTAAAATACTGTGAAAAACTGTAGGAAAAGAAGCCTGAATAAGTAAAGCAGGCCTGGTTCAACAGGTAATCTCGCTTTCTGAAAGAAACTAATCCTTTCTGAATGTAGGCATGTGTTGATATAATTATGCAGTTTACAGACTTTTTCCAACTATTAAAGGGAGGAAGAGGGCTGTGTAACGACCAGAAGTCAAACCTTTCCCCAATTCATCACCACACCCACTGTGTTTACTTCACTAACACATCCATCCTCAGAGAGACTGATGGAGACCTGAACCCAGCTCTTAAAACCTGCCGTTGTTGTTTTGCGGGCTGCGGTGCCATGACAACACTTTCCCTCTGCTGTTAAACAACCATGTAAATCACTTCAAAACCAGATCCAGTCCTGTCTGCAATAAGCACACACACACACACACACAAACACAATCACAAACACCTGGGGTCGGTTTCTGCAGCTTCACACACTCCTCGTTAGCAGCACATTTGTTTCTCATGGGCGTGTGGTGTGCACACAACCACATAGGGATTTGCCTGCTCATAATGAAACATTACCAGTAACCACATGTTCACTGGAATCATGCTGCAGGATTATTTCACTTTATTAGACACTAATATAATGTAACAAGGCCAGCTGACTATGCAAGGGAATAACAGTGGTTTCGAACTGCACAGGAAGACATTTAGGATAATTATTTAAAAACTGAAAAAAAGTTTTTAAGAAAAAGAAATCTCTTTAATACCAAACAATACATTTAGGGAAACATTAGCTTTCCTTTCTAATACAGTCAAGAAACCCCATTCATCATTCTTTCAAAAGAGCATTACATTTAAATGCATGCAAAT
>JAPZDZ010000004.1:18885075-18902746 GCA_029783805.1 Acanthurus tennentii
AACATAGATGAGCTTTTGTGGTTTATTCTTTTACCTAATGGTTTCCATTCATTTCAGTCAAGTACAAAAATTACTAAGCAGACTCTAAGAACTCGCAGTTGTTGTTGAGATGATCATTTTCTGGTTCAAAGATCAAAAGCATCAATAATAATCTGATATTTTCATGTAATATCAGATTATAAAATCACATTGTGATGTTATGGACATGAATCAACAAATTATTGATGATTCTGAACAACTTTTCATTAAAAACCAATAAAATGAGGAACTGGAGTTCTTGTTTATCACGTAATACGTAACAGCACCAGCACATTTCATTAAACTGAGCACCAATTTGATTATAATGTCATTTTACATTTGTTTGATTGTAATAAAGGCACTATGGCTACTTCATTAGGTTGCCCTATAAAATCTTACATAATCCAATATAAGAGCCCTGCCATAAATTCCTTCTTCACCAAGATAAGAACGTTCAGCTTGGACTGACACTGTTGAGTCCCTATGTTGAGGTTGTACTCTGCTCAATTGCAATAGATTTACCTGCTTAAGTGGCCAGAGAGTGTTCACTGTTTTCAGAAAAAAAAAAAAATCTGTGATGTTGGTTTTGGTTGTAAAGCTCTACCATAAAAACGACCTGCCCTTTAAGAGTTTGCCTCACCAAACTGGGTGTTGTTTCAGACCTGAGTTCGACATGGATTTATGACTATAGGTGAGAAAAGCCCTCACTTACCATTCTCTACATGCCAAAAAAATAGCTAAATCACTAACCTACTAATCAACTCAAATATTTCATCTGAAGTATATGACATTTACAGCTCTGTAGGGTCAACTGTAGTTCATAGGGACGTTTGCTAGGTTTTATAACATCTAGGAAGTAAGAGCAGGAGCCCGGCTAAAACAAACAGCAGACTTAAATTCCATTAAACGAGAGCGTTTCCTTTATTCCCTCCTGGATTAAGAAATGCCTGGCACCAAACATGGAAGTACGACTACCTGCAAAACAAAAACAATACGTGTCGGTCTGTCACACGACTGCAGGCCAGATATTCAAAGTGCAGGCAAATGATTTTCTGCTGTTTATGGTGAGCAGGGAGCACGTTTGCTGCAACAGGTGGACATGAAGCAAAGTCACAGAGCCGCACCTTAAACTCTACAGCTAAATGGACAATAATCAGACTTTGACCTGAGCAGAATGAGCACATAAAAAGGTCCCAGTCTTCACCCAAAGACTGAAACATTACATTCATGTCATGCCAGATGTGACAACATAGAGACTGAACCGAGTTTGCTTAATATATTATCTGTACATCTACTGAACTGTATTTGCTCTGAGTTTCAGATGAGATGTCAGCCATTTCACTCAGACAAATGACTTTTCAACAGCTCTGCTTTCTAAATAAAGTGACTTACTCATTGCTTCAGTGTCACAACACAGCAAAACACGCTCACACTGAATCCAGTCATGTTTTAAAGCAAGGTGATGTCAGTTCATAGGGGGAAATTAATAGAAGGAAGACAATGCCTTTGTTCTGTACATAATTCATATGAGGCTCAGCTAAGCACTCATGTAACCTCAGCGTCACAGAGCCACTGGTTTACAAACAACCACAGCTATGGTGTCTGGGTGGATCCATGTGTAACTATTTTGCCCTCCCATTTAGTGTTAAATGCAAGTCTCAGCATGTTGGGACAGTAATTCACTGGGTGTTAATGATTTGTGTTTTCACAGCAGCCATCTTGGATTTCTGCATTATAATTAAAGGTGCAAAATGCAATGTTTTTATTGGCCTACAAACAACCAATGAGACAGAGCTCTTGTTACAAGGAATAGCAGTTTGAAAGAGCTTACGTGACTTCCAAATGTATTTGAAATCCCTTTGTTTACATTTATAATGATTATTAGAGTCCATCCGGACTATGTAGCCAATGAAACAAGAAAGTACATGGTGTGTCTTTGAGGCAACAGCTTTGAATTTAATTCACTAAATTTAGTACATATTAATAAGAAATGCCAGCATGTTGACATTATATATGTGTGTGTTTTTGGATTATCGTAGCAAACGAGGAGCACTGAACACAAATCATTTTAAACTCATAATGGTAATTTGCATCAGTAATTTAACACTGACTACAAGTTGGAAGTTTAAAATAAAACCACACTGGGGGGCTGTAACCTCTCCTGCATTTCAAATAAAATCATTATCTTGACATTAATGTCGCTGGTTCATATTTATTCTTATTTTATTTACAGCTGTTTGTGATATATTTTTATTTGCAAATATGTATCTATGTACCTCACCATACTGATTCAAGTATATATACAAGAGCTAAAGCAGATGGCCCATTTAAAATATGTCTGATGCTCAGAGGGAAATTTTTCTTTTTTGCATATTTTGAGTGCAGACTGCATTTGACAGTTTTATAATGAATAATATGTTGAACACTGGGTCCTTCACTTGCTCTTCACCAAACCCTTAGTGGTTGGGCCAAGTACAGATTCTTAGCCTGGTTTACATTCATTAATCGGATATAGGTAGAGTTTTTGTTCAGCTGCTTGTATTACAACATTTAACACTGACACAAAGAAAAGTTTGGCATTTTTACTTAAATGAGAAAAAGAATTAGCTAAGAAATAAGTTTAGCACGCTCATTAAAATTACAGTTCACACATATTTTTTTGGTAGAGTAGAATTACCAAAACTTTGGTATCAAAACAATATCGAAATTATTAAACACTATGCAGCTGCAACTATCAATTATTTTCACTATCAATTAGTCTGCTATTTTTTCAATAAGTCAATTAATAATTTGTTTTACAAAATGCTTCCAAATGTTAGTAAATTCCAGTCAAATCTTCCCAGAGTCCAAACTAATGTCTTCAATTAGTCTAAGAACCAACAAAAATGTAATTTCAAGTCATAATTAAATACAGAAAGGAAGCATGTCCTTAAATTTGAAAAGCTGCACCTGTAAATAAGACAATTTTAAGGTAAACAATAAAAAACAAATATTGGTTTTCAAATAAAGCGTCTTATTTGTCAATCCACAATAGATTTATCAACAAATCACTGGAAGTGTACAAATATTGATAAGACATAACACTGGAAAAAAATCAGTATAAGTAAACCTTCCTAAAAATATTGCAGTCTAACACAACAGCCCTGCAGTAATTCTTAACATTTATGACCATTAAAATGTCCAGCTCTTCTTATAACTGTTTTAGAGACGTTAAATCATCTTTATGCTCATTTGGGGGATGTAGTTTGAACTGTTTATCTTGAACAAAAATGTGTTTTGTTGGGTAAAAACAAGGCTTTCATCTGACAGCTCTAATATCTTTTGTCCTGTTTAACATGTCACTTCCAGTCAGCATGGGCACCACAGTCACATTGGGAGCTCAGTGAGGTTTGGTGGTGTTTATGGAGGGAGGAGGCTCAGGGCAGAGCTGCTCCCCTGGGTCCTCTGGGACGCCTCTGACCAAGGCTGGGACAACTTATCTGGTTAGATTTGAGGCTATGCCCACCGAGCCGGATGTGAGGGACTTCCTGTGGTAAAAAACCGTGGAGTTCAAAAACTAACATTATCACACTGCACTCTATTGGCCTGTCTATCTCGCTGTCTGTGGGCATCAGCCTTTGTGCAACTATTTGTGTCAGATTTCTGAATTGGCCAGTATCTTCATCGACACACCAAACAATGCAGAAGTCACTCTGTAAAATGGGATGGATAGATACGTGGACATTTGAGTTGTTTTCTTTAAACATTATTCCAGGAGAGGAGATTTTTTTCTCACAATGTGGCAACTACAAAAATAAACACAAATGAGATTCTTTATTGATCTCTATGGTAACAATCCTCTCTTTCTCCCTTTCACAGTGGGGTCAGAGGTCAGCTATCGAACGGTACTACTAGAGTAAGGGATCAATATCTTACTCAAAGAAGTTTTAGCAGGGCTGTGCATGCAGAGACCGAGGTCTAAATCTGGTCTGCCAAAGCAACTTGCTGAAAATCAACTAAAATCCCAATTCTTTTTAGCTTATCTGTAATGCTATGATTACTGATAGGAAAAGAAAACACTGTGTGGAAATTTCTGTTCCAAAACAAGTCTAGACATATATATGTGAGACTTGGTGAATGTTTTTAATAGACATGATGGAACAAATACCAGAGAAAAATATTTGGTGCCCCACTAAAAGAAAAAACTGTAGAGTTTGAACCTCACCGAAGATACTTTCTGCTGTCAAATCAGAAAGACTATGGCCAGTTTCAGAGGAGCAGCCCTCCACATGACCATTTATATGTGAAGTCCTGTATTGTGCGCTTCATTGTGTACCAGCGAATGAGACAAATTCCTTTCCAATTATTGCACTCGCTGAATGAAGCAACTGTATCTCTGAGCCTGAAGAGGTGGAGGAAGTTCAGGTCTCGAGCTCTTACAGCACAACAGGCTGATAAAAGGCTGCCTTGCCGGCCTACCTAGTCATATTCAGGCTGACGAAATCCAAAAATGCCACTCACACTTTCCTTTGAAAAGAAGAGCTTAGGCAGTCTGAGCTTAAACAAGGTCACAGAACCTGCTTTTGTCCTCAAAACCTTCTCACAAACAACCCTTGCTCTTGCTTCCCTGTGGTATTTGATGCTAGATGTGAACCAAAACTGTCTAAAAGCAGAAGTAAAAAGAACTCATAAGGTGTCAAGTGACTACCTTATGAAGATAAGACACACATATCTCTCAGTCTTGCAGGGTTGAAGGTGTACAGACAGCGTAAAGAGTTGCAGGGCGTGTCTTTACAAAGACCAAATAGCTTTAACACGAGACAATCAAAGTTGACTTTCAATGGCCATAAGGGCTAATCTCTTCGTAAAGCCACTAAAACTGCTTAGCCTCTCGCAGTGGTGGGAGAAGAATTAAAGATTCTTTACTTAAGTAAAAGTGGTGCAACCATACTCCATTGCACGTAAAAGTGTATTTCAGTGGAAGTGTTATGGTTTTACCCGCAAAAGTTACTTTAAGGTAAAAAGCAAAAGTATTGAGAATGACCCCTGTAACTAAGACAAGACGGTAGTTTACATTATGACATTGTTAGTTCTGATGCATAACAGAGTAAGTAAGCATTTTACTACACTAGCTAATTGAGATGGAGCTAGTTTTATTAATGTTATGTACAGTTATGAAGTTTAGTCCATGTCATGAGATGATTAATAGGACAGGAAAGAACAAAACAAATGTTCAGCAAAACAAAGTTCATTAATTATATAGACTTTCTTGTACTTATAGCTATTTTAAAATTGTTACTTTAATCTCTTTGAACCTCAAACAGTTATAAAATCATCTCTGAGGTTTAAAGGGCAAATGTTATGTTGGGTTGTAATGTTGACAACTCTAAGGAATCATAAAATGGGACAGGGGCCCATGCTACATGCTACTATGAGGCCCCCCCAGGCTCATTTGGGGATTGTTTTTTTAGGAGGTCACAAGTAGGCTGGAGGCCACAAGATCATCATAATACATTATCTCAATCTGGAACGAAACGAAAATTTGCTATTCGTAAAATAAATGTGGTGAAGCAAAGAGAACAATATTTCCCTATGCAATGTACTCAAGTACGAAGTCAATTAAATTGGAAATGTTGAAGTAAAGAATAGATGAAAAGCATGAGTAAATACTTTACTATGTGTAGATTATTTTATGTTTTTTTTCTGCTCAAACTTAGGTAAAAACCTAGAAAGTAGAGACGGGAGCGTTTAGAATACTTCACTACTTTCAGTAAAATCGAGTTTTAACACTTGAACGCAACACTAAATCACTTCCATGACTTTTTTCTCCTTTGACAGCAGGTGACAGCTTACCTCAGGTGGACTTATATTAAACGCCTCAGCTATTTTCGCGTACAACTCCTTCACGTTGGTAAATCCCTCGATCCTGCCGGTGGGGCTGCCTTGCGCCAGCTGCGTGTGGAAGACCAGTTTGGGCCGCAGGTTGGCAGGTGGAGGCGGGAGCCCCGCTCCGTTCACGGCCGATTTACTCAAGCTCCCGGCACCTGCGTGCCCGCCGCTAACCTCCTCGTTGTCCACCAAATGCTCCCTCGTCGATTTGTTTTTCTTCCTCCATGGTCCCAACGGCATTTTTTATGTTGTTTCGTTAGTTTTTTCGACGTGGAAAGTAAAAAATCCGAGCTGCCGCTATAACATTGAACTAGCTAACCTGTTGAGTTCCGAGCCCAACGGTCGTGTTGTCCTTATTTACTTCACTCTTTTCCTCAATTTCTTCCTTTCTTCCGCGATAACTTTTCTTTTCCTCACCTGCCCCGGGCTCAGATTTGACTCTGTTCTTCGACAGTGGGTCGGTCCTCGCCTGCAAATCAGCGGTGTGAATATTCAACAGGTAGGTGGCGAGGCTGGGATAAACTCTGACACAACCTGCTGGCCGGTCCTCGGCTAACAATAGCCACTGTTTGCTTCTCAGCGTGTCGGGGGACGCAGGCGCAGTGGGACGGACCCGGGCTCGAGGCGGCAGGAGGCGCAGCCCCAGCGCACCTGTGCACCATCACAAGGGGCCATCAGCATAAAACAATTACTCAGGCATTTTTTAAAAAAAAAAACACATATTTCAGGTTAGTACCTATAGATTACAGTTGTTTGTCATGACACCTACAGAAAAAAAAACTGGTTTCTAAGATAAGAATCTGGAGAAAATAGTTAAACCCATGAGCTAAAAACTAAAAAACACAAGGCCCCAGGAGGACAAACCATTGCTTTTTTTTACTTCTACAGTCATCACCCTTTCTCACCCCTCTGAAAATATAAACAAAATAGAACCAAATATAAAGAAGAATTTTAAAAGTAAAGGCTTAAACCAGCAGTAATGAAATGTATACCCTTGTACCCCTGTATTGTAAAAATACTGTTACAAGTAGAAGTAATCCACAGTTTTTATTGCATTTTTGTGTGCATTTTTGTGACATTCTGCTGAATCTATGATAAACCTATTTCAATTATAGATTATGTTTGGTATTACAAATAAGAGTTTGAATATGCTAAATAACTATCACCACCCAAGCATCAGTGTATATTGATATTTTGAATCTACACACTTAGGTTTTATTTGCAATCAAAGTTTGCAATACATCGAATACAGCAGCTTGTATTTTTGCTGTACTGTAGTAGAAAAAAATCTGCAAGCTAGATGATAAATATATTATTTGCACTTGTGCCCTTTGGTGCTCCCTTGTTAAAGAGAGAGGCAGGAAAAACTTGAGTATGCTCCCAAAACTATCAAGAACATCGGTCTTAAATTGCACCCAAAAAGAGATTTCTGAATTATCATCTTAAGACAACACTCAAAACAAGAAGTGAGTTCACCAACAGCAGCTCTGTTTCTCCTGTCATGTATCCTGTGTTGCTTGTCATGTGGCACTGACCCCCTTTGGTTACATATTAGTTCATAGGAAATATTTATGTCAGTGTTTTGGCACATTTAGTCAAAAAGGGAATTGTAGCTTTGACCATCTAACCTATTAACAAATACTGTGGAGAGATAAACTAATATTTCAAGGTGATGATTCTTGAGCACCCCTTAAGCAGAATTCAGGGACACATCGAAGTCCCTGGTTTTATCCTCAAAAACATCAAACAAGATCGATTTTGCACTATAGTATTGTAACATTGTCAAGTGTTGTCACTCTGAGTGAACCCTTGAGATGGAGGGAACAGATGGCTGATATCATCCGTTTTCTTAGAAATACTGACGTAATTTTCAATTTATAGATACAGAAATACCACAAAAGTAATTTACCTCAAATTTTCTAAATAAGAACCTAAAGATTTAAACTGCATGTGCATGAAACAAGAGCTGCATGACCTCCTTTACATAATATTATCATATTAAAGTTCTTATTTATCTCCAATACTGTCAACTGCCCCTTGAATTCAGAAATGAACTTTCTTTGAAACAAGCATCAAGAATGGGTTTGTTTTGTGATGTCGTCCTCCCAGGTGTATAATGTTGCATTTTGACTATAAATCAGGATAAAGATTTCTTATCCCTTTTAAAATCACACTCCTCTATACAGTAAAGAATCCTACAGATGAGAATAATTACGGATAAAGGGCGTCAAAAATGACGGAAATGTGTTTTAAGTTAATATTCAGTCGATGGTCAACCAGCTCAAAAATAAAGTAAACTAAGAATTGAGGTGAATCAGTGCTTTTTCCCTCTTACAAACTGCTCTCTCTTCAGATTCAATATTAAACCGAAAGACTCACACAATGACAAGTAGCAGGTGTGTTTACTGTCCTCCACCCTCTCCGGAAATGTGACTCATCATTTGAACAAATCTCTCACAAAACAAATCTTTTGAACAAAGGAACAATTTGTGCATCCAGAGGTTTCTGTCTCGTCTCGTCTAGTCTAGAAAACAACATGACATTTGTTTTAGAGCAAAAAAATACAGACAGACAAAGATAGATAGATTCTCTGTTTTTGTGATTTGTTTAGCTTCAGCTCACCTTTCTAAAGATAACAATCAACAATACACCCTGGCGTGTGCATAGACTTTCTATTTTGTTGCTTTGTACATATATTCATACATTAAGTATACCTAGTTTTTACCTTCTGTAAAAAATATATTTGATTTGAACTCATCTTTGTTGCCCTAAACTTGTCTTTCTTTTGTGTCTCTTATGACTTAAACGTAGCCAAAAAACATCAACCACTACTGTACTTGATGCCACTCTTCCTGCTCTGAACTTAAAAGCTGAGTACAAAGTCAGAGTGTCACCCAGGTGGCCCCCTCTCTTTAACATGGGCCTCTGTGGGCCCCGAAGCCATGATGAGTGATGTGGCGTCCCCTGGTGGGAAAATGGAAAGGCCTCTGTGTTAGCAGCTGATAGCCATTAGCTCAGACCAGTCAGTTATTTATACACATTCATTAATTTTACATTAGTTGGCATTAAAATCATCAGTATATTTTAAACTTTGCACATGAGAAATTTGTTTAAGTTTCACAAAAGCGAAACGTACATATCTGACTAATTCAAGTCCTTTTGGTGCTGTAGAGAAGCAGACTGGAGAAGTTTATGATTTTTTTAAAGTAACACTGTTCATCTGATGGAGAAGGATTTATCAGATGCATCCACATAACTGAAACAGCTCAAGACTTCTTCATGTGGAAATATTTATTTCAAAATTCAAGTTCAACCTTTCATTTAACCACTTTTTCCTCTTGAAAAAACCTGTACACTCACATCCTCCATATTCAGCCTCTCTCTCTTTGTGACAAAATAAACATGAATGACAGTTAAATCATGTCAGTAATTAAAACCTGTCAAATCTAACTGAGAGCACGACAAAAGGAACCGTTTGGCACTGCAAAATCTCCTAAAATCACCTGAACTTTTTTCTTTGTTTGGCAACTCGTTCACAACCAAATATTTATTTTTTTAACAAACAAAAAGATAAAGTGACTGTGACAAAGATCCACTTATATAAAATGCGTAACTTTCAGAAACCAACGACCCAGACAGTCTGTCACGTGCGCTTGTATCGACGGGGTAGCATGCTTGGCATTTATAAAAAACACCACAGAGCTCAAAATTAGCAATTGCACATTTGTAGGAGGTCCATCTGGGAACTGTCAAAACTGTACGTGTGTGTGTGTTTGAGAGCATGTGTGTATGTGTTTGTGTGTGCCTGTGTGTGTGTGTTTGGTGACAAGGGTGAGCACTGTCATGCGATTATCTCCCCAGCCCTTCCTCTTAGGTCGGTAAATGCCGTTTCAGGACGTCCTTGGCATTTCCTGGCAGCGACTCGGGAAAATTAACATCAAACTCCACCACCAGGTCCCCTCTCTGCTCTGGGTTTTTGGGGAAAGGGAGACCCTGCCCGGCAACAGTCTTTCTCATGCCAGGCTTGATGACATCCGTGATCTTCATGTTGCACGTCTTCCCATCTATCGTCGACACGGTAACCGAGCATCCGCACAAAGACTGGGAAAGCAGAAATGTGGAAGTCAGAGTGAGAAAGAGGAGAACAGCAACCCACACAGGATCCACTGCGAGACGAAAATAACACATCAGTCTGTTTACTGAAGCTATGTATGTGTAAACTAGTGCTGGGTCATATGGTCGTAAAGAATATCAGGATTTTAGCAAGGATGTGTTCGAGTCTTAATATACTGCATGAAATGACAAATGTGTGCAATTTAATTAAATCAAACTGATATTCCAAGTAGCTGACTATAATAAATTATACACATTACATGAAGCCAAAGTCATCAGTGTGCTGCCAATTTAGTCTCATGAACAGTTTGCTTTTAATAAAAACAGATTTGACAACAGATCATTTTTTGTATGAAAACAGGAAATTATCATGTCATGATGATACACTTTTAGCTAAAAAATAGTACTAAGATATTTCTAAGCCTTATTATAAACACACTGACAAACTTGTGCAGACATATCTGTGATAATCTGATGTTGTGGTTGGCTGTTTGGCTGAATTCTTGCAAAATTATTTCCTGATCTGATGCACAACAACATCCCCCTAAATAACAACAGTTCCAAAGGCTGTAAGCTTAAATAACCATGATGTTCCTGCAATTTGGTGCACAGTTAACCTTGAATTGAGCATACTGTGCCATTTATTTAAACATGTTTGATGTGCACTATAAAGAATTCTGATTTAACTGGCTGTATTTCTGCTTACGGATGTAAAAAACCTGTACAGACTACTTCAATGTGCGATGTTGTCATCTGGTTTTAAATGCTAATTACTATTTTTGGTGCTGCATTTTTAGGTACTAATTATTGACTCCGTGCCTTCCATAAATATTTGGGTTATATTCTGTAATGATGTAAGGGCACATGAGCTGGTTTGGATGTTGTAGTTTCCTGTTTCTATGTCTACAGGACATCCCCTTTTTAAATATAGAGGCGCCTCTTTTTAGATCCAGCCATATTAAATGTATGACAGCTACTGGCCTGATGAATGTTCTCATGAGCTGTGAGGGCTTTACCTATGTTTTGTTAAATATGTGGGTGTTTAAGTACATGTTTGTTTGTTCGGTTATATAATTATCATGTGACCAGACATTCCTGTGTATTTTAAGATGGTATATTTGTATGTTTGTATGTCTAAAGAGGAGTGGTATCTCAAAATTTAATGGATAGAAGGGAGCTGGACCTTTATTCTTTCTCTCAGACGTATACAGGGCCATTGGTATTTAAACAACTGCTTTGAGAAAATAGTTGTTACTTGAGATCTCATCACTAGTTTTTCTAGAGGTTTCAGAGTAGAGGCCACATCGACACACATCATTGGCAGATGGAGTTGGCTCAGCTGTTGTAGAAATGGCTCAGCTGTCATCAGGTGATAACAGGTGGTCGTAATCTCTCTATTCAAAGATCATCTTTAGTGCTCGATGTGATCCTGGAACTTTCTCTTGTCTTTTAAATAAACACTGTGAGATGCAGTGGAAACTTCTCAAGTGTCCTTCAGTTAAGGTTATTTTATCTAACTACTTTTTATTCTAGGATGAACTTTTATGTAATTATAGCCTTACAAAAAGTTCTGGCAATTTTCAGTTCTTTCCACACACAAAAAAAAAGCTTTGTAATTGGGAACATCTAATGTGCTAAAAAAGTGGATTTAAAATATGAGATGAGGAGGTGAGATCTTTTCTGAGAGGAACCATATAAGCACATCTCGCACCCTGTGTGTGTGTGTGTGTGCCTGCGTGGGTGGGTGTCGCCTTCCTGCCCTCCCCTGTGATACAGCTCCCAAATCTCAATGTTGATGATCCGGATTACATAAGTGCACAGCCACAAGTGTGTTTGTAGTTCATCACTATGCTGCGTTCATTCAGCATGCCTGCAGACTACCTACAGCTTATTGATTGTGACCAGGTTTTTTTTTTTTTTTTTTTTTTTTGGAGCATCAGAGCTTTAAAACAAACACCAGTCCAAACTATTTGTGAGCTCGTCCTGTCCTGTGTTGTGACTAATCCATCCATCTATCAGAGTCTATTAATACAGATACACTCAGTCGAAGTAGACGCCAAAATAGACTTCGCCTCACCTGTCGTAAGCTCACTCGTACAGGATAGACAATGTTCGAGCCCTCTCGTCGAAAGTGGGGGTGTGGCTTGTCCTTGATGACGAAAACAATGTCAGCTGGGATGGTGTTGGGCGACTCGTCTCCTTCCCGTGGGAACGTGATCTTGGTTCCCTCTTTCCAGCCCCGCTTGATCTCGATAGTGAGGATCTTATCCTCATTGCGCATGGTCCTGCCATCCGGGTTTAGCCTTTTGCGGGAGATTTTCATCCTCTTGGCGCAGCCGTGGAAGACCTCCTCCAGGGAGACCCTCAGTTCGTGGATGATGGCCGGGTCCTGCTTCCGGCGCATCTGACCTCCGGGGCCCACGTGCCCGTCCCGTGGGAATCCGTTCAGGTTGAAGCTTGTGAAGGAGCCGAAAGGGTCATTTCCGTCCACCTCCATGTCCTCATCGTCTCGGCCGTTGGCTTTACGCCCAAAGAAGATCTCAAAGGGGTTTGAACCCCCGAAGAAAGTGGCGAAGGTGGCGTGGGGATCACCGTGGAAGGTGTAGGTGAAGGTGCTGCCTTGTCCGTCACCTGTGGGCCCATTTCCTCCCTTGAGACCTGATGACGGGCAACAGAAATGATTCATCAGTCATCCCAACATTCACACTCAGCAGTGGGAGAGCTTTGTGGCACAAGTGATGCTAAGACTGGTTGATTAATCGATTAGTCATGCGACAGAACTATTTCGATGCTTGCGTCATTGTTCGCTAGATTTTTTTTTCAAGCATTAGTGTCAATCATTAGATGGCTGCAGCTTCTTAAATGTGAGAATTTGCCACTTTTTCTTTTCTCACAACATTGTTGTGAAGTGAATATGTTTTGATTTTTGAGTGTTGGACTAAACAACACATTTGAAGATGACACAGTGGACTCTAAAAGTTATGTTAAGAGTATTTTTTAATTACTAACCAAAGATTGACCTATTTATCAAGAAAAAAGTACATTTTGAAAATATTCTCATTTGAAATTCTGCAGTTAATATGTCATAGTCAGTGAAAAATTCAGTGTTCTGTCCTCAATTATAACAACTCAGTCACGACAGCCCACTGTCTCAGTTTTTAGCACCATGGTAGCCTCATGTTGCCTTTCAAAAGAATGATCCAGATAACAATCCAGATGTCGTGTACAGATGTTAAATTTGGCAAAAAAGAGAGTACTGGTATAAACATATTATACTGGTCAATATCCTGAATTGAGATACTGGAATAACTATTGATGCTCTGCAATTTTAAATGACAGTCAGGAACTTCTTTGTCTCTGGTGAGAAAATTCAGAGACACCTAAGATCTTCCATTTTTTAGACATAATTGTAGATAATATGTTCGTTCAATGGTTTTGTCCAATAAAGATGTTAAATAACTTGCATTTTATCATCGATTAACCAACACAGATGTTCCTTTTTTGTTGCATGGATTGACTGAGCCTTTAAAGGAGCCATGCTGGACACATTTCCAGATTTATTTCCATTTCTGGGTTCTGTTAGAATACATTTGCATGCTTAACTGATTAAAAAATCAAATTGTGTCACTCATGCAGCTCTTTAAGCAAGATGCTCCCCTTTATGTGAAACTCATAAAAACGCATGATGTGCCATTTTATTTCTCTTAAATGTAGTTTTAAAGGTTATTTATAGTCCCCTTTTCACATTCAATGTGTTTCTCATCTATAACCATTTAAGTTGTTGCCATCTGTACTAATAATTAAACCTTTGTGTTACCATGTAAGTACGACATACTAGACATAAAGGCTTAGATATAATCAGTGTGCTATTTTTGAATCTCAACACCCACATTTTTTACGAAAATCTGTGGTGGAAACGGTGAGAGGCCCTTTATTTCTCTTGTAACAGAAGCTTAAAACAGCACATCTATAGGCCCCGGGTGTATATTATAATATAATACAGGGAGCTATAAACCTATAATCTGCTGAAAAGCTGTTTTCCAGGCCTGTAGGTTACAGTGAGGGACTTGAATTAAAGCCAGCTGTGTCTTACATCCATCCGGGCTTCATTACCGGGCTATAACGGCACATGAAGGTGAAGTAAGAGCCCTCACACATGAGTGAAAATGCAATTTAATGCGATGAAAGACACACATTACCTTCCTCCCCGTATTGATCATAAACTTCTCTTTTCTTCGGATCACTGAGGACTTCATATGCCTCGGCGATTTCCTTAAATTTCTCCTCGGCGGCTGCAGACTTGTTTTTATCCGGGTGCCATTTCAGCGCCTGTTTTCTGTAAGCTTTCTTAATATCCTCATCCGTGGCTCCTTTGGAGATACCCAACGTTTTGTAGTAATCTTTCCCCATTTTTTCTCACGTATCCACGAAAATTAAAGATAAGATAATAGGCCTTTTTTTTTTAAAAAAAAAAAAAAAAAAAAAAAAAAAGGAGGAGAACAGCCCTTGATGGGGAGCTGTAGACTGGACCGGGTCTGGTCGACGGATGGTTGTCACAGCACTGAAGCGGCCTCAGTCCGGACTGAGGAACCGTAAGAAGCCGCAGACAGACAGACAGTGCGGGATGAAAACCATTTAGAGGCGGTTAGTCAACGCAGTGGACCTCCTGCTATTTATCCGTGACTGGACGACCCTCTTTAAATAGCTACAGCTCCCTCTCCCGCATCCACAGCGCCAACCAGCGTCAAGTTCAACACCAGACACAGATCTGGTTCCGGTGAGCGGAGCCCCGGTGCGTGTCCGCTGCCGGTGCGACGCAGACAGTAAGAGACTAAGTTAACGTGATTAAAGGTAACTTGTCAGGTAAATAATAGCCAATTTATTAGGAAGGGCTCCAACTGATCATTGCACATGGATCAAGAATGTCAGAGGCAAAAATGAACCCCCTTCTCCCTGAATAAAGATTTTTGAAACATGCCTCCTCTTCACTGCAAGAGGCTAATTATTATTTATGTTAATATTATTTAGGATAAGTTAATGTGTAGCCTTGTAGGACATTAAAATCTTAAGGAACAACTAGGCTTTATCTTTGTTAGCCAGCCTTTAATTTGTTTAGTTAGGCTGCATTATCCAAAAATCAGAGATATTTGTAAGCTTTATTTTTCTGTCTTTCTTTTTTTTTGGAGATAACCTTGCAGTTAATTTTGTGGTCTGTCGCTAACTTCCGGGTCAGAGAAAGAGGAGAGAAGTTGGCACAGGTGACTAAACATAACTGAATATTCTCACCACATCACAGCAACATCTTTTTGTGCATTTGAGGTTAAAGTGGCAAACAGCAGGCACTAAACATGGACATTTATTGATAATAATGTTATAAGGCATTTTTTTCAATTATTTTTTTATTTATAAGGTTGTTGTTTGGAGCATAATAACTCCCAAAAAGGCATTAACAAATAGGCCTAAATTAAATTTTGTAGATTATTGTGAAACAGTGCAGAGAGTATTGCACATAAACCCTACGATTTGAATAAAGGTGGAATATACAATAGATATCCATTTTCTTTCTTTATGGAAGCATTGAGGTATATAGCCTCTGTGTGTGTGTGTGTGTGTGTGTGTGTGTGTGCAGCAAATATCATCCGAATAGTTCTCATTTTATCCACTCGTCTCAACACATAAAATCCAAAACATGTCAGTATTTTTGCTCCAGTTCGACACATGTATTTTGTGATTCAGTCATCTTTTTATATTCCCGGTCTGCGCCTGCAGGGGGCACAATCCCAGGTGAAGAGAGTGGTGTTGCGCCGTGCAGCGCTCTGTTGTAACCACAGCGCCACCTGCTGCACCACAGAGAAAATGATTTTTTTTTGTCTGAGCTCATGATAAAAGAGCTTATACTGCATTGGCACTGAGCTCTGCCAATGAGTCAGCGGTAAGTGCAGAGCTGCAGGTCAAAAGTATCTGATTGTTATCGCTGCATTATTTCCCTACTTAACAGGAGCCGCAGCCGGTGAGACAGACTGCATGTGCTTTATATCTTATATTCTCAGTATTGCTCTAATTTGCGTCTAAAACAAGCATGGATCAGTTTCGTGGTTTATTTGCTAAACTGGATAAAAACAATGATGGATTCGTAACAGTGGCGGAGCTTCACAACGAGATGAGGAAGCATGGGATCATCTCAGTGGACGACAAGGTCCAGGTAATATTCCTGAAAATCATTTTTAATATTTTTAACAGCATTAGTGTGGATGTACAAGGCGTTTTTTTTCAGTCATTCATTCAAATGCTTTTTACCACAAACCCACTATTGTTTTTTCCCCTAGAATATCATTGACTCTTATGACAGAGACAAAGATGGCCTGTTGGATTATAAAGAGTTCCTTGGCTACATGATGGACAGAGAAAGGAAATGGAAAATACACTTTAATGACCTTGATAAGAACAAGTGTGGTGAGTGGTCAGAGCCCTGACATCTCAAAAATGTAACATATAGGCCTATATGTGTATTTCTTTCAAAGAGACATAAGACAATGCTATTAAATACGTATTATTAACAGTATATAATGACTTTTAAATTTGTTTTAATAAATTAACACTCTCTTATTTGTTCTACTTTTAGCAACTTATTCTGTTTTTATCACTCAAATGGAAGATTTAGGTTAATTTACTTGGGTATATTCTTCATAAATTACAATATTGGTCAAGAAGTTTCTTTTCAAGGTCAGACAGAAAAGGCGGGTGAGCATATGACTTGTTTATGGACGATACACTGCACGGTGCTGCAGACTGTAACCCTTGCACTCAAAGAGTTTACAATATCACTTCCCAGAGAGCAGAGGTGTCACTTGACACATGGCAGAGTATAAAAGGAGGAGCAATATTGGTATCTGTTTGTAATCTGTTTGCATTTCTTCTCTGATCAGGAGTGATTGACCAGGAGGACATCATATGTTTGTTTAAGGAGTTAGGAGTGGTCATATCAAAGCCGAATGCAAAAAAAATTATTCAAATGTAAGATTTTTCTGCCCACTACCTCATGGATTTATTGTTTTGTTTTAACATTTATTAATTTATGTTAAATAATGATAAGAAAAAAAAATCATAACAGCTTCAGTAAGGGGGAGCACTGGGTTTAAAACACATTAATTTATCATTTCACACATTAATTCACATTTCACACATTCATCATTAGCACTTTTAACCAGGTGTTGCTTGGCTTCACTGTATAACAAGGTATATTTATGAAAAAATGGGCTAAGTTTCCACAGATTACTCTATAATATATAATGTTACACATCTATTCATGCTTATGGATTATTGATTCACATCAAAATGCAAGAACAATCAATTTTAGCTAATCTGGCCTCCAAAACCCTTTAAAAATAGTGAAGGGTGTCACCTTACAACAAGCACCAAGCCTGCAGACCAAACTGGCTCTTTAACAAGGACTCCCCACCTGGTAACCCTGTGTATTTATATCCTTTATGGCTCATTAAAGCTCTGTTACACATCAGTCTTTAAAAACATCACCAGCAACTTTTGAAACCTTTGTTAGTGTGTCTTTTTGTAGAGGGATACTTCACACACAATTGGATGAGAAATTACACAGATGGTCATTAAGATTCTTCATTCATTGCAGCATGTGATGAAACAAAACCAACAAAGCACC
>JAPZDZ010000004.1:18908905-18923011 GCA_029783805.1 Acanthurus tennentii
TCAGATTCAAGAACACTGTTAACGATGTGATGGAATGTGTAATGAGAGTTACTTATATTTATGTCTTGTAGTCACAGACCAACCAGAAACAAAGAAGGTGGCTACAAACGATGGTGAGAGACTTGATATGGTTTTATTTACACTGAAATATGTGGCTGTAATTTTACTGGTTTCTTACTTTAAGTAAATTGAAAAAACATTTCCATTATAACTTAAACATAAATAAATTTGTGTGTGTATTACTTTTCCTAATGATCTGTTGCATAATTTTTGCAGCCTTTTCAGGAATGGGAGGAATGGGTGGCCCCCCAAGGTACATACATACCCAAGTTAATCTAAAGTATTTTTGAATCCCATATTCAGCTGCATATTACAAAGCTTACCTTGATTTGTGCTGTAATTCTCAGGTCAATAGTGGAGGAATTCAAGGTTCCAGATGGAATGGTCGGATTCAGTAAGTTCTCTCCACACTCGCTACAGCAAAAACATCACTTGATTCTTCTTGACTGTTGTAGAATTTCTGGAGGTAACACTGTTTTCTTTTTAGTTATTGGAAGAGGAGGGGAACAAATATCTCGTCTGCAACAGGAATCTGGATGTAAAATACAAATCGCGCCTGGTAAGATCTATTGCTGATACTCTGAACCATTTGTTTATCAAGAAATTATGGTTTTGTTTTTTTGTGGTATGGTTTCCATTAACAGCTCCTTCCTTCTCTCTGTGTTTAGACAGTGGAGGAATGCCAGATAGATCTGTGACATTAACAGGACCAGCAGAGTCGATCCAGTAAGTATTTATTACAAACATTTAATTACCTTCTGTACTAAAAGGCTTAAAAGGCATGCACATTTTTTAGGAACTGGAGTTATCCATAGAAAAAAAAGGTCAGGGGTTTCATTGTCATAACAGGGATTTGGGCTTCTTGGCAAGCACCAGGCATTATTTAAGCTTTCTTTCAGTGAAAAAACAAGCAAATAAGCACCATAATTTCTGGCCGCTACTTTTTTCCAATGCTTTGAACATTGCGGCTTAAACTATGATGTGCCTAATTAATGGAAAAATATGAACAAGAAAGTGTGTGACAAAGTAATTCTCAGGCTGACAAATTCCGACACTGAAGATGACAGCTTCAGTGGTTTTAGTTGTTAGATTTAGTGGGTCTAGCTTAAAGTCTGATGGTGCGGCATTCACATCTTATATTTCAGACAGTCATTGTTACAAAATTCCACCAACTCTAGTGCACACTGTAGGATAAATCCTGTGTTTTGTTGGAGTTTAGATTGTGTAATTCTTCTCTCATCAGGACTGCAAAGAGGTTACTAACAGAGATAGTTGAGAAAGGGCGTCCTGCTCCAGCGTTCAACCACGGCGACGGCCCAGGAATGACTGTCCAGGAGATAATGGTCCCTGCATCTAAAGCTGGACTTGTGATTGGGAAGGGAGGAGAAACTATCAAAAGCCTCCAGGTGAGTATCTGATCTGTTTGAGAAGCTGGGTGATCACCTGACCACATGAGCTGTTTTTGAAGCAGGACACACTTTTGTTACAGACACACTTCAATAACATGTGTTTGCTTTCAGGAAAGAGCTGGAGTGAAGATGGTCATGATCCAGGATGGGCCTCAAAACACAGGTGCAGACAAGCCACTCCGCATTTCAGGAGAACCTTTTAAAGTTCAGGTGAGTCCTCACACTTGTGACCATTGAATTTCTACCAATATAACAAGCTGAGAGAGTAAGATGTCCCTTACCAAAAAATTTTGAGCTCTATATAAGCTCTTCTTCCATCCCTTTGTTGAGTATATCCCAGACTCGAGCCAAAATGTTCTTTTGTTGCCTTTTTATTCGTCTCCATGGATACAAGTAGAGTGGTGCTGTAATATGATGTCCTTTTTTTTTTCTCCTTTCAGCAAGCCAAAGAGATGGTGATGGAGCTGATCAGAGATCAAGGTTTCAGAGAGCAGAGGGGCGAGTATGGCTCACGAGTTGGAGGAGGAGATAGTTTGGATGTGAGTATTTGCAATAAGTTGTTTCATATCAGGTCAGAGACAGTGGTTTGAATCTGTGTTTTAACTCTTCTTTCCATTTTGTTTTCTTTCATAAAGGTTCCCGTCCCACGGTTTGCAGTCGGAATTGTGATTGGCAGAAATGGAGAGATGATCAAGAAAATACAGAATGACACAGGCGTCAGGATCCAGTTTAAACCAGGTGAGTAATTGAGACAGAACATCAGTGAAAGAAACTAAGAAACAACCATAGTAATGTAATTTTAATGCAGTTTTAAAATGTGTACGGTCCTTGATGAAAACTCATGCACCACGCTGAGAGGCTGATGTATAACCCCAACCCTAAACTTGTCTGAGACCTGAGCACATACGAACACTTTGGCTTACATGTTGGAGACAAAAGTTTTATGGTTTTGTCAATTTCAAGACAATTGTAAATGTGTTCAGTTTAATCCAGGCAACAGAGAGTCTCATGATCACCTTACATTTTCCCTCCAGATGACGGCAGCACGCCGGACAGGATAGCACAGATCATGGGCCCCCCTGACCAGGCTCAGCATGCTGCAGAGATCATATCTGATCTGCTGAGGAGCGTCCAGGCTGGAGGGCCTCCAGGACACGGCGGTGGAAGAGGCCGTGGTCGTGGGCAGGGGAACTGGAACATGGGGCCCCCTGGTGGCCTGCAGGAGTTTACCTTCACTGTCCCAACCATGAAGACCGGCCTCATCATTGGAAAAGGCAAGTGACCCTTCATCTCCAAAATAACAGTTTGTTAAATATCTGAGTGGCAAGTTTGATCAAATCAAAGTAGAAAGCAAAGGAGTTAAGGATGTTATGTTCAATAATTGATTAAATGTCAAGAAAAGACTTCAGAAACAACCATGGTAAAGTAATTTTAATGCAGTTTTAAAATGTGTACGGTCCGTGATGAAAACTCATGCACCACGCTGAGAGGCTGATGTATAACCCCAACCCTAAACTTATCTGAGACCTGAACACATACGAACACTTTGGGTTACATGTTGGAGACAAACGTTTTATGGTTTGTCAATTTCAATAGAAATAATTAAATTCACAGAAAACAAAACATTAAGAATCAGTAAGATATTTACTAATTTTACTCCTTTAAGGAGGAATGCTGTTGAATTAAAGGTTTGTATATTTGACTTATCAATGTTTGTTTCTGAACTCTTTTTAGGTGGTGAGACAATCAAAGGCATCAGCCAGCAGTCTGGAGCGAGGATCGAGCTTCAGAGGAATCCTCCACCCAACTCTGATCCAAACATCAAAATGTTCACAGTCCGCGGCTCCCCCCAACAGATCGACTACGCCAGGCAGCTGGTGGAGGAAAAAATTGGGGTAAGACATTAAGAGCTTGGTCATAAGAATATATGTGGAAACATTTGTCTCTGAGAAGCTTGTTAACTCACAGTGATGTTTGTGTTTACAGGGACCAGTCACTCCAATGGGTGGCCCACACGGCCCCCCTGGTCCACACGGAGGTCCAGGCCCTCATGGTCCTCCTGGACCCCCTGGACCCCCTGGGGCTCCCATGGGTCCATACAATCCTGGACCATACAACCAGGGACCTCCAGGACCACAGTGAGTATAAAAGCATTTGTTTTTACTTTGTTTCAAACATCCTTATGTGATAACATGACAACAGTGACACATGAAGTTGTGACAAGCTGATGTTTTTTTTTTTTGTTGTTTTCTTTCATTAGTGGTCCACCTGCGCCTTACCAGCCTCAGGGATGGGGAAATGGCTACCCACACTGGCAACAGGGACAGCCTGATCCAAGTGAGTAGATGCCATCAGTGTATTCAGGAGTACATTTGATTTTTGGTTAAAATTGAGAAACTCCTCATGAATTTTCACTTTGCTTGAACAAATCTGTTCAACACTGTCACTAAAAAGCCAGTAACTCAGACCCATCACATCATGTTATGTAATGGATAGCTCGCTGTGTGGATCTTTGGTAACCAAACCTGTTTGTTGTGTCCAGATAAAGCAGCAGCTGATGCCAACGCAGCAGCATGGGCAGCCTACTACGCTCAGTACAGCCAGCAGCCTCAGGCCCCCATGACCCCGACAAGTGGAGCTCCCGGCACGACTCAAACCAACGGCCAAGGTAACTAAAGTGTAACTTAACAATCAGTCAAGCGTCTGTGCTGCTAGAAAAGCTGAGTCTTTTTTAGAATAATGTAGGGAGTTGTAGTATTCTAGCTTTACCCAAGTACTGTCTTGACTTCCTGGTGTCACTAACAGGAGGACACAAGTTGTTTTTCATTCCACCTTCAATAACTTTGCTTTTGCAGAACACCTTTTTCTAACGTACTCATATATTACCCCAGGCACAGGATAGTTTTTCCTCCACCATCCCTAGGCTGACAGCTCGACCCAGGCAGGTGGAGGACAAACTGCTGAGAGTGATTCACTAATTACAAGTACCGTTCTTTTTAACAGGTGACCCACAGGCTGCAGGTCAGAGTGGACAGACAGATTACTCCAAGGCCTGGGAGGAATATTACAAGAAAATGGGTATATGATCGTAGCTTCAGTGTACACCTGTTAACACAAGACAGTCTAAACAGCCACTGGGCATTCAGTCGACTTCTTTCTTCAGGTCTGGGTATTTGCCAGTACTGCTGGCCTGCTGTGGAGTGTTGTCATTGTGCTTCCACTTGTTTTGGCATTATGGCGCCTGTGCTGTTTAGACTGCAACACTTTTGAGTATCTACAGGACTGAGCTGTCGACACAAACACCTTTTAAATTAGCTCAGAGTAGTTAATCTTCTTAATCAAAACTGATGGCAGAGTTTTACCTTGTGCAGTGAATGTGCTACTGCCACTGACTGTGTGTAGAGTTAACTGATGCAGCTGATGCAGGGTCAGTGTTGTGACTTTGTTTCTGATTACATGTTGTGTTTGGATTCATTGACACATTTTTTTTCTTCTCTGTGCAGGTCAACAGAGTCAACAACCTCAGGACTTGTCGAAAGCCTGGGAGGACTATTACAAGAAGCAAGGTTGGTACTCCTGAAAAAAGACTTAACTCCCAGTCTTAATTCTTAATACCCTAAATAATTTAACACTTTACTTCCATGTTCAAGTCTCAATTTTGTTTTTGTATACATTTAAGTCTTCTCTGGTTGAATTTATTAATCATTTAATATATTAACCAAGATAATCTTGGTGTCTTTTTATGAGGAAAGCACAATCAGAAATCAAACTTCAAACTGCGACAAGAGTTTATAATTACTTTCTGTAACATTTTAAAGTTTGATGAAAAAACGTTTTTAAAACGTTGACTCACAGTTGGCAGGGTAAGAGAAATAATTTCAGTGATTTAGTTTGATCCTGGTGTAGTGTGTGATGGAGTAATTTTGGCAAAAAAATGTGTGATAAAAGATGGAGAACTTCATTGTGCAGAGTCATGATCATTTGGAGAATAATGGAGAGTTTTCAGTGGATTTTAATAACACATTATGTGTCACTTTTATTATTACTTTTTATAGAGTTTCCATTCTAAAAGAGATTCATGAAATGCATGAAACACAATAGGAATAAATCAGTTTTTTGAGGTCCATTATGTGCCCCCCTGTAGCTCTGAGGTGAATGTTTTTCATGTTGAAGGGCAGCTGTGCTCTTACAGCAGCCCTCTGTCGTAGAGTAGCTGCTCTCTCAGCTGCCCAACACAAAGGCAGAAGGTTTCTGACCTGACACCCAGAGACAGAGGTGCTGGGTTCGTTCCCCTTCTTACAAACATCATCTGCAGCTCAAATAGTTGACTTTCACCCAACAGTTTTTCCTTTTAAGTCTGGTCTTATTTAAATACAACCTTCTACTTTTACAAAGGAGAAAAGAAAAGTGTAAATCTTTCTAGTATTATCATAATGTGAATACAGAAACCTCAGCAGGCCGATGTATGAGTGGGCTCTCTGTTGTTTTACCCTCCAGGTCAAGCGGCCCCTCAGGCCGCAGCTGCACCAGCAGCCTCCCAGCCCGGAGGCCAGCCCGACTACAGCGCTCTGTGGGCGGAGTACTACCGCCAGCAGGCAGCGTACTACGGCACAGCCAACCCTCAGTCGATGGGTGCAGCACCACAAGCCCCTCAGGTACACCCCTGATAAGAATCTGCCCACCACATTCACTGAATATGCATTTCTTTTGTGCCCTAACCCCCTTCATTCCTCAGGTTTTACAGGGTTCCAGCGATCGCAGCAGCTTCACAAACTTAACCAAAACTATTTTCTCTCTAAACAGGTTTTAAACTTTTAATTTTGGGAAGCTGAGTCCACTGTTTCTGCTGTTAACATGCAATGTATCTTCTATGTATTTTTTTGCACAGGGCCAGTAATGTGAAGTGGACATAAAGTAAATGCTACATTGTCGAAACAAAATCCTTTGTTAAATGTTTGGATGCAGACGCCTTGATGAAGATCTTAAATTTCCTTGGTTTCAAAGTGTTTCACATAGATGGCAGATTACCCGGCGAACACGTCCTCTTTCTTTTCTTTTTTGTTTTTCTTTTTCTTGTAAATGCTTTGTTTTTAGTGAGGTAATTATACATATGGTCATTCCAGCCCTGTATCTACATTTAATGTGGTTAGAACTCATGTTTATTAAACTGTAGACATTACCATGTAAATCATCTCAGTTTTAAAATGCTATTGCCTGTTGTGTTTTTGCAATAAAACAAACTGAAACCTCCTGTGTTGGTAAGTTGGGGTGGTTTAAACCAAAAGGGGTTGCCATGAACTTCTGTATGTTTTTGTTTTTATTGGGGGAGCGAGGGGGAGGCTTAAAATGCAGGCCATATGTGGGTTTAATTGTCCAAAAAGGTTGACTCAAAGTTGTGCTGTCCTGTCTCTCTCCAACTGTCTATAAGGCTCTTAGATACATTGTGTGTGTGCAGTGATCCTGGGTGGTTCAGACAAACAAACGTCCTCGTTGAAAGACATTTTATTTACACTTGTATTACCTGAAATTGCTCTCACTTCAGCATTAGATAGATGTTTGTCATAAGAAAGTTGACAGGTATCAATGCACCGTAACTCATGCATTAACTGCGTTGCTGTGGCATAAATATATTTTTTAAATTTTGCCTGGTCTGCTGACATTGTTGAGGTAGTATGCACTGTTTTCTGCCTTGATAGACACTTCCTCCTCCACAGGCAAGTTTAGAAAAAAAGCGGTAAGCAAGTATTTTCTTTAACATGTTCCCCAGAAAACGTGGTTGCAAAAAAATGTTGCATATTTTTAGTGTTATATACATATATATACATATATATTTTTGTGCTGTTCTTTTTCCAGGACAGTCAGGTAAATTGCCACTGTACCGTAAAAATGCATTGAAACGTTTGTCTTGCCGGTTTGAAAATGCGAACTAACTCACTTGTATAAATTTTGTTTTTTTCACTTTTTAAAATGCTTTTTTTTTAAAAAAAAGATATAAAAACATTGCAAAGTCGTTTTTGCTGTGCCCATTCTGTTAGTGTCTATCCAATATAAGGACTTAGTTGTTGTAGGGTCGGGGGTGGCTAAGCAGTCCTCATCCATCAGTTGAGTCCTCCTCTCCTGTAAGTACAAAAAACTGTGACTGACTTTGAGAGATACCCGCCTTTTTTTTTGATGCTTTATAAACTGCAAAAGATGTAGTAGTATTTTTTTTGTCAAATACTGCCATTCTTCCCATGTCTCTGGGTAAGTATGAAATGTTCTGAGGAGAGGAATAGTACATTAGACGAGTTTCTGAGACTTTTTTTTTCCCCTTGTGTGACTCCAATGATTGCACAACATTCAGTCCTTGAATCTTTACAGTATGTTGATGCTTTGTAGATTGTTTGTGTAGGTAGCATTTCAGTGCCAGTGTGATTCCTGAACTGAGGGTTTGAATGTCAGCACTCTGTTACACTGTTGGTAGGAACTCTTGAAGGATGTCCAAATGGTGTTTTTTGATGCGTTTTTGAATTCCTGACCTGCAAAGTGCCATTGCTTAGTTGAGACTGTAATGTTTTTTTCTAAAAGAAATGCCATTTATTGCAACATTTGTTTAGAAAGTCACACTGCATAACTCCAGTGTAGCATGCTTAGGTTTCTGCTACTTTAATGTCCTGTATGAGCATGGGGAATGCTAGTAGTTGAAGTGCTTCTGACTAGCTCAGTATTGATCATGACATTTTCTGAATGAGCACTGTTGTGAAAGGCTGTTAACTTATTTAAGATCAAAACAATCAATGACTGCATTGTTCACTGATGGCAAACAGTGCAATATATTTGATCTTTGCAGTGTCATCCCAGACCTTGCACCTTAGGTTCTGCTGCAATAACACAGGTAAGCGAAACCTAAGGAAACAAGTGTTTTTGTCCAGTGACATGACCAATTTACATGCAAAAAAAAAAGAGAGAAAAAGTTGCTTACCTGTGTCTTTAATACGCCTCAATGCATCTATGCCTAGTCGTTTAGAAATGTCCAGGATTTTTGAGTATCAACAGCCCTTTAAGACGATCTGCTTTAAAGAATGAACTGCATGATATGAGCTGTATGACCTGTTACATGAAGTTTGACTTTCCAGAAAAAAAAAAAGTGAGTTTACTCTGAAAAGTTGTTGCATAGGAAACTGAGGAAATGTTGTCATTGTCGTTATGTGCTTAATATTTGATGATAATAGCCTTATCTTTGCATCCCGGTAAGTGACAGTGATCATATATCGATGCTTTTAGACATAAAATGACACTGGTATATAAAACTGCATGCCCTGCAAACCTGTTGTCAGAAGTTAACAGTGTGCTAAAAACCGTTAGGTCAAAACAGTGAAATCCATGATCTTTTTTATTTTATTTTTTTTTTTTAAATTTCTCTGTGGTGTGAATCTGCCCTCAAGTGCAGTGCAAATCTACTATTGAAATGCTGCTGCCTTCACTTCTCGCTCACAGTGTTGGAGGATGCTGCAAGCTTAGGTCATAGAATCAGGCCCTGTCGTAGTTTGTCCCCAAATGGAGGGATCCTTTGAGTCAATCCCACTGCTGAACGTAGACCGTTCAAGAGCTCCAGTGATAAGGTAAAAACAGCAACGCAATGAAATTTAAAAAATTCTGTGATTGCAAAGTGTTGGTCAGATACATGTTTTTCCAGCTTGGATTGACTGTCTTTTTTTGTTTAAAAAAAAAAGCAAACATCTAATGCCATAGTGTTGTAGAGTTGTCTGATGGTTGATTCTTTCATCGCTTCAATGCCTTCATCAGTAACCTGTAGTCAATAGGAATGTGCTTTGGGAAGTTGGATGAGGACAGGAACTAATGTACTTTGAAATTACAAATGCACTTTTCTCGGCAGTAAATTGGGGTTATGAGTTTAACAAAAACAAATTTTTCTCTGTAGTTAGAGGGTCACGTATATTTTGTGTGAGGCTGTTCACTTTGTACATGTGAGATGCTCAGTGTTTCAACACAGTTCGTGGGGGTGTAGAAGACAAAACAAGGAGCATGCCTTAGAGGTAAAAAAAAAAAAAAGATTTCATGTGCTGTGTGTTTTTCAAATCTTATTGGGGTTTTTTTTTGTTTCTGAATCAACTGTTCTGACTTTTGAAATGTTGCCATGTTCAGTAATAAAGTTGTAACAAACTGGACTGATTTAACTGAGTTTTATTTTAACTCGTGGAGGAAACCGCAGTCTGAATTTTCATTTTTAAAATGTTTTATTGATTTTTCAATATGCAAAAAAATACACATACAAAAAGGAAAAAAAAAAAAAGTACATGTCAGACTCTAAGCCCACCCACTCCAAAAAAACAACCCTGAATAAAAGAAATACAGTAGTGTTAGTTCATCGTACACACACTGAAGTATTCTGTGTAGGTAAAAACTGCTGCTGCAACAAAATAAAATGCCACAAAAACTGAGGACTGACAAAACAACAGAGAGAGAGTTGTAAATATGTTTTAGCAAATGACTTTTTTTTAAATATATTTTATATTTTTCAGGACAGAGACATTAATAACTGCACTTGTCAAACATCTTGCCACCTCTTTTAACCAACAAAAGGACCCTGAATCTTTGCATACTTAGTGGCAGGGTACCGTATTTTCCTTCAAAGTAAACAGGAAAGTCAAATCAGTGAGTTTTGATGTTTATATGTACAATGAAACATTTCAGTCCATCCGTCATGTTTACACTGGCCCAAATGCCTTTCTAATGCATGTGATGAGGGACAACATCCTTCGTACATACTCTTTTTAAAAACATCTAAAAATGAATGTGGCCTCTTCAAATGAGGGTCTTATGAAATTGCAGTCATTTTTAATGTGCTTCTG
Source organism: Acanthurus tennentii (assembly GCA_029783805.1). Taxonomy (NCBI): domain Eukaryota; kingdom Metazoa; phylum Chordata; class Actinopteri; order Acanthuriformes; family Acanthuridae; genus Acanthurus; species Acanthurus tennentii. The sequence goes on from JAPZDZ010000004.1 coordinate 18,919,227, forward strand.
TGGTTCAGCATGGAAACTAGATCAGCTAATAACTCTCTTCATTATATTATAGACTGTCTGCAGGTAAGAAGAAGCACAAAACAGTGATATATCCTAGTTTCTATCTTCTTTTGTCCCACCAATAGTCAAAAACCTTCAGAATGCAATCTCAAAAAGGTAAATTATCATTTTGGATTAAACTCATGCATGGCAGTGACACATCAGCAGGTCAGACAGCTAAGCGTTGTGGTATTTTTACAAACCTCACAACTTAAACTTTTGTAATGAACACAAGGCTTGAATTTGTGCGTTCATATTAAGGCTTGTTGCATGTTCGCCCGTCATGACAAGAATGAGTGGCACAGGTTGTTGAACAGCTGCAGGGTTATGTAATAGTGAGATATAATCTTTTATTTCCTGGATGTGACCGATTGCTGGGATTAAAAGTGCAGTAGGTTGCATGTGTTGGACTTCATTCAAAGTAGTAAAGATTCATTTGTGAGTCCTGGTGCCTAAAAACTTTCCCTTTTGAGTATCTAAATGCAATGACACATCAAGTGTGACTCATTTGACATATCTGTCCCTTTGTTCAACATCATCTCTGGGCGACACATAAAACACTTAGCACAGTTAGTAGTTTGCATTGCTGATGTTTTTACAGGATGTGGAAACATTTAATACATCTGTATCTGATAAAACTCTATTATATAACTGTATTTGTACTACTGCATATTTGAAGCTGTTCACAAATCCACTGAAGCGTAAAGGTTGTAAGAAATAAAGCCCGAACATTAAGCTGCACAGTAAAAATAAATACTGTAAAATAGCTTCTTTTTCTTCACACAAACAGCAACATTTATGCCCTAATTTGTACAGTGTGATAATCTACTGCAAGAGAATCATAGCAGCTTCACAGCAAGTTTTACATTACAAATATTATTGCTATAATATTTTAAAAAAGCCACGGCACAGTGAAATGGGAAGGAGAGATTATGACTTTTTAGAATAGTTTGACTAAAGCCTCTGAACATCACTGGCAAGAAATAAAAAGACGTTTCTTCTGAGATGTAATTTCAAATGAGTAAATTATGATGGCATAAAAGTATTTTCCCTCTCTATTCCCGGGTGGAGCCTGGCTTCGAAGTTTTACTGCTGTCTAATAAAAATAAACCATTCATGTACTAAGAACCAATTGTGCTTGGTTAAACTAGTAAAAGTGAACATCTGAATTAACGACTTTTAATCTTGAAATAATCTGTCCTTCAAGTCTTTAAAATGTTAAGAACAAAAAAGTAGCAACCTTAGATTGAACAGTTTTGTTGGTTGGAAAATGAAATTTCAGACCTACCTACTGATAGTTTTCTTTGGTCCAGCAGCTTGTGGAAACTCACCGTAAAGTAAATGCTAAGATTTGTGTGTATGAGTGTGTGTGTGAGTGTGTGCAGTGTTTGATGACCCAGGTTTGTTTTGAGGTAAGTTCACGTCTCTCACTGCACTTGTGCCTCCAGCAGGGAGCTGGGCAGCAGCTGCACCTGCGAGGGGTTGCAGTTGTTGACGTACCGCAGTGAGTCGGCTCCCAGGTAGGCCAGCAACAGTTCAGAGCGCCGGTGCAGCAGGTGGAGCATGTCCTCCGCCAGAGTCTCCACAGAAGAGTAACGCACTTTGTCCAGGTCAAAAATGTCCTTCAGGAAGTGCAGCACCTGATCCTGAAGAGGGAAATCAAGCTTTAATGACGGATTTGTCCCGAGTGTTCAGGAGCAAATACTTCATATAGCAGGCTTGTTTTTCGGATTTTATTTTTTAAAGTTTAGAAAAATCCCGGTCTTAGATGATATTTAGAATATTTTAAAAACAACTAAAAGCTAGATATAATAAGGAACTAACCCTCAACTTCTCATTTATCTGAAAATCTTAATATTTTCGTCTATGATCTGTAAAAATAAGTATTCAAAAGAGAGCTTACATGGAAACAGTTGTGATCCCAACAGAATTAGGGACCTTATTCATTTATTCAGCATTCTGGCAGACATCATGTTATTATTATGTTAATTTCTGGTGCTGAAACTGACCTTGAAGAAACAGCATAAGTCATGCAGGGAGTTTTTGGGCCCCAGGAAGCCCCAGGCCAGAACAGGACCGATCTGTTCACACACAGCGTAGAAGTGGGCGATGAAGCCATCAGGGACCTGAGACACAAAGCAAAAATCACTGAGGAGAGGTTCTTGTAGAGACAACAGTTATTTGGTCGTCAAATTTAAGTCTTGCTGTCTGTTGTCTCTGGACTGCTGTCAGTTAATTAATCAAACAAGGCAACATGTTTTCTACTTGAGATCGTGTCGATAAAGAGATAAAGCACTGAGATTGATATCGTCTGTGTTTTTCCAGACATAACAGGACTTCTAGATTTCATTAAAAACATCTCAAAGCTGGTGGACGTGTACCTTCATGTGCTGTCTCTTCTGCCTCATCACCGACCAACAGCTTGATGCCACCGCCTGTGAAATACACGCAGATTAAACACCAATGAGAAGCCAAACAGTTGAAATCCAAATGCACCAAGTTAAAAACAAAAAATCACAACACAAGAAACCATCTCAATGTACAGTATTTTCTTCTCTGGATTGTATTTCACTCTTAAATCTTCCTTTCTCTAGTTGCCATTTTTAACCATCTACATTCTGTGCACAGTTTAAAAAATTCTTCTCTGATAGTTTTTAGTATCATTGTTCAGTAGAATATCTGCTGTCTGTTTACAGTTTTATTTCCAGAACTACATGTTACCATAGTGTAACCATCAAAGTACTGCAGTGAAGCCAAAAAAACTCCTCACCGTCTCTTTGAAGGAGCTGTTGAGCCAGCGGTTATTGATCACGTTCTGGATGGAGATTGGTGGATTCTCCAGGTCCTCGAATGAGTCCATCAGGATAAAGTCCAGCACTATATCATAAAAGTTCAAGTGATTCACCTGGTGAGAATGAATATAAAAACATCATAATTAAAAAAGAGGAGAGGTTTTTCACTTTAGTCAGACATTATATAACAGAGAAGTTTAATTGGTTTTACCCCTCGTGTTGCCAGCTCCACCTCTGTGTTCTCCCAGTGCTCAGTGTGCTCCAGGAAAGAAATCATCTCCTCAAACACTTCCTCAAATCTGCGTGGGCTCTAAAAAAAACAAAAGACAACTGTTGTTAAGGAACAAAACTGACTGAAGATGTACTGTCTTATTGTTTGACAAGATGTAACCTCAGTCTTACCTTCTGTGCTTTAACAATAATGGAAGACAGTATTTTCTTTCCTGTGTCAGCCAGAAACATCCTTGTCGTTCTCTCACCCAGAATGAGCTAGAGAAAAAAAACAAATAAATCAAAGGGATCATTTTTTTGCTGAAAGTGCACATTTACTCATCATGTTATGTTACTGTATTGTAATAAATATGGTGAAACTGTACCTGACATGCCTGTCGCACACAGTGTAACTTGGCCAGAAAATCTAAATCCCCAAGACACTCCAGCATCTCAGTCCTGAGAAAGAAAATCAAGAAAAACACCAGATTCAAGTGTTGGCAGGCAACGCAGGTTTTTTTTAGAGAAATGCAACATTTGTTATGCTAATCAGTGTAAGTACCGCAGCACTCTGCAGGAGATCTTGCCATCCTCAGCCATCTGCAGCGCCTCGTCGTAGAAAGGATGATGACCCAGAGAGAAGACACTCCTCAGCTCTCTGTGCTCCGACAGCTGATACAGAGACAGAAAACTGAGATTATTACTGACTGAATGATCAATCTAATCCCATTTCTGTCAGAGAAT
>JAPZDZ010000004.1:18944821-18964743 GCA_029783805.1 Acanthurus tennentii
ATAAAGGACTGCGTTATGCAAGAATAGGCCTAGAACAAAATAGAAGAATATCTGTCACCAAACTTTCCCTTTAAGAGTGAAATCGTGCTGAGCTGAAATTCTTATGAGTCTGACGCCCGGACTACAAAGTTGTCCCAGATCCTTTACAGTCTCTCTCTTTTCCCTTCCACTCCATAACCCTCTGTGCTCATTACTTTACAGAAATTACATTAGCTCCAGCTACGGCCGGGTGATATGGACATAATCATATATCACTGTGTTTTGGACCAAAAGCCTTTATTGATATTGTGACAAGCTCGTAGAGATGAATGCTGGTGCTTTGACGAATTATTAATACGATTTTTAATGAATAATCAGTGGTTAAAAGCAAATTCTATAACAGATTATACAGTCTGTTAAAGTTAAGAAAGCAACATAACTGCACTCTAATGCAGCCTTTAAAACCAAGAAGAGACATCACTTGTGTCTTAATATGTTATAACAATATCTAAAATAAAAAACAGTATCTAGTCTCATGTAACAGTATTAATATTATATCATCATACTGCACATGCTAAGCTGCAGCATAAATCTCTTATCCCGATAGCGATCCCGATTGCTTAAAAAAAAAGCCTTCCAGTTTACAGTTATGAAGAAACATTTTTTTAGTGGAGAGTTTTTTGTCTTTTTCTCATGTCTGTCAGTGAGGAATATTTATTCACTATTCATAAACCTGAACAGTAAAATGATAAAAAGGGCTGTTTCTTCTTGGCTTGCTGGTGTTTTTGTGAAGGAGCTGTCTGAGGAATATTCATTTGTCATGCTTTGCTGGGCTGCACAGCCTTGGAATCAGCATTGTTCTGAATGAAGTTAACTTTCAGGGTCCTGGGAGAGGACGCTTCATTTGGCTTGAGAGGGAGATTGGATGTCTGAGGCTCATTAAGTTTAATTACACATTCATGAGCGTTTGGTTACAGATTTTGTGATGCAAAATTGGGATAAACAAGGAGTTGAAGTGGTTTTGCTTGGAAACTGGAAAAAAGCAGCTTAGGGAAAACTCTGCTGTGTCTGTCAAGCTTAATTATATTTAGGAAAGATTGGTTCTGTGGCTTATTTCAATGTCCTTTTCAGAGAGAGGAAATTAACAATTTTTTCACAGACTATGGTGAACACAATAGCTGCAAAACACCATTAAATATCTCAGCTAGAACTAATTCTCCACCTCGAATAACATTTCTTTTGATTATTCACACATGGCCTTCAGGACTCCCAGGAGTTTCTGCGCTGCTTGATGGATCAGCTTCACGAGGAGCTGAAGGAGCCCATGCCAGAGCCCCATGACCAGTCCAATGGCATCACCATGGAGGACAGCCCGGAGGAGGACAACCACAGTCAGTCGGACAACGACTTCCAGTCATGTGAGTCGTGCGGCAGCAGCGAGCGCGCAGATAATGAGGTGCAGGGCAGCAATGTGCTGATTGACGACACCAACGAGGCCGAGATGCTGATTCCTGAGCAAGATGAGATCCAGGCCAATCGGGAGTGGCAGAAAGAGAAAAACATGATCAATGACTTGTACCGCTCTGGAGTTAATGGTGTTATGGGTGGAGGCACTGGAGTGGACATTGACAAAGATGTTGACACCACCACCGAAACTACGCCCATTATTAGCAGCCAGGGAGCCATCAAGGTTCAGAGCAGAACATCAGGTGATTACAGAGCAGCGGAGACATGTCCTGTTTTATTTTCCCACAATTAACTTGATTACTTATGGTATTTAAACTCTAATATTTGGCCCGCTCTCCACCAGATTCCTTCCCAGACATCCAAATGTCCAACAACACGAGACCACAGAGTCCAGTCCCCATGGAGGTACAAATTCCCAAGATGTCCAGCAGCCCGCCCAAAGCCGCCTCGGGCTGGCCCAGCCTAAACCCCGTGCACAAGAAAGGTACGTCTGTCTAATCAGAGGCAGTCAAAAAGTCAAAAGTTAAAAAGTCTGAGCTTTAGTGGAGTAGTCATATCCTGTGTCGGTCTTTGCGGACTTACTGGAAAGCACCGGTCTCACATTTCTCTCTCACTCTCCCACAGCAGTGACCACATTCTCCCCACCAAAGAACAAACGTCAGAAGAAATACCGCAGTGTCATCTCAGATGTGTTCGATGGGACCATTGTCAGCTCAGTTCAGTGCCTCACCTGCGATCGGGTTCGTGTGGACATTTACTTCTGCTTTTTTTTGTTTGTTCGTTTGTTTATTTACTAAAATAACGGGGTTGTTGAGAGGCTGAGACAAACAGGACTCTGTGTACTAAGATTTTAAAAATTTACTGTCACAGAAAAATCAGCTCTGGTGTTAAATTTGATGCATCTCTACACTGCTGACGTTGTACTTCCACTGACTAATCACATGCAGGCCTTTTACATACGTTTGCTGGTCTACTTTGGAGGCGTGTCTGTAACTGCTGACATGCTCGAGTTGATCAGAATTTTTGCTGTGTGTTGTTTTCTGTCACACCGCCTGGCGGGTAAACAGAGTTGTTTACCTGTTGGAGGTAATCTGTTTGCAGAGGAGCAGTAAGAGCCTGTCATCTGCTTCTCCATGTCTAACATCTCACTCTGCTGTTTCTGCTTGCACTCTTCCTTCACACAGTATGAGTTTACTTTTTTTACTTTTTTCCAATTGAAGAATAGCTTCTTAGAATACTCTAACTTGGGAATGAACAAGTTTTTATTTCCTCGTAATTCTTTACAATATGAGTCCTTCGTTATTTAAAAGCAACAACATCAGGAAATATTTGTTTACATCAACAGTAACTCAACACGTCTCCAATAGAGCTGAAAGAAAACATCATGAATCAGTAACATAAAGTACAAACGGCAACGCAGGAAAGAAACTAAACTTCTAACCACAGAGATTCAGTTAGAGGCTGCAAAAATACTTGGAGCTGAGCACAGAGACTTTTAAGAGCATGTTTCCCTCTGCTCTCCAACACAGACATGCAATGAGTCTCGCAACCTGCTTGTTTGTGGAGGGGAAGGGAGTCACCGCAGGCTGACTTCGGTCAGTCAGATGGGGTCTCTTGGCTTTACTCCAGAGAGGGCGCGGCTCGGCAAATATAAACTACTAATGGAAACACAGATCAGTGCATCATAGTTTGACTCCCTCGGCCAAAAATACCAAAGGCCAAGATGTAATATTTGGGTGTTTGTGCTGTTATGAGAACAACATTCCACTCAAAAGTGACAGTTTGTCATAAAACCGTGTAAAAACAATTAGGACTGAAATGTGACAGAAGACAAAGCTTTACAGTCTGGGTGTCCTGCTGCTGACAGGTGTCTGTGACCCTGGAGAACTTCCAGGATATCTCGTTGCCCATCCCAGGAAAGGAGGACCTGGCCAAGCTCCACTCGTCCACCCATCAGACCTCCCTGGTTAAAGCGGGCTCCTGTGGGGAAGCTTATGCACCGCAGGGCTGGATTGCATTTGTCATGGAATACATCAAGAGGTCTTTCAATTATATGTACACTCTGTATTTATTTACATGGTCGTCAAACATTGGTGGCTTTGTGCTTTTCCCCTTTTTGTTTGAAATTCACTCCTGTGTTTGTTTGTATTCTTAGTTGGTTCTGGGGTCCAGTGGTCACACTACAAGACTGTCTTGCAGCTTTCTTTGCCAGAGATGAACTAAAGGGTAAGGGAGTGGGCGTGAATCTGCTCTAACGGCACAAACAATAAGACTGATGTCTCAATAACTGTGTGTTTGTTGTTTTCTAGGAGACAACATGTACAGCTGTGAAAAATGCAAGAAGTAAGAAACTAATTCCGACCTCTGATTTATTTCACATCCACTAAAACAGAAAGAAATATCTGGAAGTGAAATAACTGCTCATCCTCTTCGTCTGTTTTCTTTTAGATTACGAAACGGAGTCAAATTTTGTAAAATGCAAAGTTTGCCAGAGGTAAACAGACAAATCTTGTTTTTTTATGTCATGAAGAAATTAAAAGTCTGTTCCTCTCATGTCTTCGCTCTCTGGATTTCTAAAATAAAACCTCAATGTTTGTTCTTCTGCTGCAGATACTGTGTATCCACTTGAAGCGCTTCAGACACGAACTGATGTTCTCCACCAAGATAAGCACCCACGTCTCCTTCCCGCTCGAGGGCCTGGACCTGCAACCTTTTCTGGCCAAAGACAGCTCCGCCCAGACCTCCAACTATGACCTGCTGTCAGTCATCTGTCACCACGGCACTGCCAGCAGTGAGTGGGCCGATCTGCTTTCAGTTGGCGCATACGAGTGTCCTGCATTCATTAGCCTGTAGAAAAAAAAAATCACATGTACTTGTTAGGTTTGTGACTGCTGCTCTAAAGCTTCCCCTTGTCTGATCCCAGGTGGCCACTACATCGCTTACTGCAGGAATGACGCGAACAATCTGTGGTATGAATTTGATGACCAAAGTGTGACCGAGGTGTCTGAATCCTGTGTCCAGAATGCAGAGGCATATGTGCTCTTCTATAAGTAAGACAACACACATGACTTCAATAGTTTTACTCACGCTGTAAACGAGAAACCATTCATCCCTGTGTCATTTTAAGATTCACTGTTCTGCTTTGATAACTCATAACTTATATCTTACTATGACTACTCTATTGGAGTGGTGATTAATTAGTTGCCTGTTCCTGTCACAGAAAGAGCAGTGAGGATGCACTGAAAGAGCGTAGGAGGGTGTCGGATTTATTCAACATGATGGAGCCCAGCCTTCTGCAGTTCTACATCTCCCGCCAGTGGCTAAACAAGTTCAAGACCTTTGCTGAGCCGGGGCCCATTTCCAACGACGACTTCCTGTGTTCGCATGGAGGTGCGTGTGACTGTGTCATCATCATGCTGAAATTACTCAGAGGCGAAAGTGTCCCTGAACGCGAATCCTTTCTCTTTTTCTGCTCTGTGCAAAAGCATTGTGCTCCACCGTCTCATAACACCGCTTTTCCTTTCATCCTTGCTGTGGATTTTTGACTTTGACAAAGCGGAGTATTTCCTTGACAACACAGCAGACTTCAAAAGGGGGTTTTGCTTTTCTTTGTGCAGATGATCCTCCTTTCTCCTTTTTAGCAGAGGAGAGGGAAGGATTCTAAAAGGGTTGGTGCCAATCAAGCTCCTTTCTTTTCAGCCCTCTATTCAGAGAGCGCTGGAAAATACGGGAGTGAAAATTACATTGGAGAGAATGAACATTTATGATAAAGCTGTCAGAATACGGTGGCAGTGGAGAATGTGTCCCATTCTGTAAATAAGCACACACAGGTTGTTCCCTCCTCCTCTGCGGCTGCCAGCACATAATAACTGGCTAGTCAGGTATACACAAGTAGAGATAACATCAGTACAGTGAAACCATAATTGTTTCGCAGCACCAGTTTTTTCATTGTTAGTGCAATGCGAGTGTTGCAGTTGTACTTTCTTCTTAAAGCATGTTTATTCTAAATATTAAATTAGTTAAATGCTAAGAGTTTAGACACTCACTGCGCTGAATGAGTAATACAGATGGTGACCATTTAGGATTTATTTACTTTTCAGTGTCTCTTTCTCATCACATCCTGCCACATATTTTCTGCTGTAGTAAACTGTCACTGTTTTTTTTTCACCCACACAGTTTTCTGCTTTGCAGTCTATACGTGGTTTTAGTGCCAGCCTTTTTTTCGTTTCTTATTTTTGCCAAGTTTTTTTTTCTGGATTATAGATCAACACAGAACAGCAAAATCAACATTTCTGGTGGAACTATTGTGTAAATTTTTTTGCTTTGGGAACCAGAGACTGTTGCTCATATCATTCTCATTCAATTCCAGGTCTAGATGACAATTTAAACTTTGCATATTTCACCAACAAATCAATTAAAATAAACTGCAGGGAATGCTGTTTTTGAATTGAAACCGAAGGTTCTTCTTAATAAAATCACAAAGATTTTACTAATTTATTTTGGTTGTGAATGACTTTGATTCACCTACATTAGAGCTGTACCTAATGTGATTTGGGGGATGGGAGGGCTTTAGTGATTTTCCTCTTAGATTGTTTATCTGGAAGGTTTTTTAAGGACTTCAAAAAGTGAAAATATTCAAAAGGTTTCACAAGAAAAAAACATCAAATAGAGCATTTTTTTTCTGTTTTAACCTTCAAATAATCTTGCCTTTAATTACCTTCATTAAATTTTTACTAGTGAACCGCGAATGGATGAAAAAAAAGAACAGTCATAGTTGGATTGTTTCCAGCTCTGATCCTCAACAAATGCACATTATGTGTGATGTTACCGCAGAAAACCATTACCTCCAAAATGATACAGTCTTAAAATCTGATGGATGTTTCAATGTGTTTCATCAGGTGTGCTGCCCAACAAAGCAACGTTCATCGACGACCTGGTAGTAATGCTGCCACAGAACGTGTGGGATCATCTTTACAGCAGGTACATGCAGTAGACAAGCCAACTGTGAGACTTGCTGGAGGCTTTAAACATCTTCAGATCTCCCATTACACAGTTGCAGTATAATTTCCTTTGTAGTGTTAATGTTATCTGTGTGAGTTAATGTGGACTACTCCCCGCAGGTACGGAGGGGGACCAGCTGTCAACCACCTGTACGTTTGCTACACGTGCCAGATTGAGATGGAAAAACTGGAGAAACGGCGCAAGTCAGAGCTGGACATGTTTGTCAGGGTGAGCAGCTCAACCATATGGTCACCGGCAGGGCAGATAGAGTGGTAGCCACAGTCGGTGTGAGTGATAATGCATTGTGTGTCAGTGAGCCTCTGTGCTGTCCAGCACTAATGGGTGTGTACATGCCTATTCTCCTGTCTATTGAACCAGTTGATAGGCTGCATGTGTTGGTGCTCTTCACCCCAGCAGGAGATGAGAGGTGTGAGCCTGATAAAAGCCTTATCATTAATGCATTGGGACAGATGCAGCTGTTATTGCCTGCTCAGTCTGCCCACTCACACAATGGCTGCTTAGAGAGGGAGATAGGTGTGTGTGTGTGTGTGTGTGTGTGTGTGTGTGTGTGTCTGTGTGATTGTGAGTGAGTGAGTGAGAGAGAGAAAGAGCCTCAGATAACAAGAGGAGTGAGGATTGTGTCATTTCAAAGAAAGATGGAATTGGTGCAGTGTGGTGTTAAGACTGCCTTCTAATTGAAGTAACTACCAGAGAGAATTGATTAGGTTTCTCATCTCCTCTCCTTTCAATCCTTTCATCCTCACTTAATTTTTTTTTTTGCCCCCCCCCCGCCTGTGTTTCTCCTTCCTCTTGTCTCTACTGCTCACTCCTCCTCTACCCCCCCCCCACCCTTTCCTCTGTAGCTAAACAAGGCGTTCCAGGAGGAGGAGTCTCCAGTGGTCATATACTGCATCAGCATGCAGTGGTTTCGTGAGTGGGAGGGCTTTGTCAAAGGAAAAGACAATGGTAATTGGACAGAAGTCTTGCCTTTCTACCATGAGTCATGTTTAAATGGCTGATTTAAAGGCTAAATGTTTCCTGCTATCTGATGTCTGCTGATGGTTTATCGCGGAAAAGCTGCTTTGATTGTGTTTTATATAATTTCCCTCGAAAAAAAATAATCATATAGCAAATCTGTACATTTACAAGGTTTACAGAACAGAGCAATTAAATTGTTTTATATGGGACATCCAATTCTCTCGTTAGCCAAAGTTCCTCATGTTCAAAAGAAACCGTGAAGTCCCGTTTTTTTCTTTTGATTTATCTTCAAAGAGTTTGCTTCAGTCCCTCGAGTCAAGTTTCCCTTCTGCTACAGCAAAATGAAGTGTCAAAATATATTTCAGTTTCTTGCACTCGTTCCCATTTTTTTTTTGCTTTCCCTGCTTTGTATTGTCATATCTATTTATAACAGCTTACATCTAGCTCTGCTGCGAATGTCTTTTTTTCACTGACTTATGCTCTTTTAATATTTGTGAGGAGCAGAATTTCTTTTCATATTGTGACTAAAACATTTGACATTTGACTTTATTGCTCTTTAAAACAATTATCACTGAGAGCTTGCACACTAGTGCCGTAGATAATTAAGACAACTAATTCTTTCTCTTTCTTTTTCAAGATCCACCGGGACCCATTGATAATTCCAAGATTACAGTAAACAAGAATGGCCATTTTACACTTAAACAAGGTATTTCATCATATTAATTGAGATATTGCGTTATTGTTTACTTACTTTTACACCATGGAGAGATTGTTTTTTTTAAAATCTTTGTTTAAGTATGAATTGTATTAGTGTCCTTAATGATGCAGGAATCACTTATATTAAACTGTGGGTGTTTGCACTCACCCTGCAGGAGCTGACTCGGGGCAGATCTCTGAGGAGACCTGGAACTTCCTCCACTCCATCTACGGCGGCGGTCCGGTCGTGACGGTTCGGCCAAACATCAGCCACCAGGAAACAGAATCATCACAGTCGGAGGAGAAGATCGAGGTGGAGACGCGCTCTGTTTAATCAAGCAACGGAAAACATTAAACAAATGAAAAGCCTTTTATTTTGCACTTGACTTTTATTTCAAAAAGCATTCAAGCAAAGGACCTCATCTTTTCCGCTACGTGACAGCCTATGACAGCTGATGGAGGAAATTAACATGTCTTAAAAGGTTTGTCATGTTGTACAAATCTGTATAAAGCGCTCTTAAATTTCTATTAGCACTATAGTGTTCATGTGTCAGGTTGTTTTCAGAACCAAGCATTTAAATAATGTGCAGCTAAAAATTCCACTGAATGCCATATTTTTTTTTTTTTTTTGTCTTGACCAAATGAGCACATACTGTATGTCCATGTGTCATGTGTTGCTGATATTGATGAATCTCAATACATCTTGCTGTAGATATATCATACATTTTTCTTGTTGTAAGAGAATATTGTCAAATGAACGGTAGGGAGAGCAAAATGTGACACTTATAGTAATGAAAAATCACAAGGTAATGAAGGGACTAATTAATGACTAGTCTCAGGAATTAATTTTGTGTTTTGCACTGTTCTGTAGACTACAAATTGGCATGCTCACGCAAATGTCTGGTTTGTATCTGAATGTACCAGTACTGATAGTATGTTGGTCAAAATTCAGCACTTGGGTATTTATCACAGAAGGGAGTGATTTAATATGATGTTAATAGATTTTTTGTAGAACAAATATGTGGCAGGCAGAGTTTATGGATGCATGCTTTAACACCCAATCCCAGTTTAACATCACATGTAACTGCATGTAAATGCAAAGCTGCTCACAAAATGTGCACGCAAATCACAATCTGAATTCTCTTCACTAAATTGTACAGCTACAGGAAGCATATTGCATTATGGAATCAGCGTCATTATCAGCAATCTAATTAATTAAAGGCATTATTTTTGTGTATGGGCATGGTATTGCTCAATGTGTTGGCTGATAGGGACACAATGCTGTACTGTAAGTTTTTGCATATGGATGCCACTTAGGTAAGATCCCTCCTGACTTTTTCTTGCTGACACTATTAAAACTTGATGAAAACGTGTTAAAACACTGTGGTCACCTTGATTTTGTCACCCTGTCATGATTTCTGCCTGATGGAGTTGTTGTTGGATGAGAAAAAGGGGGTAAGTTAGAAAAGAAAAGTCAATATTGCTGTGTTTTTTTTCCATCATAACACTTGTCAGTTAACAGCCAACAATTAGGAGACGTGACCCGAGAATGTGTAAGTGATTGCCCTCTTTGCAGGGACTAAAATGTACAGAATAGTATTGCATTTTTACGAGCGCGGTTGAATCGGCTCACACACCCCGACTAGTTGACTGGATTGAAAACATGGCTGCGGCCGAACGTGCAGCAAATTTACGGAAGTGAGGTATGTGTAATTCTTGAGCTATTAACGCTATTTAGAAGTGTACCTCCAGTTCGGGGCTTGTAGTACAGCATATGACAAAACTTGAATTTGTTAGCCCACCAAAAATGTCTATGACTGGCATTGTTGGAAGTACACAAATACATCGGCAAAGTTATGCGCGGAACAATCAGCTAGCTTGGCTAGCTAATATAGGCTGCTGCGGCTAGCTCTAGCGGCTAACTGGTGACCAAACGCCGTTATGCTGCTTGGTTGCTAACCATGCTGCTTCTGTCTGTTCGCAGCGGCTGAAACGTAAACCTCGGCAAAACATAATGTTAGTAGCTATTTCTTTGATCGGTAAATGTGTTATGGCTCTACTTAATGGCAGCATCAGTTGTCGAGCTAGTTTAGCTAGCATGTACCCGATGTTGGTAAGCTAGCGTTAACATTACCAGAGGGGCTAGAGTGGAAATCACCACGATTCTTTTTCTGCACGATGCAGTTGATAGGAAAACTAGCCGAGGAGAACTAGCAGAGGTAACGTTAGCCAACTCGGCTAACTAGTCGTTCACAAGAAAAATGAGAAAATTGGCTTGGTTTGATTGTAGTCCACCGTTACTAGTTCTTGGGGTGTCATAGGAAGGTTTTGAGATAATGTTTGAATTTCACTTGTGCAACAGTCTGCAGTTTGGCGTCTCAAGCGTTAATGTTTTATATTTAGCCCTGGGAGCTAATGGTAAATTAGTTTGCTAAGGTTAGCCCGCTAAAGAGCAAGCAAACGTTAGGTCAAGTAACGTTTGCTTGGAAGTTGGTCCATGCTAGCGATTAGCTTGCTCGCCAGCTCCATGAACCAGTTCGGGTGCATTGCTTTAAACGTGCGGTTGGAGTTTTAATCCTTAACTTTGGAGTTTACATGCTGCAAACTGGTGTTAACTTAACCGGCGGCACGTGCAGCCACAACATTGTCTAATCTCCAGTTTAACGGCATCCTCCAACTTTATCAATATTGAGCTCGCGGCAGCTGATTAGCATGGGATTTGAGCGATTCTCATCGGTATGTATACCAACACCACTCCGTGGATTTTTTGTTGCCAGTAGGCCCCGTGGAAGTGATAAACCACTGGTCAGCATCAGGGATGAACAGCCCAACGTGACGGTAAAACAGCTCAGAGCTTGTTTGTTTATCATAAAAAACACATTAATGAATCTTAACCCAGTTACGGACAGTAGCTTAGCAGGTTTGCCAATAACAGCCTTCACGCTTAGCTTGTAAAATGTGTGTTTGTTTAGGTATAACTAGAGTTTTACAGCCTTAAAATCCAAATTAAACCAATGTTCTTTTTATAATGACCAGTGACCAATCTGTTAATCCGGGTCTGTCATGATAACAGTAATAAAATCATCACGTGTTAACATAACTTCATAACCAAACACGCGCTTAAGTGAAGAACAGGAAGTGGTTTGATTGAGAATTACATGGCACACATGGGTCTTGTCTAGGTAGCTGCATTGATTAATTACACGTTCTGGCTCTGACTTTTTTCTATAAGTGTGGTTAAACTCAGTGAGTACAAGTTTATTTCCCAGCCTCGTCAGGATCATTAGATACACATGACAGTTTGCTCTGTTGTGACTGCAGTGAACTTGCTTAAACCCTGTGACTCTCTCCTAATGATAAATTAGTATGGGTGGGATTAACTTGGACCTGATGTGCTGATATGTTCATTTAAAAGGCAGGGATAGTGTTATCTTATTAGTAGCTTTATTCAACGACAATTATCACAATTTAATGTTGGTTTATGACACAAAAGGTACCTACAGTAAACTTAGAACGTCTATCTACAAATAGCTGAGCACTGTCTACTGTAATATGCCTAGAGAGTAAACACATTAAAATCTGGTCCGTGGTCTAAAGCAGAATGTCTCACCCTGTTTTGCACTTGACCCCATTTAAACAATGCAGTGAGGAGTTGCGACCCCTCATTGAACAATGTGGCAATAGCGTTGACATGAGTTAAAAACATTTCAACAAAAGAAAAGTTAACCTGTATAAATTTATCTTTGTAATTTGAAACACATTTCAGGGTTTTTTTTAGGATGGAAAGTACCTAGTACTTCATGCTGAAAATGAAAATAAAAAAACAGTCAAAGAAATAAAAGTGACTTTGTTTCACAGATTTTTGGCTCTCGTAGCGCTTTGATATGAGGACAGGGCAATATATCAAATACATCAATGCTGTGATATGAAATCAGATGTCGTCTTATATTTTGGATATTGTTACTTGATGTGACATAAGTGTTGTCTTCACCTGGTTTTAAAGGCTTTATTACAGTGCAAAACTGTTCTAGCTGTTTCAATATATGCCTTTCTTCACTTGTCATTATATTCACTTTAGTGATGATAACATACCAGTGTGTGAGTGTTGTGAATGCATCAATACTCATCCTGACAATATTGTTCTAATATTGATCTATTTAGTCAAAAAATCCTGATGTAGACATTCGATTTTGTCCACCTCACTTATTGCTATTTAATACTCAAAATGTTTTTCAGGTGGCTAATCATTGGCTCAGAGTATATCTATTTCAGTGTTAATCATTTTATGCTTTGGGAAACCTCTTTGTGAGCCAAGGAGACCCTTGTCACTTAAGAAGTTTGTTAATGTCAAGCCTTGAAAGATAATGTTTTGCATTTTTAGCTTGGTAAAAACATGGGCTGGAAGACATCAAGCCATACAACATACTACTGTCTAACCACTGGCACTATTTTACGACATTCCAGTCTTTGCACCACAGTCAGGCATGTTTTACATTAGTTTGTGTCTAAGCTTAGATTGGGTGGTCACTTTTAAAGTCTAACAATCATGCTTATATAGTGTCTGAGGTTTTAAAAGGTATGCGTTGACTGTGAATGTTATTTATTCATTATAGTTATTTGGCTTAATTGTAACTGTGGTGGTTTTAATGTAGTGATTTGTTTTCTCATTTTTTAGAGTAGGTCACATGAGCAGGCTTAATTAGTTTTGTCAATGTGAGTCAAAGGGTGAATGCTCAGTCTGAATAACCTGCCCCTGACACCCCCCCCCCACTCTTTTTTTTTCTTTCTTTCTGTCTTATTTTATGCATGGACAAATCACATTAGCTTTCTCAGCTGGGTCTTCAGCTGAGATTGAATAATATGCGCATGTGGTAATGCTTTTTCCAGGTGACTAGTATGTTAACTCCCTCAAGGAATATTATTGACATGCTAAGAGAATGCATTTGTATCAAGAGTAGCCTCTGGTTTTGTTGTAACTGTGTTATCACAGTCAAGGAAAAAGGAGGAAATGTCCCATGAAAGGCAACAAGGAGCTTTTACATCAATTTGGCAGAGGTTTGCCCACAGACTAATGTTCTTGAAATTAATGTAAACGAGTACCATGTCTGCCATGCTAATTGATGCAGTGATTTCTCTGCTTTGGCAGAAGATGGGACATCGTCACAGTCTCCCATTGTAAAAGGACACCACATGAGATCATCTCTTACTGAATGTCACTTTAATATGACCTTTTACCGCTTTTACAGCATTATTGTCCTCTGTTAGGTTTATTTTTTGTGGTCAATCATCTGGACTTGAGACAATAAAATAAGATTCTGTGTTTCGTCATGATATGATGAAATTTGGATTCTTTTTACAATGAGATTTTTATTGATATCACAGAGTTCTTCACAATACAATTTTGATTCATTACACACCTGCTACTATCAGGCATTCAAATTCAAAGCCCCTGCAGACTTAAAGCTCATTAATAAAGCTGCAGTTAAATGTAGTTAACATTAAAACTGAACAATATTACCTCTGTTAAAACATAATTTATGGGAAACTGTTATATTGGATTGCAATATATTATACACCTAATCAAGTGACCAGTGAGTGTATATGTTGATGAGTAGCCCAGCTCCGTTAATCAAGTTATATTTAACTCAATAACAACCTTAATGTGAGTGAGATAAATGCGAGTAAGGTGGAGGGGTTTATACGAGGGAAAAATTTAGTAGCATTTGGATTGTGTTAATTTTCCACTTCACGCTGGTAGCCAGGATTTCTGTTCTAATTCACAGTAATGTACTTCATCTGCTGGATACCTCAGGCGACACACAGAGTAAGTCGCTCTGCTTTGTTGTGCCTTAAATTGTGCGAGGAAGTGAATCGTCCTGTCTTAAACCTCTATGGTTGCACACACTTTAAGCCTGTAAGCTTTGTGTGTAGGACTCTTGATATCGGAGCTTTTCAATTTTTTTAACGTTCTGATAAGTTTTTAGATGGCTTGCAGCCTTTTGGTCGTCTGGCACACCTGTTATAAAGAGATAAACAGCCTACAGTGTGTGATGACAAACCCATGTCAGCATTGTTATCTCTGCCGAATTGGGTGTGAGAATAACAGTGTGTTTCTTTGTCAGAAATCAGTCAAACGGTAAACTCTGTTTATTATTTGTGTGACAAAATAAGCAGTTTTCTCTGCAGGAAAGAAATAATTATGCCCTCTCCTGTATAATAGTTTACTGTTTTGTAAATTATCCGCTCACCAGCTTTGGGGGCATTTTTTTGACTGAAAATGCTCGCTGTGCTGTTGTCACCTCTATCTCTCAAGTTGCCGAGCACATCCAGATGATCCTCGAAGCTGTGACATTAGTGAAGTGTCTAAAGAGACGACTTCTGCCAGTATGAGATGTTTCACCTTTTTAAAAGTAGGTGAAAGGTCTGTAATTTGTTCAGACATAAAACATCTAGTTTTGCCTGTGGACAGAAGGTGTTGCTTAGCTACAATAATAGAAGAAATCAATGCCGCTCTGTTGTGAGCTGAGAAATGACCTGAGTGGTATTTAACAAAGGCCTTGGTGAACGCCTTTGTTTGAAACACCCCAGGGTACCGTTCATGCTTTCATTTTTATCTCGGCTGACCACTCAAACCTATAGTTGTTGTGAAGGTAGTGCGATGGGTTACCATTGAGCTGTAAAGATTTTAAAGTTTTCATTTGTTGTTCTGACTTACTAAGTGCTTATATTCTGTCTCTGTGTGTTTTTCAGATGCCCATGTTCTGCTGCAGAGGAGAGAGCACCAGGATGAGGAGACTGTAGGCACTCGCCGTAGTATGGCCGCGTCTCGATCCTCGCGCGTCACAAGGTCGTCAGTGGGGCTCAATGGATTGGATGAGAACTTTTGTGGTCGAACCCTCAGGAACCGCAGCATTGCCCAGCCGGAAGAGACCTCAGTGTCTCCACTACCTAGGGCCCGCTCCCCCAAGAAAAAGCAGGAGTCGAAGCAGGACGCCAAGCAGGAGTCAAAGCAGGACTCAAAGCAGGACTCCAAACAGGAGTCAAAGCAGGAGTCAAAGCAGGACACCAAACAGGAGTCAAAGCACGACGCCAAGCAGGAGTCGAAACAGGACGCCAAGCAGGAATCGAAACAGGACGCCAAGCAGGAATCGAAACAGGACGCCAAGCAGGAGTCAAAGTCAAATGCCAAGCAGGAGTCAAAGCAAGACTTTAAGCAGGAGTCAAAGCAGGATGCTAAACATGATACAAAGCAGGATGCTAAGGAGGACACTCAGCAAGATGGCCAGCAACAGGCCTCATCACAGGGAAAGGTAACTGACTTGAATGCTTCTCCAGCTGAGTCAGAGCAATGGACCAGCTCCAGGAAGCGCGGCGTGTCGTGTTTAGAAAAAGACATTAGTCCTGAGAAGTCAGAGAATTGTGATAGAGAGAAGGGAACGCGGGATGCGTGCCCTCAAATCAAAAGGGCCAAGAGGTGCTCCCGGTCTGGAGAGTCTCAGGGACACGAGGAGGACCCTGAACTTTTGAAATCTGAAAGCCCAGTTTCTGTCCTGGAGAAAGGACAACAACAGGACAACAGTTGTGAGGAATTTCCAAGCCAAAACTCTGCGAACGCAGCCCCTACCTCACCTGTCCTCAGTAAAGAGGAGGGTGAGCTGACGAAGGGGAATGCAGAGGATGGGCATGCGGATTGTGACGGGGCGGCTCAGCCCCCTATGGCTCACAAGGCCTCTAATGGACTCAGAGAGAATAAAGCAGAGGAACCTGACTCATTGGCTGAGGAGCCTTGTGCAAATCCCACCTCTGCCACCAGCTGCCCGTCGCTGTTTAACGGCAGTCAGACTGGGGCTCCCTCATCCCCTGACCCCGCTGTGCCTTGTAGAAACTCTGTCCCTTTGCAGATGGAGGTCTCTGGCTCAGAGGAATCGCCAGCCTCATCTGCACCGGCATGTGAGGCTGTATCGGAGGATCCCATCCCTGAGTTGATAGTGGCCAAGGAGCAGGAAGTGGAGGAGGTGGAGGTTGACGTGGTGGGCGACCCGTTGTGTCTTGCCCACGAGGAGCAGGTGACGGAGAGCGAGAAGGACACCAACGGTCGGCCGCCAACGCCGGCGCAGGAAGCTGCTTCCTCCATCTCCTCCACTACCCCCAACACGAACAGTAACCCAATCAACAACAACAACAACAGCAACTCAGGAGAAACTACACCCCCACTAGCAACAACCCCCTCCCCCACAGAACCAGGGTGCAACCCCTCAATATCCAGCACGCCCCCCTCTTTCACAGAGCTCTACGAACACAGATACACTCTACGGACTTCACCCAGGAGGGCTGCCACTGGTGGCAAGGCCTCCTCCTCCTCCTCTTCTTCTAAGCTCAGCTCTCCTCCCAGAGACAATGGTCCCTTGAGGGAAGGGGGGGAGGTGGTGGTTGGGCTGGAGGAGGACTGCCCTGTGGTGGAGAAATCTGCTCCCTCAGACTCTGTCGGCCCCTCCAGTGAGGAGCTGGTCTCCATGGATCCTGGGGACAGGGCAGGTGATGAGGAGGGCGCGCCTGTCGAGTGCAAAGAGGCAGAGAAAAGCAAGGAGCTGACACAGGGCCAGGCTGCGGAGGAGGAGGAGGAAGAGGAGGAGCCAGACGTGTATTACTTTGAGTCAGACCACCTGGCTCTTAAACACAACAAAGAGTATGTGGGAGCTCCCCAGAGAATCTGCTCTCTTCTCCTCTTTTGTTGATGATGCACCAACACATGTTGATTGCTTTATTCTGTGATCATTGCATTACTTCTGTTCTTTGGTTTTGAATGAACCAGAGATGCATTTGAGTTGAGAAGGATTAAGTTTTTGCTATTATTTTTATGTTTTGAAAGCGCTGAACGTTATAAATCCGGTTCAGTCTTTGTGTTTAATACACAGAAGAATCAGTCTAATTGTCCTCATCACATGATTAATGAAATGTATATGATCATTTAGGCCACATCAGTATTTCTTTGTCTTGTTGTCTTGTGTTGTCCTCCAGCTGATAAACTGATTAAGTTTATAAGCTGGTTTGCTATAGATTGTTTCATTTAGATAACTGCTGGAGGCCCAAAGAGTTTAAACCTTGCAGTATTTTATAAGAAATTTACAAAAATGAAAAAATTGAGTGAAAAAAAGAAAAAAGATATATTTCCTTCTTGCCCTGTTGTTTACATTTATGTTATTATCATGCAACCCCTTATGTATTTCAAAAGGCAGATGAAAAGAAGAATTGTGTTGGTATACATTTGTACTTACATCTTGATTTTTACACCTCAAACAGATAGAATGTTTCATTATGTTATTTTTTTTGGTTTTCCCTTAGTTGTTATGGGAATACAGGTGAGCATGTGACTGCGTCTCCAGTTCGATTGTTCACATTTCACATGTTTCAGCTTTTAATTTCCACCTTCAGTCAGCTGCTGTGATCGTGTGAATTAGCTGCCAATTTTCAAAGCCGGCGGAGATTGGATGTTAAATGACTTCTGCTGATTGCCTCTGTTTCTCAGAAAAAAAATTTTTTTTTTTCCTTTTCTTTTTGAGGAAAAGGCTCGTTGTCAGTTGTCAGTTGTCATGCTAGATGAGATGTTGATGTTGGTGGACAGGTCCCACGCTGCGCTCAGTCGGGCACTGCTAACTGCACCGCAGCAGGTCAGCTGATTGATGATGCATCCTCACAGGAGGAGGGGCAGAGGGCTCAGAGAAATCATACGCCGAGGTCTCCTTGTCTTTGACACGAGTATTGGCAAATGTTTCAGATGTGGAGAATAGCTTCAGAATAGGATTTCACTGCTCTCGTATTTCAGGGTAATTCGATCAAGTTTTGTGTGACATGCCAGGTTTCAGATTGTGCTGAGTAAGTAGAATTTTTAAAGGCTCAGATCAATACTGTGAGGAGTCATTTTTAGGGAAGCATGACTTGGCATTTAGGGTTACTTAATGTAGAATATTGACATTGACATGATTGCTGATGTGTGCGCAGAGCATCCTTGTATTTGCATCTTAAAGGTTTTTATCTGTTCTGACCAAGTTACCTCTTCTATCATTCAAATACTGTATTTTAGATGGCAAACTTCTGTCCCTGATTATCAGGCTTTAACAAAGCAACAATTTTGTCTTGGCCAGTTTTGCACTTGGCACCGGTGTTTGTCAGTGGACCTTGGGCCCAGTAGGTGGCAATGGAACACCAGGCTGTCCCTGGACACATGGCCGGAGTCCAGAGTGCTGAGAACCAGAGCCAAGTCCTCCTCATTTCCGTAAAACAGATTAATGCACAAATCATCTGTTAATCTCAGGAAGCCTTGTGCTTTCTTTTGCAGAGACCTTACATTTAAATCAGAATCAATCACGTACAGGAAACATGCAGCACTGTGTTTTGGTGCCACCGCTGCAGAAACAGGTTTGCAGTTTACGACACAGTGCCCGCTAATGCTGTGCAAGGTCAGCAGAGCTACATTCAGTGTAAAAGTGTCTGTAACTAATGAAAGGGATATGAGGTTAAACACATTTGACTCGTTTGAATTTTTTACCTTTAGGAATTTTAAACCACCAGCAGCTGTTGAATAAATTGTGTCCTGTGCATTGATTTTCATTCATGTCCTGTTAGGTGAGATTGATCCACTCTGCTTCACTGAGCCCCTGCATTAGGTTGTGGCGGTGTAGGATGCTGTCACGTTTGTGTCGATCTAGTTCTGCTTCACTGTAAGAACTATGAGTCAGTACCACACTTAAGACAGTGACAGCTCAGTTTGCAGATCTCCTGTTGCCCCCAGAGGGTGTGAGTGGAAAGGTCAGACATCTACAGTGCAGACGGCTCCTCAAGCACTGCAAAACCTTAATGTTTTGTCATGCTAAGCTTTTAAAATTGCCATCAAATCTGTGAAACGAGCACAGTTGTAAATCAGAAAATATTGCATTGGTTGAAGTGTTTTTTTCTTCTTTCTGAATGTTTATTTGCCAGCTGCACTTCTTGATGGGCTTCTCTCTCAAGTAATTCTAAAGGTGTTTGCCAAAGCAGCTGGTGTGAGATGGATAATTTCCAGCCACTGCCAAGTTTTTTAGCACAAAGAAATGCCTGTAAACATGTTATTTACAAAATACAGGGAAAGGATTGGAGAATAGTGCACGTCTTGTGCAAGCATTTAGGCTCCCAGCACCATGGTTGAATTATGCAGAGTCTGAGGTTTAAAAGTTTGATGCACTGCAGCATTGCAAGTGTCATGTTAAATAATGTAAGCAGTCCGTTCCTTACCCTGTTGTGCAACTTTGCTTCCCTCCTCGTCAGTTATCAGAGGCTACTGCAGACCATCGGAGTCCTCGAGGCCCAGCGCACGCAGGCCATCCTGGACCTGGAGACGCTGGCGCGCCACCAGAGAGAGGCGCTGGCTGATCCCATCAGCTTTGTGGAGCAGCTGCAGAAACGGGTAACAAACACAGACCTCTGTTTTTGTGTTCTCATGACACTCCATGTGAGTTGAATTTGTTGTTGTTGTTGTGATAGACTGCATTATATTCAATATTCTACACCCCTCCTGTGTGTAAATAGGAAGCACAAAAACAAATTAAAACCTCTATATGATGCAGCCCTGTGCAACACCACCTTTAATTTGGACCTTAGTTATAAATATAATTAACATATTGTACACAGGCGTTGAATAAACTGCAAATACAATGTGCACATTAATAAAATTGGCATGAAGGATCTTTATTTTGGTTTTTGCCCGAGGAATACCTCGCTGGTTGCTACGTTGCTTGAATAAATATTTGGGAACTTGTAAAATTCAG
>JAPZDZ010000004.1:19158628-19175264 GCA_029783805.1 Acanthurus tennentii
TCAGGGCGGCCGACATGAAACTCTTCCTTGCATGTTGGGTGTTTAATTACCAAACAAGAGGGTTTAAAAGTGCAAACAGAATCCCCACAATTAATTCAATTCTGACTTCTCTGCTTCTCACCACTCGTACGACTCAATATTGTAGATACAGAATATCAACTGCCTGGAGGGAAAATAAAATCTGTTGATTTTTCCTTCTTACAAAACCCTAATTCTTCTGTAGATTCCTCCAGCTGAGCCACCTGCCATTGCTCTTTTTCTTTCTCCCATGTTTGGATTCATTCACGGGTCAAGAAATGATCCCCGGACCCTCCGGGTTGGTGGCTCTCAGTGTTTGAAACACACATCATCACAGCCTTGAGCTGTCAGCGGCTCGTCCATCACCGCCGGCTGCCTTCAGCTCAGCTCATAACTCCATCACACCTTTCAGCACACAGATTGGCTGAACTCTGTGGGGAACGCCGGCCGACTAAAGGAAAGGAAATGGAAAGCTACCGCCGCCGAGGAGCCCCTGAGCAAGGCGTTTAACACACAGCTGCCAAGGTGGAGCTGCTCAGTGACAAACACTACAAGACGGAGGCTGTAAAGGCACTTAAAGTTTGAAATCTCCTGCATTATTAAGGTTTATTTTAAAACTGAAAGTAGCTTACTGTCTCTAAAATAAAAACACCATTGAACATTAATGGCTTCCCATTAACATTAATGACATTTACATGGGCTAAGGATGTGTGTAAAGCCTCATCAAACAACTAAAAGCTCCACTGCATCAGTTTTATTTATATATATCGGACTGGGATGTAGCTCCCAGCAAATCCCTGAACATTACATCCTTTGAATCATTAAAATGTTGCGGCCTCTTCTTCCTCACAGCTGCATGTTTCAGTTTAACGTTCGTGACGATGCTGTTTCACTGTGTCGTGCAGTAATCACAAGCAGAGAGTGCACTTTTATAATCCTGATAATTTTAGCGCTTTCTGATAACAAAATCTACCCAAAGCCTCAGATTTTAAAGCACGAATGTGTGAAAATATAGAGTGGGTTATTTAAAAAGCAGCTTAATGCTGGAAACACGGTCATCCCTTGAATCTAGCACTGGGGTGTGAACTTTAGATGACACTCTTTAAAACACAATTAATTAAAAAACACTATGAACTTTTGTACAATAATTATTATTACATTAGTTTGTCCCAGTTTAAGAAAAAGCTATGTACATAAAATTGTATTGATCAGCTGTAAACATATACATTTAGCGTTTTTTTGGTTTTATAAACACTCTTACACTACTTTAAAACAAATTCTTCTGAAAACAACTTCAAAAAGTAAAACCTAACTAAAATTAGCGAACACACTTTTAACTAACTTAAAATGAAATCTAAAAGTTATAACCAAAACAAATTGTAGTTGAAAATTCAAACTATTTTAACGTTGCTCTCCGGCTTTGTTTTAAACAACTAATTATTCCATTAACTTTGTATGTTATCTAACTTCAGTCATACTACTTATTTGACTTAATAGTGAACAATAATTTGATATTTCAAACACTTTCTAGGCCTTTTCATGACCATTTTTGCATCATTACAGCCAGATGAGGAGTTGCACACCTGTAATTTCTCATTGATAAAGTTCAAAACATTACATTTTGGAATAAAGGACAGAGGAGAGGCATCGTACATGCAATGGACACCACTTTTTGGATGCATATGCAATTTAGAGCACTATAAAGTAAACAGTGGGTGATTTCAGACACCATTTTAAAAGTCCAGTTGCACTTGAAAAGATTTTGTAGGTCAAGTTTAGTAAAATTTTATTTGGAATCTCTTTTCAAACTCTTACTATTAAAAGTCATGTCGCAGCTTGTGACAGTTAGGTAACTTTCTTTTTCAAAGTTTGTTGCTTTTGATCAAAAGACTCTGCTGATGTTTTTCAGCGACTGATTAAAACACTTAACTGAAGTCTTTATCGGCGCAGACATTCCTTGAGTTCCAGCTCCAGACGACTTCTCATTAAGCGCTTTTCTCTTCTCGTTGGCTTTTGTGTGCATCTCAAAGGGCCTGGATTTAAAATTTGCAGGTCTAAATGAAAATATTGAGTGCCTGTCTCTGTCAGTGATAGACCAGGGCCATGAATGTAAAGTGCCACAAGACAAATGTTTTCTATTTCTCCTGAAAAGCAGAGCAGGAACAATTTATCACACCTGCAGGCAGACTCAATCAAATGAGGAGAATAAGGCAGACCGTTCCAATGCTAGCCGGTTATGCATTATACATGTTTGCAAGAGGTTTATAACATCTCCAGTGACACCTCGCTGTGGATCATGTAAGATTGCCTCGCCGTCCAGGAGAAATATTACTGCTTCCTGAGGTGTTGGTTTGTGCTTAACAGAGGCTGACAGCTCACACAGCAGGATTTCACTCCGGACTTAATCGCTGAAGACATCCAGCATAGGAGTATCACTTTGACCAGAACTCCACGACTCTGGAAACACCAGGAACATGCAGAACACCTTTGAAACTCTGGCCAATCACCGCCCTTTTTTCTGATCTGCAATAGAGAGCTCACAGGTTGGGGAATTTGAGCTGAATAGAGGCCTAATTCTGCAGAAGCTGCCAGTCTTTGCGATGATTTGCATAAATCTCCATGGGGAGATGGCGGTGATTTAAGCAGGCTTGTCTGGAGGCAGAAGGAGGTGCAGACGTAGAGATCGGTGTAAGATGTGATTGCCTCTGGGCCCATGTTGTATGGAGGCAAACTCTCCGGAGGCACACAATGACGCTCCACATTAATCTGCCAATATCAGCCTGCTGAAAATACGGCCTCCACTTCTCATAAAAGACCAACGCATCCATCGCTACTCCAAATCTAGATGCATTGCGACCCAAAGTAGAAGCACAATACTCATTATCTGTCAGACGGAAATGTTGCATGCATCTCATGCGAGCGAATTATACAATTTTCCTGCGTGACTACCCAATATCCACCGGTATGAGCACAATTTCAGCTTTCGCCAGCTGCCTCCCTAAACAGCAAACACACAGCTTGGTTTTTACATTTTGATGTGGTGGGAATTAAAAGACTTTGATTTTTCAATTTCCATAAATTGTGAGGGGAATATGCAGCACAGAGCTGTTTGAAGGCAGAAGAATAGGATCATGGACATGAGTGTTTGAGATTACAAAGAATTAATGCACGCGAGAGACATCAAACAGGCGTTTTCAGATCCATCCCAGAAAACCTGATATAATAAATTAAGAAAAGTCCTGAAGGAGGTGCTGTGTGTGCATGACTGCCTCTGAATGTACCTTCATTATCAAGGTGAAGCTGCGTGATGGCAGGTTAACTTTAATAGAGGTTAGACGATGTGAAGGCGCCATGAAAGAGAAAATTACCTGTGTATGATGTAAGTCATGACTCCGGTACTGTAATATAACAATGTGAAGAGCTTCACTGTAAAATATAAGAGCCTATGATTTCATCTTAAGACCGCTGTCTTAAGAACTTGTCATCTCTAGACAGGTGAAAAAACAGAAACTTTAATTAGATTAATTTGCTCTTTCTTTGATTGCATCTGCTGGTATGTGTTTGTCTGTGTCTCACCTCCTGTTTGGGGATGCTAACGTAGCCCAGGTGAGGCTTGAAGGCCTTGTATGGCTGCTTGGAGAACATCCAGTGGCTGTTGAACGTCTGATTGAATACCGGCTGCAGGAGGAAGTAGGGTTTCTCCGCGTAGTTCACCACGACCACGAAGAGCGACACCACCACGATCAGACTGGTGGCGATCAACGACTTCCTCTGTGAACGGAGAGGAAAAGCACTTATTACTAAAACTGAAAAATCAACAAATCGTAACTTTTCTTCATTCGCAGTTGATTAATGGCTTGAATTGAGAAGTAAAGAAAACAGAAGATGCTCTCAATACGGATGATAAATGTGCAAGTTATGTAAATTGTATGACAACAACAAAAATATTGTGTGTAACAATAACCATAAAGTCTTAAAAACAAATGTATTGAAATACATCAACGAGTATTCAACATAACCAGGCAAGAAAAAAGAAAATGATTGAAGGAAACATTCACAGCATGTGTAGCTCATGACTGTGATGATAGAAAACTATCGTCTGAAATGTCCTAACAGCCTCTCCATCACCCAGTTGAACTGTATGAAGTACAAATGCAATAGGATGACTGAGGTGAGCAGAAGTGATGAACAATACAGGATGCAAAGTCACCGAAAAAGTGTGTGGAGTTTGCATGTTTTCCTCATGTTCTTCCACTCCCCTACAACACTGAGACATGCTAATAAAATTAGTTTTTCTTGCTGATGACCACAGAACACGTTTGGATGCTGTATGATCGCTGCCCGAAGGGATTAAATGAAGAAAACCAATGCAACTACATTCATGACTGTTCGAGGTGCTTACAAATAAAAGAGAGAGAGTGCGATTCTGTAAACTGATTTATTTGGTTGACATCTTTCTATAAAGTCTTAGATCTTGGAGGTTGTAGTATGATTTACTGTTTGATTGTTGGTGCAGATTATTTCCTTCTCCAACACAAAGGGATGCTAAAAGACCACAGTGCGTTCACCTCGCTGCCGTCTGACAAGAGACAGAAAGTATCTGCTGTCGCATCATTAAACTGCAAAGCAACTTCTTTCCTCAGACTGTAAGACTCCTTAACACATCTTCTACCATCCACCATCATGATATTTTATTGTTTGTTTTGTTAATCTTGTGTGAGAAAGAGGTTTGCTTTTAGCTGTTTTATTACAGAAAGTAAATGAACCTTTGACAAAAACAGACAAATATTCTGTCATTGCATCACTTACGGGTGAAATGAAATTGCTGGAGACCCCAGAAACCTTCTAAAGGATCAAGAAAAGGATGTTTGCACTGAACTACAAGCAAACCTTTGCCTCAGTGCAGCCTCACAGAGCCACTAGCATGGCTTTAGGCCCTTATTCTTGTTGTTTCAAAGTTTGATAATTAAATCTTGTCCACTGTTTTAAAGTATGTAAATCCCGTTTTTTGTTTAGCACATCTAACAAAAGAAGCAACAGGGTGTCATTGTTTACACATTGCAAAAACAGCAAACTGATCGTCTGAAGGTAAGAGGTATTACCGGCTTGCAGAAAGAGCCGAGAGTGATGAATAATGGATAAGGGATGGAGGACATGGAAAGGGCTCACAGAGGAGAAGCTACTGGCAGAGCTGGAGATCAATGCCCAGAAGAGAGAAAGAATCAGACGTGAGACAGTGATGAAAAAAAAAAAAAAATCTGAGGTGCGCTACAACGTCTCTGGGCCTGAGGTGATGATAGATTTCTGCAGAATGAGAGTTTTTTTTTTTTCTTTTCCCCAGGCAACTTCAATAACATGCTGCTCATCGAACAGACAACACCAGTGGGAAACTCAGGATTTTTTTCGGAAGGTGGTGGTTCGAAGATTCTTTGAAGTTATCTGATGGTGAGAAGATTGGATGTGGCATGCGGTAATGGTGAAGCCCCCACCAGCAAAAAGTGCCTCCACCATCACAAGCTCTGATCTCCAACACATCAAACGTCCCAAGGGAAGAGCCGGGGGCTTCACTTCTCAGAGACGAGATCAAACATGTGTGTGTGTGGGGGGGGGTTAGTGGATGAAAAAAGACGGTGACCATTTGCTGCCCCGACAAGCCTATCGCATTTTCTCAATTGCACGCATGTTACATCATGCGTCATTTCATGGCATTACTGCCCATCTTTGATCACAAACAGAGGGGTCCCAACTTTGATCTTTTATGAAACAGCACAAAGAGGACAAATGGGAAATTCTCGATTTTGTATTTCACAAAATAATGGATGTCACTTTCCCTGAAAGGACAGCCAGTCTATTCTCTGTCATCCAAAAAGGGTGGAAAAAAAATGGCAGGTCGTTTTCTGAAAATGTGCTGTAATAGCCAGTCATCATCAGTCCATTATGGAGCGTGAAACCAATCCCTTTTTAAAGCAAGAGAGTTCTTCAGGAAAAAGGGGGAAAAGAAAAAAAGGAAACAACCCTCAGCTCAGTCTGCAGTGCTGCAACATCCATCTGTTCTCATGAGGCCAGAAAATTTCCTTGTCTCCTTCAACCTCAATCAGGCCACAAATCACAGGGGAAATGATGTGTCAAAGTCTGGAGGCGATTGGACTGCTCGGCGTGGGCGTAGCGGGGCGCTGAACCTCCACTAGCTCGAGTGCGAGGCTCATGACTCCTCTCCCTGTTCGCTCATCCATCAGGGCGATCAGCAGTCGGCCTGTTGAGCCGTTTGACAGCGAAGCTGAAAGGCGGAAGAGGTACAGTAGGGGGAGTTGGGGAGCGTCAGTCGAAATGGGGACCATTAACACCAGCAGAGAGGTAGCAGAATGGCTATAAAGTTTCCACATTAGAGCTTTCAGTCAATGTTAAAACATTTTGCTTGAAGAATATGACTCCATATGCGGCTCAAACGACCTTGTTTGCGACCATCTAATCAGACAATGATGGCCGTTAACTGCAGGGCCACTTATGGTTGCAGCCCGGCGAAGTTTCATCGAACGCCCTCCCACCTAAAAGCTTTGAGGGGGCTATTTCTGAAAGGTGCTAAAACCTATTCTGAGGGGGTATTGATCTCAGGCTGCACACAGACTGTGGGGGATCAGGACATGAGAGAGCTGTAATTTCCCATCAGCATCTCCTGCAGTCAGCCTGTGTGACCAGATTACATAAAGGAGGGAAAAATTAGCTGAGAGCTACTGACGGCCTCCTCGTCATTTTGTGGGAATGATGTCACTGACGACACAGTTGTCCATAAAGTGAGTTACAGGCAGTGCTAGAATGAAACTAAATACATTAACTGATGCACAGTAATTAAAACTAATTTATTTTATGCAATTGAAGAAAAATAAATAAGCTATTAATGCAAACTGACAGGCCTTTTAAATGTATTTGACTGACTTGTTAGCAGCTGCTTTTCTACACATCCAGTCGTATTGGAATGAAATTTTAAATCATTTGATCAGTGGTGGGAGAAGTATTCAGATTTAGCAAAATACAACAGAGTCCAAAAAAAGGTAAATAAAAATAGCATGTGATCATTTCCTAATTCCTAATAACATTATACAGTACAAAGACATTATGTGTAATGTTTTACCCATTTAATGTCTTTGATATTTATGCAAATTTCATTCATATTTGTTTAATACAAATAGTATATATTTCTGAATTTAATACTTACAACATTTTTTGAACATGAGCAACAAAAGACTGGGAAAAATTGTGAAATACTTCAAAACACCTGTTTGTATCATTCCACAGAGAAAAGGGTTCATTGGTAGCAGACGACAGCAACATGTTTTGATATAAAAGAGGATGCATCCTTAAAAGGTTCAGTTGTTTACAAGCAAGGACGAAGCGACATTCACCACTTTGTGAAACACGATTATATAAAGGATATTTATGGACTTCATGGTCTCAGGAACTTTTCAGGAAACTGTAACAGGTAAACTGGTAAACTGCGTTTGTTTGTAAATTATTACATTAAATAGTTTTGTGAAGCGTCACAACTTATAACTTTTATTGGGGTTATAATAAATTACACAATGAAAATACTCCATTATTAGTTAAAGTCCTACATTCCAAACCTCATTTAAGTAAAAGTATACAAAGTAAGTATTTTGAAGAAAATGTATTTCAGGTTTTATGGGTTAAAGTTCCTACTTTCCCTGTCGGTGTTTTAATGTTACATCTGATGTTTTCAGATTATTTTTACTGCTGTTTTCATACGTTTTTGTTATATTTCTCTGCTCTAGATATTTGAGGTTATTTTAACTTCTTTACAAAACTGTTAAATCAGTAGCGTTGCTGTCCTTCGAGAACCACAAATTTCTAACAAGTCAACACTGTATGAGCTCATAAAAAACAGACTTCAGCTTTGTGACGATGAATTTACCAGCTAATCAAACAGAATATGAAATAGTTCATCTAGCCTCAGAAGTGTGAATTTTTTTTTCCTCCTATAAATAAACACTTAATCCTTCAGTTCATTAGATTTTCTAATTAAAAATCACCAAATTTGGCAATACAGGTATGAAAAGTTACAGCCAGTCAAAATTTCAGCTCCATCGGGCTCCATCAGGGCATAAAGAGGACGCAATTTCCCACAAAGACTCAGGCTCCAGCTCAGTAAACAACACGACCACACTGTACTTCAATCCAAAAAGGTAATCGCAGTGGGTATTGGAATAATGAGAGGCTCAACCTGAAGAAAATGGTGCATGAAAAAAACATATCTGGTAGCTATTTTTGAGGGCCTCCTGGGCAATGGGCGAAAAAAAAAAAGAAAATTACATTTGCAATGCAAAAACATTACCTCCCTGGCACCTGATTTCTGCCACCACGGTCTAGCGAGCAGTTAAAATCCAATTTCAATTAAGGCATTTGAGAAAATATTTACAGAGTCTTTCTCTCACTCTTCGTCTTTCTCTTTTTTTTAAGCCTTAGTGTTCGTCTCCTCCGAGGGAAAAGGGACTGGAGCATAAACAAAGAGCCACTCCTGAGATTGAAAGTGAGGTCCTGACACATCACTTACTTCATGTCATATTTTCAGAAAGGGTCTCGCTTCAGAAGTCGTCCAAGAACAAGATAACAAACTAGTTTTTTCCCCGGAGGAAAAAGAGGAGGTTGAATCTTTGCTAGTAACACGGTCACGCACACCTTCCCTCCAAATTTTACCCACGGGAGCTCCGACTGACACGGGAAAAAAAACTGTGCAGGAGAATTAATACAATTTGTAGATGTTATTGCATGTATATTAGGTTTGTGACTATGTGATTAATTTTAT
This sequence comes from Acanthurus tennentii, assembly GCA_029783805.1. Classification (NCBI taxonomy): domain Eukaryota; kingdom Metazoa; phylum Chordata; class Actinopteri; order Acanthuriformes; family Acanthuridae; genus Acanthurus; species Acanthurus tennentii. The sequence continues at coordinate 19,167,465 of JAPZDZ010000004.1, forward strand.
TCATGAGCTATTTACTCAAGTCTTTTGGGCTTTCACTCATAACGTGGGCTTATCTTTGCTCTCTTTCTATTTTAGTCACAAGTAGAAGCCTTGCAATGAAAATCTTACGGAAATTTAAAGAAGTTTTTCAGGAAAGTTTATTTCGCAGCAACATTATGTCACTCTTTAAGCTTGAAATAGCACCGTCTTAATCATTCTGGTGGTCTATTGACTTGTAATAGTGTAAATGATTTCTGTAGTTTGATCACTGCAGTACTTGTCGTTGTTGTCACTGCTCTACGTAACTTAAGGGTCTTTGGGATTGCATGATCCTCACACACCAAAAACTATCATTGATTTTTTTGAAACTGGCTCATAATTTACGGAGAAAATGTTCTTTGGATTTTTCCTCCTATGTTTTCCAGCAGCTCTCCCTCAACTCTCTGTTATTTACGGAGTTTCCTGGAGTAACTGTTGCTATTGTAGCTGCTGGTTAGCTCTGTTAGCCATGCAGCTAGCTGTTGACTGTCTTAGCAAAGTTGTTGACTAGCTTGGTTTTTAGAGAAAGCTAATTCAGCTCATCCCAACCAAGTTTTAGCCAGTGAATGTTAGCCAGTGAATGTTAGCCATGTGTTTGCAGCATATTGTCTCTGGTTTAGGTTATGTTAGCTTAGTATACTGCCTTTCTGTGTTTTGTGCAAATTTAGAGCAAAGTTTGATTGCAACTTCAAAACAGAAGTTTTCAGGACGTGACATTGTTATGACTTTGCTGAGTTTTGTTTATAATAAGCACAAAAATTACTAAAACAAATTTGGAAACTGGGTTTACAACGTGGGTCAAAAATGGCGGTGGCATCAAATTGCACAATACAAATACAAATTTTTACATAAGAATGTTTTTTGTGGTTTTCGTCCTGGCCGTGGAACTGTGGACCAGCTCTATACCCTCAGCAGGGTCCTCGAGGGTGCCTGGGAGTTCGCCCAACCAGTCCACATGTGTTTTGTGGACTTGGAGAAGGCGTTCGACCGTGTCCCTCGGGGGCTCTTGTGGGGGGTTCTCCGGGAGTATGGGGTGTCGGACCCCTTGATACGAGCTGTCCGTTCCCTGTATGACCGGTGTCAGAGCTTGGTCCGCATTGCCGGCAGTAAGTCGGACTCGTTTCCGGTGAGGGTTGGACTCCGCCAGGGCTGCCCTTTGTCACCGATTCTGTTCATAACTTTTATGGACAGAATTTCTAGGCGCAGCCGGGGCGTTGAGGGGGTCCGGTTTGGTGACCTCAGGATTGGGTCGCTGCTTTTTGCAGATGATGTGGTCCTGTTGGCTTCATCAGGCTGTGACCTTCAACTCTCGCTGGATCAGTTTGCAGCCGAGTGTGAAGCGGCTGGAATGAGAATCAGAACCTCCAAATCCGAGTCCATGGTTCTGGGCCGTAAAAGGGTGGAGTGCCCTCTCCGGGTCGGGAATGAGGTCCTGCCCCAAGTTGAGGAGTTCAAGTACCTCGGGGTCTTGTTCACAAGTGAGGGAAGGATGGAACGGGAGGTCGACAGATGGATCGGTGCGGCGTCTGCAGTAATGCGGACTCTGCACCGGTCTGTCTTGGTGAAGAGGGAGCTGAGCTGAAGGGGGGGCTCTCTGTTTACCGGTCGATCTACCTATGGTCACGAGCTTTGGGTAGTGACCGAAAGGACGAGATCGCGGGTACAAGCGGCCGAAATGAGTTTCCTCCGCAGGGTGGCTGGGCTCTCCCTTAGAGATAGGGTGAGAAGCTCGGCCATCCGGGAGGAACTCGGAGTAGAGCCGCTGCTCCTCCGCGTTGAAAGGAGCTAGTTGAGGTGGCTCGGGCATCTAATTAGGATGCCTCCCGGACGCCTCCCTGGTGAGGTGTTCAGGGCACATCCCACCGGTAGGAGGCCCCGGCCTCACAAGTTCTAACCAGGTTTAAAAGCAGTGCATCTGATAAAGAGCTATTTCTGTGGCTCAAGTGGGCAAGAGCACACAAAAACAGCCCTATCCAAAACAAAGAGATACCTTTGGTGGATATCCAAGGTATTACATCCCATTTAAATGAAGAGATTTTCTGGATGCAGCTGTCTTATTCAGTTAATCATATAAAAAAAAATAAGCTGGTGCTCCGTCCCTCCCTCATCCTCCGCCTTTCCTCATATATGCTTGTGCAGATGAGCAGCCTGTGGAGCAGACAAACAACCGCCTGCAATTAACCTAAAACGTCAGTGTTTTTTCTACATGATTATAGAAGGTTGCATTCAGCTAGTAACTTTGTTAATCTCTCCCATGTTCAACTAAAATGTTTTTGCGTGTTTTCTGCATTGCAGTTTCTCTAGTCCATAAAAGACAGTTTGGGTTAACTAAAATGAACTTCATTTAAATGACACAAAGGTGTAACAACTCAAAAGGCTTTTGATCTTCTCATCAGGTTTAGTAATATACCCAGCCATGTCACACTCTGTCATTTACATGCAACAGCTTAGGCCAATTCATTAATGAATGGATACAATTCATTTATTAACACCACAGCATCAGTGTCATTTCAAGTACATGGCTCTTCATCATTGTTGTTAATAAATGAACTGCAAAGAGAACTTTGAGTGGGCAGAATTTATTAATGCTCACCCCCTTAACATTGTTCCAGTAGTAATTTTGGATGAATGTTCTTTGTTCACTTTTTTTTTAAATCAAGAAATAGCAAATAAAGTTCAGAGTAAAAGTGTTAAGATTTTCAAACACATCACCTCATATGCCGCCCTCAACGCCCAAAAAACCCCACCATGCTCAGACAAATCAGGCAGCGCCACTCTACGATGACTATAGTCACTGCACTGAGCTTTACAATGGCTCCTTACATGCTTATGGGTGAAGTCATGTGGACAAAGTTTATGTTTAATCTAGTCTAATGTTTGAATTCTGTAGTATAACCCCAACTTTCTTAAAGATGTCACGGCTCAGACTATGACCTACTTTGTTTTCTTTATGTTTTCTTGGTGTTTCCCCCTCCCTCTGTTTCTCTGGGTGTGGTCCACCTGTTTCCCTGGCTGATTTAGCTTAACACCTCTGACTCATCTCCTCATTATCCTTCTGCATAGGGGCTTAGTCACTTTAGTCTATCATGGCAAGATGGTTCTTACTGATACTGTTCTTATATGCTCCCTTGACCATTTCTCTGGTAGTACTGCTCTTGTTACTTCCTAGTGTAAATCCCAAGGGTTCTTGTTGTTTCGTGTTTTGTGTAACTATGTCTCTCTGTGCTCAGGAACAGTCATCTTGACGTCATGTCTCTTTAATCACACTTATCCTGCCACGCCACCCTACCAACAAATCCTTGTGCCTGTCTCTTGCTCACCCCTTCCTGCTTCACCATCAGTCTTCACGTTCAGCCTGCCTTATCCAAGCTCTCTGCCAGCCATTCGTCTCAGCCAAACAGCTCAGTATACCTTCCAACCTGTGTTACAATAAACCCATTTCATTGTCACCAAACTGAACGTGCGTGACTCCTTAGTCTGCATCATGCTTAGTGATTCTGCAAATGTGTGGGCTTTTTAAAACTAGAGGCACTGTTTTTTTTACATGCAGGCACAGCTGTCATTAGGTAACATTTACAGTTTTACACTTTGGGTTGGACACTAATGTTCATCTTGTCACACCCGGCTTTAAGTATGGACAAAGGAGGGAGACCACATACTGTCTAAAGGAGTTACAGTTTTTAATGAGGAAAGGGAGAATAATCAATGTTAGGTTGTGTCCATCAGTAAGTCAGTATGTCTGCAGTGTATGTGTGAGGGGATAAATGTTGGAGTGTGTAATGCAACACAAAACCAACAGCAGTCAGGATGACCAGAAGGAGAGAGACTGAGGAAAGCTTGCTGGGTCTATTTAAAGCCTCCTGAGCCCAGCCTCCTCAGGTGTGCTGCATTGCTGTGGCACTCCAGCTCCACCCAACAATTACCTGCAAAGAAGACAACAGCCAGCACCAGCAGTAAACAATCTACACGAGGCCTTCCCACAAGTCGTCACGATCTCCATTTAGATTTTGTGATTTGGGATATCACTTGAAGGATTTTGGAAGGCTACACTTGAGAATTTAAATGTGTGTTTACAGATGAATAAATCAAGCTTAAGTTATTGTACCATTATCATGCCAAAGTTGCAGAGACAAAAGAGGGAATACTACTAATTCTTAATCCTACTAATGATTTTTTTTTTTTACCATGTCCATCATGTAATATATAGTGTGTGATTTTTTTTAATCCAAAGCATTAACTCCATGTCTATTACCATTTATTTATCTATTTATACATTTACATTATATTAGACAAGGGATTTTTCTATACTTTGAAAGTACTTTCACAGTTCCCTGTTGAAAACACCTGTATAGCAGTCCTTCTCAGCCAATGTATGTAAGTGTAGACCCCAGCTCGCTGCCTCACTGGACTGCATGAGGGGTTTAGAGAGTGAAAAGATGAATGGGTTGATAAAAGTTGTCAGCTCATCACCCATGTAAATGAGTCACTTGACTCAGAAACTTGGTCACACGCTGCGGTCTATTTGGCAACACAACATCCTGATATCTTACATGTTTTAAATAAGATACGATTGCCCTGATCTAGTTATTTCTGTATCAAAATGCTGTAGTGTATTTATCTCCTTATTTATGATCCTTTTAATTTGATTCATGCTTTGCCATATGTGGCACTACACTTGTGCAATGATGTAACATAATTTATGGATTGATGAGTGGAGGGATGAGTTTGTCAGTCTCGGTCATTCTGGCCAGAACAGACAGACAATAACAACGTTTTGGTGGCTGCTTTTATCTGTGCTGTCCCATTTCTTGGTAAATGTCAGTGACAGAGTTCCAGATTGGGATGAGCTGCCCACGCTTCTTATTCTGTAATTAGAAAGAAAGAACAGGATGAGTGTGTGGAGGAGAGAAGAGAGAAGAAACAAATCAGTGCTGCATTAAACAGCTCTGCTGTACATGTACCTAAACTAATGTAAGGACATCACATTCATATGTGCATTGCTTCAATTAAACAGAGCTTAAACAACACATTTTCTTTAAAATACACACCCATAAAGACATTTGTATATCTCTTATTACCTTGAATTAGGGATTTTTGTCAGGCAGCTTTTTAGGGACAGAGCAAAACTGAAAATGAGAACACAAAAACACCTGTCTCTTCAGAGGGTGCTCACACTCCCACACGGTTTATGTTAATGTTTTAAAATGATATTTCAAATACAGTGTAAACAGCAAAACTCATGCACACCTCTGTACATATTAACACACTGAAACATACAATTCTTTGTTTTCTGTGATTTGCATTTTCTACTGGGACTTGTTTTACTGTCTACAGCCATGTAGCATGTTCATGCTTACAAGCTATAATAAATACCTACAAACCAAGTCTTTTTCCTTTCTTTTCTGCACTGTAAGCAATTGCTGTTAATTTACGGCCAATTTCCAACAGTAATATACTGTATTAATGTAATACGGTTTTGTACTGTAGTTTGCAATGCATTGTGGGCTGTTCAACCTGAAGCAACAGCACACAGGCCTTCAACAGTATGTTAATGTAATAAATTACGGTAAAGTACAGTATTTTTTGAAATTTGGTGTGTGCCAAATTTGCGAGGGAAAAGTTCTTCTCTCAGAGCATCGAGGACACGACCCATAAACAAGAAGTCCTGGCTTCCGGTGCTTAGAGGCTTCCTCTACCTCTAAAAGATTGTTCATCTACATATAACAGGTAATTAAAAACTGACTTATCTTTGTTTCTTCGCCAGGAGAATACAACTAAAATGATGTTTGAAATCCAACTGTTGCTCAGCAAGTTGTCTAGCTAGTGTGTGATTTTCAATGCCACTTATCAGTGAGGCAGTGAGGCTAAGATTTGAATAACGATAGCAATATTTTGACGGGTGATTTTTTTTAAAGTTTATTTTATTTTGCTATGGTTAGTTTAGCATTCTGCTCTTCCTTTGAACGAGTGAGAACTGCTGCTCAGATTATGTTCCGCAGTCCCATTAGCACAACCAGGCGAGGCGGAGGAGAGGAACGGCACAGCCATGAGCTAGAACATATTTACATCTAGCAGAGTGAGTTGAGGGATTATTACAAACGAGAGTTGGTGGATGACGAAACAGTGAAATGACTAACAGAGATGGTTGTGGTGAATTTTATTTTAATTTGTGTCGACTTTGAATGAAATTTATTAAACATTGAGGTGTTAAGGCAAGTAAGCTTACGTTAATCCTTGTTCGGTAAAACAACTTTTACATGAAGTGTAACTATTTTTGTGATGACTAGACTGTGAAAAATAGGTTTCCTTTCTTGACATTTTGAATTTGTTTTGTTTTAAGGTATGTTAGTTGCTGTCCTGCGCGCCACACAGACGCACGCACGCACTGGCAGGAATAAATTGGTAAGGTAAGTTGTTGGACTGATGAAAAGTAGTCTTCTGGAAAAAAAAATATTTCCTTCACCGATTCGTGTTCTTCTATATTGGCAGCAATGTTTCCCTGTCAGGTCTGTAATCATAACTGTGCCACAATACTGGTTTATGTGAGGCACATGAGAATTCATAAAAATACACCAAATTTAACTTTCAAGTGTGTTTTGCCAGATTGCTGTCTGAATTTTCAAAACTTTTCCACTTTCAAGAGTCACATTTACAGACATAAATACAAATGTGTGGTCAGGCCTAGGCTATGTGGTCTAGTTGAACTAACATGTCATGTTGACTTCTTCACTGCAAGGTATGAGAACTTGAAGGCCTTTTACTCTCATCTGAAAACACATATCAGTGAGGGGAAAGCAGTTTCTTGTCCTTACAGAAACTGTGAGCTTTACAGTTTTATCCACATTCACCTCGCACATGAGTAGGAGGCATAAAAATGGTGCTGAGGAACATCTGGTTAATTCAGTTGTGAATCCAGGCATCTCACACAAGAGTGAACAAAATCAGTCTGATATGCATATTGATCCTCCCATTGATGCAGGTGAAGAGCAATCAGAGATTTATGCAGAAAATGCAGATGAACCCCAGTTCTTGAGAAATCTAGCCCTGTTTTATTTAAAATTGCAAGCAAAGTTGTTGCTGCCATCCTCTGTCATTCAAACAATTGTTGAAGATTTTCAGGAAATACATGATATAAGCCAGTCACATATGCTTTTCAAACTAAAAGAGAAGTTGGTTACCCTTGGGGTTTCAGAAGCTGACTCAAACAATGTAATTGATGTCCTGAAAACTGAGGATCTCTTTAGGGCGTGCAACACCCAATCATTAAAAACTGACCAGAAAAGAAAAACTGTTTTCAAGAAGAGCTTCAATTATGTTGAACCAGTTCAGATCTGTCTTGGTCAGAATGGAGCAGGCAAAGAGTGTTTTGCTCATGTAGCAAAGAGTTTGAGTTCAGAGGCTGCTGTCTGCAGCCTAAAAAGGAAAAGGTAGTAGTAAGTAGGTCAACTCCTCCCCTTTCCTAACCCCCCTAGATGGGCAGAGCCTATTTAAGACACCTGTGCCATGAAGGCTGCCTTTTCTCCTCGTCTGTGCCTGGTGGCTGCCACATGGTTCTGTCTGAGTATATTGCCTGTCTTGCACCAATGCCCTGGTTGTCTTGGTGCCCAGTAAAACTTATTTGAGGTTTGTTAACTTTTTGGGACCATGTTTTACCTCCACAACCTATAAACTGTTTAACTTTGTATTTGTTTCTTTTGTAGTGGTGGACAATTCCAGATTGATAGGACATCAGGGTAATTGTATTACCCACTCAGGCATAATCAGCTGCTGTTTTGTCATAGA
>JAPZDZ010000004.1:19425586-19446339 GCA_029783805.1 Acanthurus tennentii
AGGGTTGTAAACGATGAACTCATTGTACAGCAGGGAGTAACTGTTGTGTTTACCCACCCCTGTCTTCACCCCTGGCCCCATTGGCACAGTCACATCATCCCTGAGAAAGAGAGGGTAAAAGGAAAACAAACAAAAAGTTGAGTTTATTTCAGGACCAGTCTAGTGGTTTTAACACATTAAGTACAAGTTGCCTTTCCTTTAAAACACTTCTGTTTTTCCACATATTTTAAAATTTCAAATTGATTTTCAACCATTCAGAGTGAATACTTCATTGGAAGCAAAAGAAAAAAAAGAAGCAAGTTCTGCATAGAGATGAGGTTATGTATCTATTTGTGTTTATGTGAGAGTGGAGTAAACTTTGCTTTAATGAATTAAGGAGTCACACATTTAGGTTACACGTTAACCTGCAGATTAGAGATTAGATTGCTTTGTAAAAGTAATTCTGCTGAGTCTAATGTAAACTAAAGCTGAGGTTATCAACATTCTCTAATATTGTTAAGTTGACTTAAGCTTTGTTGCAAGGCCAACATAGAATGCTTTATGTTAGTAGTTAAGCTGCTGTCCGGCCAAACAGAATATAGAATTTACAAATTCTTCCTCTCAGATTATGTGATGATTTCTTTTGTGTATCGGTAAGCAAAATTAAATCAATTTGTCCCCTTTGAAATGTATCAGCATAATCAGAATAACTAACAGAGTCACAGATTTTGTAGGATCAGGTCCGGTCCGTCCAAGGCCCTTGGTGCTGTTTTTTCCAGCAGGCAGATTGTTGGCCTCATAGTCTGCATCCAGCAGCTCATTACAGTCTCCCAAAGCAACCTGCAACCACATACAAACACAAAGCACTGACACTGAAAGTGCTGCATCACATAGGTTTTAATCTTTAAAAGGCTGTGGAGCTTCAAGTATAACAGAAAACCATCCTCATCACTTCATTTATAAACATTTTAATACAAACACAACCCACATATTATTAAGAGAAAAATCCATGAACATATCTATGTTTATAAAATGTCTTTAACAGGTGACACAAAACATTAATCTGTCCATAGGAAATAGCGAACAAACTCACCTCACACAGCAGCAGTAGCCCAGTGTCATTGTTCTGATTCGCAAAGCAGTAGTTTGCACTCTTTGACGACATGTCAGCAAAGTAGATACCCTTTCCGAACTAGATGGATGATAAACAGGGAAATTGCTCTCACTGCAATACAAAAATATTGCTGATTTTTAAAGACACATCCCATGCATGCATGTTGCTGTCCATCCTACCATGTAGCCAGTGACAGGAGCTTCAGGTGGAGCCACTCGCAGCCCCTGACTGAGGATGCCAACCCAGTTAGACATGCGTGAACCGTGCCACAACAGAGTCCTGCCAGACAAACAGACAGGCAGACAGACAGACAAACACAGTAGGCTGTATGAAGGCAACAATCAAGAGCACCTATTTTCAAAGCTTATGCATGCAAATAAAGCTATTCAGTGAGAAATACAGTTTGAAATCGGAGAGAGCATTAAACAGCACTGGCATAAGCCTGCGAGTGTACTGAAAATCTATTCAAACACTGAGCCCGTTGAGTTGTACCTGTTGTGTAAATGTGAATGGAAGTTGTTACTCTCTCCGTCTCTGTCCACGGAGAAGATGTCAAGGATAGTCATGGTGTAGTCAGAGTGGGTGGGGGCATGAGTGGACTGCAGATACTTTTCTATCAACTTCACAAAAAAAGAGCAAATTTTAGACGGAAAAAACACTGGCTACACAAATAACCATGAAGTTTTTGTATCTTAAATATCATTATTTAAATATATCGGTCCAGCCATTTTGTCTAAATGTGTTTCCATCAACCTGTTGGATTTGTATGCTAGTGTAGGTTTTTTTTTAAGTTTAAATTCAGGAGCACAGTTAAGATAATTTGACAAAATTCTGAATTTTCAGAGAACCACTCTGCATTTAACATGTGAATTAAATGATGTTTCCCTTTGACCTTTTGACGTTTTTGGCACAATCTGACTAAACAAGAAAAATAAATGTCTATGAAGCCTATGAACTTAAATCCATTGCACTTGGACCCATGAGTCCTGTTCATGTTTGATTTGACAGTAATGATACCATTCCAGTACACAATGTAAAAATCATTAACGTACATCCATAAATGTAACAGTTAATTAGCTGATAAATCATGACATTTACTATTATTGCAGATAAGAGCAATGAAACAGACCTTGAACTCATGACAGTTAGAGTCCAGAGGCTGCAGCTGACACTTGAGGGACTGGTACTGTCTGTCCAGAGGATGTTCATCACTGTCTTCACTGGACTGAACCATTTTTACTGCTATCTGAATGTCACTCAGAGCCTTTAAAAAAGGAAAGATGGAAAAGAGATTTTAGAGTATGGACCACAGATTTAAGTGAAGACATTAAGGGAATAATGTACGCCTCATTTAATGGACAAACTCTTTACCTCCAACAGTGCAATTTTTTCCTTCAGCTCATCTTCTGTGCGGATGATTGGGGGAGTTTTTAACCTACAGAATTTTTTTTTTTTAGTTTGAGCAGGATACATGCCAGTTCATTCAGACACCACATTTCTTGTAGCTTTAGTGCAGCTCTGCAACTGCACAGTCACATATTTCCTACCCAAAATCATGAGGTATGCGGGTGTAGAACTGGTTGCATGCTTCCACCAGCTCACGACTGCCCCCCTTCTTTTTCAAACAATCCTCGATTTTCTTCAGTGCTGTGTAACCTGCACGGATCTGCTCTGTGGTCAGCTTACCTGCAGTTAGAAAAAAAAAAATATTATATTTGCAACTTGAAGTACAGCCATGAAAAGTTAAAACACTGTCACCAGTTGACTTTGCTGACACATACAGGTAGCACCAGTAGACCAAAAATAATGACACTGAAAACTTGTTTTATTGCATCTGTGAATAATGGCATCTTAAATATTTTTTGGGCTGTATATAAAATCTGATCAAATTCTGGAAATGGCATTGGTAGTAATAAAATTAGGGTACAAAACTTTAGGTCCATTTCTGTTGTGATTTAATACTGTCAGACTGACCAAGAGGAGCTTTGCGAGTGTCAAATTTCATCTCCAGCACACACTCCTCCATCGCTTTGAGGTCACAGATCAGCTCCAGGAGTGACTGGACCTTCACATCCAGCTTGGAGGTCTTCTTTTTGGGTGCAGCATCCACTGTGGTCTGGTTCTCCTCCTGGAACAGTGAAATATATCTATGTTCATACTGATCAACTCTACCTTCAGTTCAATGGAAGCTCTATTTTAAAATGTTCAAATTCTAATTACAAAGACATTGTGGAGGTGCTTGGTATATGTTTTTGGTTCTTTGCTTTTTCCTTGCCTTTTCATTCGAGCTGTAGTCCATGAACACCAAGTCATATTTTCCAGCTACTTTCTCAAAAGTCTCTCGATGCTCCCACTCATTCTTGGTTTTTTCAAAGAACCTGTGGCAAAACAGACAAGTTTCCATTTTAACTTAGCTCATTTCAGTGTAGGACAAATATAAATGTTTGTTTTAATTCCACAATCTCACTTTTTCTTGAATGCATCTTTGGCTTTCAGTAGGTCTCCACCACAGGCTATCAGACTGTTTTGACCCACTTTTCCAACTAAAAAAAAATAAAGAAACCTAATCAAGATATATTCAGTCTGTTAGTTTACATTGGGCTTCTGTTAATTATCTGTGTAAATACAATTTGTACATCAAATATGCTAACAATAATCAGCATGTAAGCTTACCCCTTCCCCATCTAAACCACACACTGTAAACTTTAGAGCTGTCGTCTTCCAGCAGCTGCATTAGGTAGTATTTGTTGTTGTTAAACTGAAGATTTGTCTGCAAAATAAGACAGAATTCGTTTGCTTCAGGCCTAAAAGTATATCCACTCTCCTATAAATCAAAATGAAAATATAATTCACAAATACAGTATAATTGAAAATATTAAGAAAGTTACAGGTTCAAAGGAGCACATTTAAATAAATTTTGTTCTAAAATGATTCGTACCTGAAAGATGATTCATAACTGCTATTAGATTTTCTACCAAAATATTTACAATGACTTTTTAGTATGTCTGTCAGTCACTTCTTAATAAATATAAAAAGATTTCAGCTTTTGAGTTTTGAACAAAAATAAATCCCAGCTTTCTGTGCAAGATAAATTCCTTCCAAAACCTCCATATAAAAATATCTTCCTTAATTCATTTAGCAGATTCCTTTGAGTGAACTTGATTAATTACCTGATTTAGCATCACGTCATAAACATCCTTTCCTTCATTGTACACATGAGCCTGAAAGAGAAATTGGACCGTTACGATTACAAATGAAGGTAAAAGCACCTATTTTGAGACTAATTTGAGATTATTACCTCTCTATTGAGTTTTTTCTAAAGAGTCTTATTGGGTAAAATTATTTAAAAAATATGCAATTAGACTAAATTTATGAAGTGATTTAAGGTGAGACATTAAACAGAACAGTCACACACTCACATATTATAAACATAATCTGTATCATGCTCACAAGAGGAACTGTAACTGGAGCAATGCTTTACAAAGCTCAAACAGGTGTCCCAACATGGCATGAGTTTCATATCTTGTGTGGACAAAGACACTATACCTTCCCAAGTTTAGCTTTGCATTCAGAGTCCACCGGAGCTTTTCCTTTCATGACCACTGTCTTCACAACCTCTGGTAAACACCCAAAGAACAGAGACAAAACATTAATGAGCTTAAATGGTTTATAATATGAAATACAGCTTACATTATATTCTTTTAATTCAATATAAACCTCCAAAACAGAATAATTTACAATGCTTTTTGGTTAATCTGTTACTTAACAATTATAGAATCCTATTTCACTTGCTAATGCCATTACAAAGATGATACATATAAAAATTAGTCCCCTATTACCTTCATCTTTAATTTCTTCTTTGGGCATTTCTTCAGCTTTTGTCTGAGCCTTGCTTTGCCCTCTCTTCCTCTTAGCTGCAGGTTGTTCTTTTGTCTCCTCCTCTTCCTCTTTATCTTGAACTAGTCTCCCGTTCTGAGCAGTTGAGTCACCAGCATCATTTAAACTTTCTGTACAATAGACCACAAAGGAAAAAAAATATTTAAATATCTCTATTGATTTTAACATTTTTTTAGTGACAAATACATACCTGCTTTAACTGTTTGAGAGCGAATCTTCCTCTTGTACTTGGTGACAGGGTTAATCTGGACCATCTTCTTTAGGTCGACTTCATAAGAAACCCCAGATCCCAGAGACAGAGAGACAGAAGTTTTCCCTGAGGAGATGGCTGAGTCCAACAAGGCACAGGCTGAAGGAGAGTATGGTTCCCATTGTCCTTCATCTCCTTTCCACTGCCACACTAATTGCAAGTAAGAAGGTGTAAATATGTTATTACCACTGTGACATTATTAACACCACAATTTTTGAATCTGCACTCAAGGTTCTGAAAACATGGAACTTTCTTATTACCTTTTTGACAGTTTAAAGGGAATGATGGTTGACATGGTATTTGGATTAATAGTTAAAACTTTCATTCATATACCATGTTATAGTATAATTACATTTTTCTGTTCCAAGTTCTGTTCCACACCTTCAAGGTTTCTGTTTCTGATCACCTTCTCTTCCCAGTGGTGTAACACAACCAACTACAATGACTCATTTAACCTGCTTACATGTTTAGTGCCTGTACTTTACTTGTGTATTTCTAATTTATGCCTAAATACTTCTACTCCACTACATATTGGAAACCAGTATTGTACTTTTAACTCCGCCACATTTAGTTGACAATATAAGCAGCTAGTGACACAACAGATTTAGATAATATTTTTTAAATCCCATATTACTATATATTTTGAACACATTTAGTTGACAATGTCAGATGCTGGTGATTTAACAGATTTATATCTATATCTATAGATAGCTATAGATAGATAGCTAGATTATAAATTATAATCTCATATTATTATATAATTTGACAGTAGGTTGACGGGGGCCGGTACTGAAAAATTTCACTAAAAGAGTAAATGGATGTTTCCTGTAAAACTTGTAACATTATTGACGTTGGACCTTACATGAACTTCATATCCTCGACATTTATTTTCCTGCTCAAATCTGCCTCGACATGTCGCGAGCTCTGAAGTGACGTTAACGGTTACAGCAGCTAGCCACCGCCGTCAAGCTAACCTTCCACCAACCTGTTTTAGACTGGACTTCTTCAGTTTCTTGTGCACTTTCACTTTTATTCTTCGAACTTCGTGTTCGTCTCATGATGGTTTACAAGAGAAATTTTGAGAGGAACGTATTTAAAAGGACACGGCAGCAACCTAGAATGCGGAAAAACTTCCTCCGCCACTGTTTTCCACGGAAGATGCGTCGCTCATCTCGCATCGACGCACGCGCACTATGCTTACCTAAAAAGAGCGGGAGCGTTTGCCGTTACCATGGCAACGACTTTTCGCAAACCAGAAAGAGGTACATTCAAATGGTATCTCAAAGAATTAAAAGAAATTTTGGTTTATATTACTCTGTAATGTAACGTTGTCCGTGCTTAGCCACAAATAAAGTTTTCTTAAAGTTTACTCATTTGTTGGGGAGGTTGGACTCTACCCGGAAACAAGGGCACATCCTCCAGGGAACAAAACTCCGGAGCTTAAGGTTCCGCCTTAAAAGATAGTCGGAATTATTTTGTTGAAGGGCGTAGATAACCTAACGTGTCTCCGTGCCCAAAAAGACGGTGTGGTCGAAATATAGGGTTAAAAATATTAAAATTTAAACTGGAGAAGTAATCACACAGGCGCCAAAGATATGGCATCACGGAGTTATGGCGCTTGTGTCCTCTGTCAGAAGATGTCTGTCGTCAGGATGACGAGCAGGGTGAGTGAAGCAAGTATAGTGAGTATCATTGAACGCAGCATCTTACCGTGGAGGTCAGACAGATTAGCAGTTGAAACAGCAGTGAGATAAATTCATATCGTTTTTCTCTGTTCACATCGCAGTTTATACAGCTGTAAAAAAAAAAGATAATCGTATTTTTCGTTAATCACAGCTATTCATTCGTGGGCTAGCAGTCTCGTGGTTTCCACCAAACATAGGCAAGCGGCTAACTATTTTTCTTTTCAGATTCAACTTATGTTGCAATATTGCCGTAGAATCTTAATTTATGTATGAGGTTCCTGCAAAAGCTTGACTGTCAGAACATCCCGGAATCACATTTAGGCTCCACATACTATAAGTAAAGACAATCTCAACAACAGTTAAAAATGTGCTCAGATAAAATAGACATAGACCATTTTTACCGTTCAGAGTTTGGGGAGAGAACAGAAGTAAAATATGCTTTAAAAAAAAAAATCTAAATTTGTTTTAACTCTTCTTCCCAGAGAATGAGTGCAGCTGCACAGCCACAATCCCAGATAGATTTTCTTAAAGGAGATTTACACAGAAAGCATCCAGGTGTTACCAACCTGAGGACTCTACGACTACCTGAGGAACTCCAAGTGGCTGCACGGTCGATTATTCAAAGTAGGTTAAATTCTTAATGTGACCGTCAGTGGTATCTTAACTAGTCCTGATATCAGTCAAAGTGTAATGCGACTCCTCAATCCTTCCATCTGTAGGAGCCCAGGTGAATCGGCTGACTGACCGCACGCGCAGCCTCACAAACTACCTGTGGAGCAGAAAACGAGCAGTTGAGGATTCAACTCTGAGGCAGAAAGCTGTGAGCCTTGAGAAAGAACTTTGGCTGAAAGAGATGGAAAAGAGAGGAGGTGAGTGGCTCATGAATCAAAACATAATGAAGGAGGTATGGTAACTTTAAAGGATACTTACATCTATTTAATATTGTTTAAAAGCACTTATGTGCATCACCTGTTCATCACTACTGCAAACTAGTTCACCTCAGAATTGCAGTCTTTGTTTTCATCAACAACTGCTTTATTCTAATTGTTGTGTATATTAGAAATAGAGAACTGAAATCTTTAATTTAAATCTTATATCTTAAGAGTTTTTGTGATGTAGCAGCAAGGAAAGAAAATTTGCATTATGTTGCAGATGTTGATGAACAAGTGTTGGGGGATCGCATCAGGAGGAAAGTGTTTTCAGAGCTCAGAAGAACCACGTATCACTGGACTACTATGAAGTAACGCTTGCTTTATCTATCATTTTACATAAGGATTCTTTCCAAAATTTTACTAAATTTTTATACCCAAGTGTTTTCAGAATTAATCTCAAGTAATTGTGTTATTTTCTAAGAGATAAATATTTTTCTTTACCTGACATGAGCCAAGGTACAGTCTGACTTTGGACAGTGCTGACCAAAGTTTAACATTTTATACTTTAATAGACTCAAGGAACACTGGCATTTTAGCTGTGATATTGAAACTACATTAATATAAAGTTTAGACTATTAATTGCGGTCTGAAATTATCTCAGTGAGTCAGGCTTTTAGTGAGGCCATATGTGGGGCCACAGAATTTTTTTCTCTGCAGTTATATTTTTCTGACTTTTCACTGATGATTTCTCCAGCTTGATTTTGAGATCTTGGTGAGGTTTATGTATAGTTCTGTCCCACTGTTTCAGGTATGATGAAGAGTTAGGTGTGGTGTACATGGCGGCTCGGCTGGCTGGGGGCTACGCAGCAGTGAGGAGAGCTTTAAATGAGGTAATGAACAAGTGGTGGGGGGGCAAGTGGTAAAGCAAGGAATATTATAAGACGAAAGGTCCTTTTAACTTTCATATGATATGATATGACCATATTTCTGCCTTTTATGACATAAATTCCTGTTTATTGTGTTTTTTTTTTTGGTAACTGTTTCAGATAAAGAAGAGGGATCCCTCTTTTGTCCCACAGTCTCTCCTGGATTTTGGCTCAGGGCTGGGGACCGTTGTCTGGTGAGTGTAAAACACTGTTGTGGCAAAAAGAGAACTTTTATGTCAATAACAGGGTTTTATGAATAGAGTTTTTCTCCTGCAGGGCATCACACTCGTGTTGGGGCGACACTTTGAAGGAGATGGTGTGTGTGGACAGTTCAGGCCAGATGAACATCCTGGCAGAGCGACTTCTCAAAGGTGCACACATAAACACTTCAATCTGGTTTTTATTTGCAGCAGTTTTGTTGGGGTTCATATAAAATACTTGATCAAAAAAAATCATAGATGGGTGTTGTTGTTTTTTCCTTTTTTTTTTGTTAATTGGCAGGTGATGACGAAAGAGCTGAACCTCACATCAAACATGTCTATTTCAGACAGTTCCTCCCTGTCTCTCCAAAGGTAAAAAAAATCACTTTTTTTTCAGCAACAGTAAACACATCCTAACAGCTGGAGTTGATAGCAAACTGTGTGTTGAAAGCAATGTTTTAGGAGGTGTTTCACTATTCTGCTACTGTCTACCTTTGATAGAGCATTAGCATCCTTAATCAACTAACAAACAGTTAGTATGTGTATATTTATTCACATCTCACTTGGAGACCTGAACGTCCTGTGTTTCTCCTTCTAGGTGCAGTTTGATTTGGTTGTAGCTGCATTCACCCTGTCAGAGCTACCCAGTGTGAAGGAGAGAGAAGAGGCTGTGCTCACGCTGTGGAGAAAGACAAACTCGTATCTGGTCGGCTGAAATAATGACTTAATCTATAAATAATGTTTGCTTTTCCATTTTTTGTGTCTATTAACGTGTCCCTTTGATCTTAAGTGAATACACACTAGATGTGATGCTGCTAAAACTATTCTGGTATCGTGATTTGATTAATTTCATCTTATTTTCTGTGTTTATTGTGGAAGGTGCTGGTTGAAAATGGGACCAAAGAGGGCCATCAGATACTTATGGAGGCCAGAGATACTTTATTAAAGGTACTCAAATACAGTAGATTAGATGGCACTTGAAAATCTGCATGTGGAATATGTTTTAGTTGCTGCTTAACTTATTTGACACTATTAGTAGAAATAGACTGATGACTTCCAGTTTTCTTTATCTCCAGAAACAGGAGAAGACTGTCCATGACCCCAGACCAGCGTCTGTGTTTGCTCCAGTATGTTAAAATCCCAACAGGTTTGAAATATCATGCCAAGTCTTTTACAATCAACGTCACAGTCTTTTTGTATTTTTTCTCTATTTTTTATTTTTTCCAGTGTCCTCATGAACGGATGTGCCCTAAACTGGCCGTTGAGCCCATCACACCCTGCAACTTCCAGCAGCTGTACCAACCTCTGCCTCTGCCTGGGGTGAGATTCAACTCTGGTTTACAAGACTGTAATTTCTTCATTAATATCTAAAGAAAGCTCATTTTTAACCTGTAAAGTAAATTTGTTTAACAACAAGTTTATAGCTCAAAGTCTGCTTGAGTTTTATTTATGGAACTTGAAACACAATAAGCTTCAAAAAATAACAAGCAGAGCTTTTCCCTTTGTACCCCCCAAGGGGCACAGAGGTTGAAGCCAAGATACTGCATCAGATGAAAGAGACACATTAGCTGAAAACAACAGGAAGTCAGTTTTTGCGGTTTGGTCCATTTAGCAACATGGGCAGCAGCTGGAGCTGCAGCGGGACTTTTGACACACATTTCGTGGATGAAATTACAGTACTTAAAAAACCTTAGCAGAACTTGCCTGAGAATCATCATGTTTTAAGTTTTCTTCAATATCAGGGAAATCACTGGAAATTGTCTACACATGCATAGGTACACTGCAAACAGAAACTGCCAATGACCAGTTAAGCATGCTTTTAATTATTTTTCATTCATTCAATCATTTTTTCTTTTAGCACAATGAGCGGCAGACGGAGAAGTTCAGCTACTTGATTCTGACTCGGAAGGAAGTGGCAGACAGAAAAGAAGGTGTGGACTGGGCCAGGCTGATCGCACCTGTGCAGCCCAGGACGAGGCACGTCCACTGTCGCATGTGCTGCCCCGATGGACAGCTACAACATCTGGTGGTGACAGCAAGAAAACACAGCAGGTAAAGGTCCAGCATCACACACAGTGTCAAACCCCAACGGCAGCATCATTTGTTTGAAAAAGCTCCTTATGCTAGTGCTAATCAGAAGGCTTTTTTTTGGTGGACCAATACAAAATCCAGGATCACTGGAACAAAAATTCTAATTCATTTGTAATTTAACAAGAGGCCTAACTTTTCAAATGTGAAATGACAGTCTAAAATTGGCTAGCTTTTTTAAGTAATAAGTAAGCAGACATTAAATGTGAGCTTTTGGCATTTTGCGATTGTTTTTGTTTTTATCTCTGACTGGATAGCGAAAAGTGTTGCTATCCAGCTCTCATGGTCATTGATATCCATTAATTTGACTACATATTATGTTTTGTTTTCTTCATTCAGGGATGTGTATCGCTGTGCTCGGAGCAGTGACTGGGGAGATCAGCTGCCAATCATTCAGAAAGTCGATGATGAGAACCAGAGTGATTCAGAGTGATGATTTAGAGAGGAAGAAGAAACTGAGATAAGGCTGCCATCCACAGACTCATCAGCTTGTGGCTCAACAGAACATTTTTGTTTCCTTACTGTTATTGTTTACTCTGACATTTGACATGTAATTATTTAAATAAAAAGTCATAACCAAGTCTAACTGTACTTCACCCAGCTTTATTGTGCATCACTTTCAACAAATGGTCCATTTTTTTTAACAAGTGTGCTGCGATGTGAACAGTAATGTGATATTTAAGTTGGAGATTACGACATTTCTTCTTTCATCTTTTAGCACTTCCAAATTAATTTTACAGCCAAGAATCATCCCATTACTGAAAGAATCCCAAAGTCCACATCAATGTAAATTGTTGTTTTCTTCAGCTTAAACCTTAAATCAAAGTGATCATCAGGGATCGATTATCCTGCTGTCCAGATTATTCAGATTGCAGTTCACACATCAGAGTCCTTATTTTAAAGAAAATCCTGCTGAACATGAAAAAGTCTATGGTTTCCAGCATGAGAAGTAGAGAACTGTACTATAGTTTTAAAAACTTAGATACTTTTTTTGCATGAGCAACTTCCTCGTGCTTTACAGTCCTTCAGTGTCTCCTAACCAACTACTGATGCTGAGCAAACCAGCTTGAACAATCAGATCCAGATCCAGTGCAGGGATGCCATCACACCTCAATTTGTTATAATGTATCAGATCTATTTTACTACCAAGTATGAACAAACTCTCAGAAAACTGCAAGTTTGAAAACTGATTGATATAAGAAATGAAAAACACTCTTTAAATCTGAAAAATTAGATTTGCAGAATAAAACATGTCACTCAGCAACTTCTTGTTGGGAGTTTTGATTTGAGCCATGTTATTTGTTTGTCTTCTTGTACTGCAGCAAATCTGAACACACAGTTCCAGAAAAGTTAACACACATCATTGAAACATCTGTTAACTCCCAACGATCTGTTTCAGAGCTGAGGTCAAGTCCGGGTACTTGTACTGAAACCCGGCCTCCTGAGTCCTCTTTGGGATGACTCTCTGGCCCTGCGTGAGGACCACGGCCCTCTCAGAGCCTAGCAGGGAGTTCATAACGAATCCAGGCACAGGGAAAATGGTTGGCCTCCTCAGGATCCGGCCCAGTTCTTTGGTGAATTCATAGTTGGTGTTCAGTGCAGGTGCGACTCCGTTGAACACTTGTGGTGAAGGGGACAGGGTGTCACCAGGGGGCTCCAGGGCATGAGCAATGATTCCTGCCAGGTCTGAGACGTGGATCCAGGGAAACGGCTGATTCCCTGACCCAAGGGTGCCCCCAAGGCCGAGCCAGAAGGGGAGCAGCATTTGCTTCATGGCACCACCATCACGGCCCAATACTGCCCCTGTTGGACGGAGGGAGGAATGGAGGTTTACATGTGCATATATGCCATATTTGTCAAGACAAAAGTGTTCTGTGTGCAACTTTTTGAGGCTGCGGTCCGGAGTTGCTGTGCATTAAGATGCTGGATTTTCAGTTATATCTCAAAAGGTAAAAAGCACTTTGGTATTACCAGGCCTGATGACGATTTGTTTGGTGGTTTTTGCCACATTCTCAGGAAGATGTGCAGACGCTTCCCATTCTTTCACAAGTTTAGAGAGGAGGTCATATGGTGTCCATTCACTGTCCTCTGTATACTCAACTGTCAGACTGGGCTTGTAGCAGGCTGTGGGTCGAAAAGGAAAGCAAGAGAAGTGATGTCAGCGTATCCGAGTTCATCTGGTCTGACTTGTTACTACCAGTAAAATCACAATAGCAAGCTTTATTATCAGGCAGAGACTTACCTACACCTGATACCAGGACCCAGGAGTGAGGAGGACTTGGAGAGGAAGCAATGGCTTGAGCCAGAGCTTTAGTGGTGTCGATACGACTGGAGAACAAATCCTTTTTGTAGCTTTCATTCCACCTGATACCACATATAAAAACAAATCATGTGGGGATGTATAATTAAAATGCAGCTGCAGCCTGGCTTGGTGTAAGTATTACAGGGCGTCCAAAAGGTTTGACGGGGTAGATAAGCATGAAAAACTTCAGCCTCAGACCACAGAACAGAAGTTTCCATATACATTTGAATAATTATTCTATATATACTAGACAGAAGAGGGTGGCTGTCTGTGGTAGTAACTCAAACTCTGTTTATTGTTTACCATCTTAGTGGGTTCATCAGATTCTCTCCAGCCAAGTTGACAGCGCCATCACATGGTGGGAGACCACGAGACTCCAACTCACCCTGCAGAAGCCCAGAAGGAAAAAAAAATTCAGGATTTTAAAAATTACTTGGGGTTTGAAGACAAGTCGCAATTTAAAAGATTCAACAGACGTTTGAGATCAAAAACAGAAGAAAATTTACGATGAATGAGTAATCTCTGATGTTTTAGAAATGACCTTGGTCCCGTCTGCTGGACAATAGCTCTGAATTAACTAGAGATCATACCCATGTTATGTTTCCTGGACCAGGCTGTCTTGAAATTACTGTGACATCATGACCTTTATCTCTGAGAAGACGAGTCAGTTCACGACCCACAAATCCAGACCCCCCTCCTATAGAAAAGACAATTTAAAGACAGTGAGTTCACACAGGATTTATCTGTTACCAGTCACAATAAAGATGGATGACAGAATAGACAGTCTCGGTAACATTAGCCTAAAATTTACAGCTAAGTAATACAGACTGACCTACATTATGATATATGCAAACATTTTATTAAATGTAATCAATTGATTTTATCACTGGCATCATACAAAGCACATGAGACTCACATGAGAACGGTGCGCATGCGTACGACACATGCTTACAAAACAGAACTCTGCATCAAAAACATTTCAAACTTAGCTTTAGATAACGAGTTTTAAAAAAATGCGGCAGTTTCTGGTTTTAATCACATAGCTGATACGTTTCTTTTCTATTTTACTGAAATTCTCCTGGCAATAAAAACGCACGCGTAACTTACTGATACATATATATGACTTATGCAATGCTAATATTAGCTAACAGCTAACTGTAAGCGTTATGTCACAATGACCTCTCTGTACGACCAAAAAATCCATAATGCTTAAAAAACGTACATACCTATTAAAACTCTCATGGTCACGAAGTTGCCGGTCAATGATCAATGAACTGAACGCTGCAGCAAGAACAACGTGTCGTTGTTATCAACGTAAACCAACTCTGGACAGTTTCAGTGAGTCGTTTCTCGGTTTTTTGGACTAGTAGGACTTCCGTAACAATGCGATGACGTCAATTTGAAGTTTACAAGCTGTATGTGAGAATGTGTTTAAAAATAACAGGTGGCATTCAATCACGGTCTTATTTACCAAAAGCTAGATATCTGTCTGGTTATCTATGAATAATAACAAGAGTGATTAATATCTTAGTTTTTATTTATTTCAGGGGCTGCAGATGAAACACTAGTAACAATAATAAGAATATTTGTTGAATTCAACTCATGCAGAAAATGTAGTCAATAGTTTTATAGTCGAACACCATCTGCCAAGAGGCAAAATAGTGAGATTACTCTTATTATAAGTTTACAAGTTAGCCTCGGTGTTCCTGTAGCCTATATATCAATTCAGGAACAAGATGGATTCATATCAAATTCAGCTGCTAATAAAAGGTCGAACAAAACACACAATAAACAGACAAATACACAGAGTTTATATAATTCAAGGGACAACAAAACAAAAGAGGTTTAATAATATTACGGTATTATGAGAAATTGTTTGGTGAGACTACTGAAAGGTCATATTCTTTTGTTGTTGTTGTTGTTGTTGTTTCACTCCAACTTTTGTTTTTTTTTCTTATCACTGTTTAAAGTTATGTTTTGTGATATATTATATATTTTAAAATAATATATATAATATATAAGGATCAATCATATAGGCTACGTTTGTTGACCAATTTTTAAAGAAAAATATTAAATTATGATAATAATATTCACTTTTTACTTATTAAAGACGATTTAAACATAAAATATTTGTTTTTGAAACGTTTGTTTTATAAAAATGCCTCTTTAGTAACCTTCTACTTTAGACCCGGAAGCTTCACCGGGGACAGAAAACACGTGGTTTTGATAAAGCGATAAATTGAGCCGCAGCCTCATTAACAACATCTCTTCCTTGTTGCGTCGATGGGGGTCGGACGTGTGGAAACAGCGAAAGTACCACTAACGTAGTTGAAACCGCAGGTAATAATTCACATTTTGTATCATGTTACATTTGTCTGTGTCGCTGTTGATATATTTATTTATGTATCCGCGTGTGGCTGTTTGTTGCGGTTATATCCGCGCAAATTATCATCCTAACCAGCTACTTCAGTGGCGCCAAACCGACCTCATGGTCTTTAATGAGCCGATTTGGGCCTTACTCGACAAATTAAAACTCATCTCAAAAGACTAAATCCGGGTGAACGTTGTCTCTTAACCACAATACGTTAGTCAATATAGGAGCATGATTCACTTCCAGGAATTGTTTTTTAGTCTTTCACCTTTGTGTAAAGCACGCGGTGTTGCATCAAAGCATGAGTTGTCAGTAATTAAGTACATTCAAATATGCAGCTGAAAGGCCTCAATTTTAACCTCACGATATGATGATCAACATGCACCCAATGGCAATTTTATTGGGTACAGCTAGCTTAAACTAGTACATCAGTAGTACAATAAATAAGAAACATAAAAGGTTATAACCAATTTTTGGTGAAAAAGGGGTTTTAGCTTTAATGTTTTTGGGGTTAGTGGTTATCTATTAACAAATGTTTAATTTGTGCACCATGCTTACACCAAGAAGGGCTGACCTAATAAGAGAAGCCCCTCTCTTTGAAAAGTGGTTTAGTTTGTGGTTAAACAGTTGAATCAACACCTCCAAGTGTCAACACAAACTGAACATTACAACCTCCAGGTAAATTTTATTGCAGTCGTGTCCCACTGAATTAGTTTGAGTCAGACTTACCCAATAAACTGGCAGCTGAGTGTAATGTGTGTCGCAACAGTCAGGCATCATTTACCAGGTTAATAGGGTTTTTTTTTTCCCATCTGCATCTAAAGCAGATGCTTAACCAACTTTGAAAAATCCCACACTTGATAACATAAATAGACTTAAAGCTTTGGTGTTAACTACAGTCAAACCTTGATGATGAGTTGCATGTGAGTCCGTGTTTCACCTGAACCTCATGATTATTCTTTCACTGCACTGATGGGTTTGACAGAACAGAGACTGGTGAGGATGCTTGTTGTAATGAGAGTTGAGACTGATGCTCATGTGTTTTTATGTTTAGGATTTAAGACTGGACCAGATATTTTGATAAGGTAAGCACTGCTTTCTTGAACTGTTCGTAATACAAAACTTGTTATACTGAAGTTGCAAGTTTAGAAGTTCTCTGTTGTTAAAGTAATGCAGTCCATTGCTGCAGCACTGCATTTACTTTTACCCTCATGAATATACTTTATTTTGATGTTTTTTATGAAATACTTCAGTTTTGGAGGATGTATTTTGTGGAGCTGTTTTAACTGCACTGCTTTGCACTGAGGCTTGATATTAGGTTTATCCTCATATTATTATAAAAGACGTTAAACAGCACCATGAATTTGCAGCCTTAAGTGTGAACATCAAGTTGAATGAACACTGAAAACATTTTTTCTAAATTTTATAAATCTTTATGATTAACCTTATTTTGCTTATATAGGTAAGCGGAGCACTGCATGACGTGAGCCCATCACCGGGTCCACCTAAGCGGGAATTTTGGAGTCAAAGGACTAAGATCTTAATGTTTTTGTGCTGTTAAATGTTAGAGCAACTTTAAAAACCCATAATTTGCTTCAGAAAACATGAAATGTTTCTATAATCTATGCACATGTAAAAGCTCAGAATCCTGTCAGTCTATTGACATGAACTGTAAAATTTGAATTTACTTGCAAATAAAGTGTTTAGTATTAAACTGTGCATTGTCTTTTTTTGAATTTACAGATGTTAAGGCTGTAAAGTTGGAACAGAGTGTGCATGAAGTCAATTAGTGGCCTGACATCTGTTACTAGTGTGTTAAAACTTTGATAGTTGTGAAACATCTGCTTGTTGACACATCTTGAATAAAAATCACAGCTTGTAATCAGAGGTGGTTATTGTTTAAGCTAAGTTACTTTTCTGCACATGAACACCAGTAAATTTGTGCTTTATTCAAAAATAAAATTGCTTGTTGATCTGCAAGGATGTCTTTAATTCTGTACATCAGTGCATCACCTTTTTTAAAAATAAGTCAAAAGACTGAAATTAAAATGCCTGTTAAATAGAAATTCATAATTTTAACTCATCCCTTTGAGAAATCACATATTTCAAAAGCCTGTGTGGGAGGGGGAATGAACAATAAACAAAATAAGAAATGCATAATTAATAAAAAGAACAGAGTCTGTATCAAGTTTTCACAACGGACAGTCAAGTACTAAACCGGGTGGAGACAGTGGAAAAAATTGATACGAAATTTCCGTGTCAGTGTGAAGGTTTCTGTTAGATGCTGCAGATGACCGGATGATGTTGGAGTCCGATCCCAGACATCTCAGAGAAAGGATGTAAGACATTGATCCTCAAGAGGTGTTCCAGAAATGAATTTGAGTTTTCCATTATAAAATGTATAATGCACCAGACCCTGTGTAAACTAATATAATCAGTGTTATAGTGATGCAACACCTAAATGAACAGATTATTGATTCTCAAAAAAGAGTTGTTCAATTATCACTTTGTCCTGAAATGAGGCTCATTTATGAGCAGTATACAAACATTAAAGAGTTTATAAACTGAAATATAGCTGTATGCAGATATAAGCCCATATTAACATATTTGTCAGCAACCATAAGGAGGAAGTTACTGTATAAACAATAAACACATCTGTACCATAAAATATGAATTAATAGCTATAATATGTTCTAACAAATGCTGTAGATTAATGAATACTCAAAAACATCATGTCTGCATCGAACTACATCATATTGTGAAATTTATTGTTTGTCTATTTTTTGTATAAAGAGGATGACAAAGTAAGTTTAAAAAAAGGAAAGTGTGTTTTTGTCTCACAATGTAAACACTCCCTTAGAGAAGAAAAAGCAGTACTATATGATTGTAATTATATTGTTATCATTTATTAGTATATTGCTTTGCCCTTTTGAGCCCTACACTGTTTAATTCATAAAAAATGTAATATAATAAAAAATATTTTAAAAAGAATATTTACAGCTATCATATACAGGTCAATATGCCAAAAAAAAACTTGTGCCAGCAACACTGATTTCTAGTCAAACATTTTTTTTAACACAATCTGACTTCAAAACTAAATACTTTTTGCTCAGCTCTGAGGTGACACTTTGGTTTTGTCCTTTTTTTTTAAGTACAGCAAATTTAAGCTCAAATTTTGCTTCAATCAAAATATACACACGTAGTTTTGCAAATTTGTCCAGTTTATGCACAGAGTTCATTCAAAGCTCAAATTTTGTGAATCAGGACCTTTCATTGCTGTTTGAGAAGTCAACAGTACTAGGTCCCGTATTGTCTTTATTCATGAACCGGCTCTTTTTAGTTCCTGTTTGGTCCAAAGATGTGCCCTCAAAGAGCCGAGCCATGAAGGCGAAGCCATTCTCCTTGATGTAAGACTTTCCAGCGAAGGTGTAGAGGACAGGATTGGCACAGCTGCTGATGAAGGCCAAAGCTGATGTCACTGCTCGACTGGACTTGGAGATATGATCCAAACTGCAGATAAACAGAGTGTTTAGGCACAACTACAACTTGAATGTGTTTACACTGTATGTTTTTGACAGAAACTTGATCTCAAACTCAAAATGTCCCTGAAACTGACACAAAGTAACCACAGAGAGAGATGCAATATTTTTCTATGAGGAGAGACAACACTGCTACAAAGAGACACAAATTGGCAACAAAGAAAATCGGTGCCTACAAAAGGGACACAACATGACAATGAATGGCCATGAGAGACACAGAGGGGCTACAGGAAGACAGATCATGATTACAAATGGAAACAATATGACTATAAGACACAAAATGGCCACAAAATCACAAAATGACTACAAAGAGATATAGAACAACTACAAAGAAACACAAGATAACAGGAGATACAAAAAACTATTAGAAGACACTAGGAACAAAAATTACTGCAAAGAGACACAAAAACCATATAAATGAAAAAAAAATCAATTTTATTCAAGAGGGTGGATTAAAATAGTAAAAAAAAAAAAACAACAAAACTTTGTTACTTACAGTTCTCTTTCTTTTGAAGTTTCTGGGTACCACTCAGCTGCCACCTTGACCAAAGCATACTCAGTGTTAATTCAGAAGATCAGATCATTCATCAAAAAGCAGAAAATGTTATTTTTAATGTGATTTTTAGTGCTGTGGACTTAAACTCACACACCTGTATCATGTTGATAACATGGTATGGCAGCCAGAACAAGCCAAACATCACCACAATTGCCAAGATGAGGTTCTCGCTGCGGACCTTTCTGCGGAACTTGGTCTGCCTCAGGCGTCTCAGGATGAGCACATAGCTGATTATGATGACTGTATACGGAAGAATGAATCCTGACACTGTCTCAAAGGCATACTGAAACCTCACCTGCACACAGAAAGGTAGAAAACAGATGTGCTCACTGTAATAATTGGTTTCTAGACATGAATGGATCTGTCAAAATAAGGCAGCGCAAGTGGAAGAAATATTGTGCCCACTCATCAAACAAAAGTAAATGTACAAGCAAATATTGAGAATAATAGTAAGGATTCTTAGGGCACAAGTTCTTGAGGTAAATAGTAAAGATAGTTATAAAAGGATAAGTTCACATATTTACGAGTCTGTCTCAAAACAAAACAACAGTCAGGTGCCTGTATTAATACTGAAAAAAGATTTTGCTTGCTACAACCGTTGCCCCCTGTTCATTCTCCCCATATAGATTATCTATTTAAGAGTCATTTTGGAGCTTTTAATAGCATGATATCATTGTCATTAGTAGTTCAAGTTAACCTCCAAAGCACCAATATGTAGATAGACATATCCAGTAGAAATCAAGAATTGGGCTAAAAAAAGGACAGATATTGGACTTGAATTCATCAGGTGGATGAAGTCATGACTTTAAATTACTCCTAATGCTGCTTCATACTTGCTAGAAGTGTAAATAAGCAACTGTTTGACTTTAAATGACTCCTAATGCTGCTCCATACTTGCTAGAAGTGTAAATAAGCAACTGTTTGCCAACAAGTTGCTGTGTCAACTTAAAGAGTGATAAATCAGTTATGTTTAC
>JAPZDZ010000004.1:19454836-19465565 GCA_029783805.1 Acanthurus tennentii
CCATAGTCACTGCCTATGGATGGCAATAATGGCAGATGGTTATGCTAATGAGTTATGACATAAGGTGCATGTTCTGTTGAATAGCCTATTGATGAGCAGGAGCCTGTCGTCCTCACCTCTCCATCACCACCTCATACAGCCTGGCTGCACTCTCCTGTCCTATCTGTCCTGTGGGTGTCACTGTTTAAACATTAGATTGAGATTTGAGGTTTGGTAACTGACCAAATATATTAAGGTATTAACATTTAGAAGCATAAATGGTTGATCATGTCAGCCTTGAAAAACAAAATAAGTAACTTGATATTAATTTTGTGTAGAAATCCAAATGTGTCTCTCTACGCAAAAGTAGAAAAAGGTGAAAAAAATGTGTGGTGAAAATTTGTGGGTCAAGTTCATCTTTTTTGTTTTAAATGTCAGGCTGTTTTGTGGAAGTGGAACAGCTTTTCAGGAGACATCTCACAAAGTGAGGAGTCACTCCCCTCATCCTTATTAAATCTTTTTGTCAGGGATAACATTTAAAAAATGGTTTTAAATGCTAAGGTGCATGTTTGTTCACTTAATCATCATATGTGCAGTGTTTTGTTGTCTCGTAAGCCTTTCTGTAATGTATCTTTCCTTTTGTACTGCTTTGGGTCTGAGCACCCAACAAAATCTCCAGAATTAATGTTGGCATTGTATGTTTCTGCAAAGCACAGATATGTTGAAACTTTATATTTCTGTGGGTAGGGTCTGTTTAGCTGCAGGCACAAAAAAATGACTTGATTACAATTATGAAAATATGGTTTGGCTTAAAAAACATGGTTTTGTTTCAACAGAAATGGCTGAAAAATGTCCTGAGAGTTGCTTAAATTACCAGTTGAAACAGTCGACCTTTGTGTGGTCTTAACCTCATATTGGTTGGTTGTTTTGGCTGCCATCTTACCATCCCCTCCTACCACTGATGTGAAAATCAGACTGATACAGGCCCACATTTGATCTAACCATGTCACGTTGATATGTATTGTTGATTTGCTGCTGTTCAATTAAATGTGCAAGTCTTACTTATTTATGGTTTGTAGAAACTTGCTCTGTCAGCATTACTTTTAGTCAACAAGGCTCTCCCCCCGTCTTAACAGATAGCCTGTGACTTGTAGGCTAATAAGTCATAGCAAGTAGCCAAATTAATAGTTGCTATTGAGCCCCTAGACAAACTGACTGATCAAGAGACCAGTTGAACTCTGTTTGCATTCAGATTTGATCCCAAATGCCTAGAAAATGTACACCCTCCTTACTTTTGATGATATGCCCAATAATGGGAGTTTGATAGGAGTATAGGTTATCAGACTCTGCTTTGGGCCCCAAAAAAGTCTTGCTATGGCCATGTTGGTAGCGCTTTTTCCTCTTGCAGACCAAGCTGCAACATCTTGAGATCAGTCCAGGACCCAAAGCCTGCCCACACAACCCCAAGAGGATGACGGGGAGAGTGAAACAAGCCCCGAGTTACACGCCAGTATAACATTAGCCTAATGATTGTGAGAATCAGAGGAGGGCAAGGAAGGAGGACAGAGAGAAGAGACAGACAGACAGAGAGAGAAGGGAGAGGGGGATATAAGGATCTGAACAGAGGAGGAGAGAGCCAGAGAGAGTGTGTTTATTTAAGTTTTTCGTCTCCTGACTCAGACAGAGAGCAGACTACAGAGGATAATGAGAAACAGATCCTTGGTGGAGAGGAAGGGGGAGGGAGGGGAGAGCGAAGAGAAGGAGGGACGAGGAGGAGTTGGTGGGGAAGAAGAGGAAGGAGGAGTGGGGTAAAAAAAAAAAAGAAAGGGAAAAAAAGGGAGAGGAAAGGGGGAGGAGAGGGAAGAGTGACAGCCAAAAAAGGGGGGCTGTCGTGTTCATAGCCACAGGAAATAGGCCTTCTTATGTTCACCAACTGACATCACTAACATCACGGCTCTGGTGGCGGTGCAGCCGGCCGACAATGGCAGGTTTTGGAGACAGTGAGCCGCTTGCCATGAGTCCTGCTCATGATTTGAATGATAATAATATTGTTTTGGGTTTAAATGTGGGGGAGAAAGTTATTGATAGTGGGGATGATGTGTATGAAAACCCTTAATCCAGTGGAAAAACACCAGGAAAAATGCTGTGTGGGTGATTTAAAATGTGATGTAAGCTGTAATCAAGCCATATGTGAAGGGTTTGAAATATGTGTTAAAGTAAATGCGAAGTGACTGAAAGAGAAACCTCCAGAGTGAGTGAGGAGAGCGGGGGGGAGAAGAGGGAGGCTGGAGGTTGGGCAGGGGGGATTCATGACTGACAGGCACAAGGTCCTATGGGGGATGAGTAACGGACCAACTGGAGCTGAGAAACCCACCCAAAAGCAATTAAGGGTAAAGGACGACAAAAATATTTGATAAACTTTTTTTTTCTCCTCCCTCTGTCTTGACCGGGGAAGATGAAGAAGCCATGGGGATGGCGATAGAGCTAGAATGAAAGAAGCGACCGCATCTGCGAGATATTTTTCGGAAAAGACTTTAAAAACATCCTGAGCGAAGATTTGATGTGGACCGCAAGGCATGAAGGCTGGAAAAGTTGCAAATATCCGAGTAAGAGGCAGTCCTCATCGTGTGGAAACAGCGAGGGAAAGTTACTGAAGTTTCATATAAACCATCCGGGAGGAGGGATATTTGCGCAATGACACGCTCGTAGAAGGATAAAACTTTTGGGAATATCTCTGGGAAACTTTCGAGGCGCATCAAGGACGCTAAATTTACAGTGACCGACGCAGGAATTGTATCTGTCTGTATCCTGTCCTTTCTGCCGGAGGGCGATGGGGGCCGCGCCGGGCTCGGGCTGGGAGGAGGGCGAGTTCGAGTTCAAGTTGGTGTTTGAGGAGGACCCGCCGCCGCGACAGAGCCAGGGACCGTCCCCTGTGCGCACAGCCGAGCCGGACAGCTCCGTTCCCAGGGAGGAGAGTGAGGGCGCCCTGCGGCACCTTGACCCTTCCAACAGAAGCGGCAGCAGCCTGGGTTAGAGTCATTTATTGGATGCGTGAATGTGTGGAAGTGAAGGAACACAGCAGATAGAGGAGGTCCGGTCGGCCTGACAGTGTGGCTCTCTGGGAACGTCTATGCTCGCGCGCGCGTGCCAGTGTGTGTGTGTGTGTGTGTGTGTAGCTGGAGTTGCATGTGCCACAATGAGGCCCTCATCTGCACGCTGTGCTTATGTGAATGCGTGTGCGTTTGATCTCGCATGTGATGTGCGTGCGTGCCTCCATCTGTAAGCATGAGAGCATGAGTATATTGTTATTGTGCGTTTGTTTTGTGTACCGTGTGCACATATGCGTACATGTTAGTGTAATCCTGTTTGCGTGCGTGCATTTGTGTGTTTGTGCATGTGTGCGTGCAGCCCCAGACTCAATGTGTTTCTAATCAGCTGTGCGTGTGAGTAGAGTTAACAGCTGCCATCTGGGAAGGAACCTCAACCTCTGTGTACTGAACACACACACCACATACACACCTCCCTCCCCATTTCACTCAACCTCCATCTCCTCCTTTTTACACTCAACACACACACAGACACATACTCGCTCTCTCTCTCTCACACACACATACACACACACACCTTATATTCTCACATCCACTCTCATTTGTTTCCCGCCCACACTGGCCAACAGTTGTATTACCACACCCATGGCATGAAAGCAAACTGCAGGAGAAACAAGAGAGCAATTTCTTACTCTAGGTGATGCAGTTTTACGTTTCAGAGTGTTTTGTGAGCAATCCTAGTTTTACTCTTAGTGTTTATGTCCTTAGCTCTTTGGAGACTTGCCACCCCTGGCCACTGGATCGATCTATCTACCGGTTGTAGCCGGTCCAACCAAACTGTGATGTGTTTTTATTTATTCAGATGTCTTTTACATGCCTGAAGAACCATCACACTTTTCTGGTACATTCAGTCAAGATAAGGTGGGGCAATATGTGAGGTTATATCATATTGTATAGATTAAATATATATCATGTAATGTGAGAGTAGATGTTGTCTTAGGTTTTGGATATTGTTGTACTATGATTTGCATAAGTGTTGTCTTGTCCTGGTTATAGAGGCTTAACTGATTCAATACATGTGAACTTTTTTACCCAATTTAGATGTAATTATCGAAATCAGTCATTGGACAGCTGAGGCCAGAGATTGTTATGGTGCTAAAAACTCAGTCAGCAGCACATAAACATTGGATTATATATTGTCAGAGATGAAAAACCTGTCAACTGTGTCATATTGTGCCATGTCCGTTACCCAACCAGCTTATGTGCTGTGTGATGTCAGTATTGACTTTTTAAAGTTATTCAGTAATTCACCTGATAAGAGCAACTATTAGGAGAGAAGTTTGATAAAACAAACACCATTTTGTAAACCAGAAATGCTTTCATCATTACATGACCCCTCTGATCTGTTTTGCAACGCCTTGATGGGTTTCTGACCCAAAGGTTGGGGACCACAGATTTTAACATCAGATTGTGTTGAAGGGTTAGGGTTAGGGTTAGGGTTAACTTGGAACACAGAATAATGTGTTACTTTATATCTTTAACACTTAAGATTTTCCCTTAAGAAACTGACAAACTGACTAGAACAACTAAATGATTGCTTTATAAATGTTTCCAGAGAGCCCGAAGAGTCAAAGTCAGCATTAACTTACAAGGAAAAAGCAACAGTTTGATGAAAAGCATGACAAAAACAGTTTTGTGTGGCAGAAATACGACTTTTCTGCTTTCATAAACATCACTTTTTAAGTAGAGCGAAGTAGAGCAGTAAAATAGATCAGCAAGACTTTTCTTTTGAATTGATGAGACTACATGGAGGAAAATGTGGTAGTAGCTCTTCTTCTGGTCTGTACTTAAACAACTAAATCATCATCACACCTCAGTCAGACAATTCTCGAGACAACATATGGGGCTTCTGACCCCAAGGTTGGAAAGATGTAATTTTCACTTCTGATGAGAGGTTCAACTCAGGACACTGAAGTATTACAGAATATTCAAGTTCCCCAATACACATTTTTTAACACTTATGATCCTTAAAATGTTGGACTTTGACTGTACTGACTTGCAGTTGTTTTCACAGTCCTCTACTGAAGGGGGCGATGTCTGTGCAATCCCCTAAAATTTGACATTTAAAGTCTGACATTCAAACGTACCCTCGACGTGGACTTAGCAAGTCATAAATTCAAAGGCAGGTTGCAAGCACAGAAAGCTGAAGCCTCTCACACAGAGCAGACTTATCAGAAGAAAAAGTCAGAGCTTGGAATATTTCCTCTGATGCTAAATGTTAGCTATCTCGATGCTCTTTAACCAATTAACAAGCAGCATTGGTGGGCAGGACCTCTGACTGATAGATCCAGAATTTCTCAATTAGGAAAAAGAGAAGATGTGCTTCCAGCCTCTTTTGAATTGTTTTTTAAGAAACACATTCTTTATCAGATAATATTAACATAGCAGAGCATTTTAACTTACTTTAAAACACGCTGGAGAAGAAATTTTAATATGTTACACTCAAGATAAAACTTGTTCAAAGAAAGTGACAAAATAATTTTGCTTCAAAACTGGTAAATCTTGGTAAATCTTGGTAGCTGTGAAAACTTCTGCTGGTGTAAACACAAACAGAGCCCTGAAGAGGTAAAACTTTATATTTATTTACAAGAAAATGTAACAACTGGAGTAAAATCTGACAAAAAGACGATGTTTTACTCTTTAGTTCTCCTATGCTGTACCATGGTGTCTCAGATATAGTTTATTATGAGATACAGTTACCTCCCGTTTACATGTTTGTTTGTTTTTTGATTTGATTATGCTAAACCATTCAATATAAGAAATGCATTAAGTTTGAGTCAATCACTCATATGAAAATATCTAGTAGCTACAGAAACCCTAAGCAAGACCTCACATACAAACTTAGAAAGGAGTTTGCAAATGGCTGTTGAAACCCAGATCTGCCTGCACATAAATATTATTTTAGATCTGTTAGACTTTAGTTTAGGCTTCCAAAAGAAAAAGTGATTGTGTACAGTAACTGTCAGGTAACTTTTGGTAGTAATAAACTCTTCTTCTGGTTGGGACACAAACACATTATTGTTTCCTAAATAGTTATAAGTGGCCTGAAGAGGTTAAAAGAAAAAAAAAAGGCAACATCTGGAGGGAAGCCCGAAGACTGACAGCAAACATTAGTGTTTAGCATGGCAAGAATATGTCATTTTTCACTTTATTTTCTCATTATTGGTCTTGTGATCTAATCCGACCCACAGGTCGGAAACCTGATGTAACCATAACTTGTTGTGAGAGGTTCAACCAAGGACACCGAGTAAAATATCACAGTATATTAGATCCTGCATGCTTGAAATTAGCTTTATTGTGTTTAGTAAGTGTTTGGTACATTTTTAATGTCTAATAAACTCCTCTGCTGGTCCGTTCACAGACATCAAAATGTAAAAAAAACCACCAGCAGAAGAGTTGCCTCAGCACTGCAGCTTTAATCACTTGGAAATATTTCTGTTGCCAGGAAACATTTGAAGAGATTTTTTAACCCCAAGTCTTAATTTGTTGGCAGTTGCTGTTATATGCTCGCTTTGCCCAAAAATTGTGTGTATGACTCTGTGCCGTCAGTGCAGCGCGGCCATGATCAGTTGGAGCCTTGTTCATTACAGAGTAACTACTGTTTGGCTCAACGTGGAGGCCGACCACACCACGCTGTGGAAATTTGAGGATTTTGGCCTTGAGGGGTTTTTGTTTGAAGTTCATAATGTTTTATGTCCTAAAATTCTTTAAAAGGACATGCAGATAATCATCATCGAGATCATCAGCAGGATTGGGTTTCTTAGCAGTGTTTATTGTTAGCAAGCCAAAAGTAAAACTCATTATTTGGGGACAGTCCCACTTTACTCTTTACTAATTGTGACTCTAATAAATGGGTAAAGTTAATGACGTTAACAGGCAAAGTAGAGTAAATTGTCAGTAGGGCTTTGATTCCATGTGACTGCATAAGATTATGTAATATATAAGAGCAAGTTCAACACTGCTATATAGTTCTAAAATGCTTAGGTAATTTTTTTAAATTTATCTGATATAAACTACAGCCACTTTTCATGTTTCTTAGCAGATGTTTGAAATTTATCATTTACCACATTCAAATATCCAAAAATGTCCTGTGGTGTTTTGCCGCAGAATAACAATTTATTTTTACATATTGAAAGACTAACTCCAAAGAATAACGATATAAACAAAGTTAGCACTGATATAATTTAATATCAATGTATTATTGTTAAATAAAAGTTTGACATTTTTGAAATACATATTGACTCTCTTGCTGAGTATTCGATATTCAGATTGATACTATTGTTAGCGGCCAGTTAGCTTAGCGTAGCTTAAACACCTGAGGAGAAAACAGCTAGTGTGACACAAAACCGTCTCTAAAATGACAAAGAAATAACTTGTTAATTAACGAGCTTTAGAGTTGTTGGCAGAAGTTTTGTTTTACTTCAGCTGACTCAGGCAGGCTGTGTCCTCCTTTTCTCTGTTCTTCATGCTAAGCTATGCTAACTCAGTCTTGGCTCTAGCTTTATATTAACCACACAGATGTAAGAGTGGAATCAATCTTCTCACCAAATTCTCATCCAGAAAGCATATATTTGTGTTTCCCTAAATGTCAACTTCTAGTTCTTTATTTTTACACTGAAAAAAAAAAGTTGCATTTGTTTCAAAGACACTGACCATGCACTTTCTGAGAAAAAATTCCAGTTGCATGCATTTTCCATATGGGAACAATAACGGACAGTAGGCCTAAATGAAGAAAAAAAATGAATGCGTAATGGATGTCGATGATAAAAAATGAATCTTTATTTAACCACAAATTGTGTTTACAGTAGTTTGATTGACATCTAATGAGTCTTTCTCATTCCAGATGTAAAAATCAGCAGGTTTAAAGAGCTAACTGTCAGTTTGTAGTTGTGAGAAAAGATTAATGGGAGGTCATGTGACACTGACACCCAAAACATGTGATATAGAAAAGAAAGTGTGTTGAACAAAAGAAAAAATGTTACATTTTTATACCAGAGAGAAGCCAAAAAGTAAATTGTTGCCATGTGGAAATCAAGGTGTACATTAGGAAAAATGAAAACACTGTAAATTTTTTATTATCCACTTTTTTTAGGAAGTAAAAAACAACTTTGGTAAACAAGAGCCTACTGTTGGTGCTCTGGTTGACTAAGTGTATTAAAACTGCGGCCTGAGCCAGTCATATATTTCTGTTTAATTTTCTAAATTATTGTTTGTTGCCAGTGTTTATCATGTTTTTATTAAGTGCTCTTGTTCTGTCAATCAGTTACAGATAACCACATGACTGCTGGTCATGCAGGACACTCAATCAACATCCCCAGCCCGCCGCCCTCGGCCAATCAGCGAGCTGGGATGCATTCCCCGCCACCACGGCGGGCGCCAGGCAGAGAGTTCAGTGGGACCTATGAGAGCCTGCCAGCGCGCTCTGTACAGGTGAGACGATCTCTTTACTGGTCCTGCCTCTTTATAACTTGAGAGACTGGTTCTTTGAATCACTGCTTTTACCCCATTAACCACAAATGACAGTGGGGTGTTTTTCACTCACCGATGACGTGCTGAGTTTCTCCTTACTGCTGCCAAGTTTTATCACCAACACACATTATTACAGCTACCCAACAATTATTTAACAGTCATCTCTCACACTTTCCCTATACAGAACTGGAATAATTCCATTACTAAGGTTTTTGGTAGATTTTTTTTTACCCTTCAGACTTCATTTCAACTTCCAGTGTCTTGAAATTTGCCCAAAGTAAGTCACAGTGAATATAAATATAGATTTTTTTTAAAAAGCAAGCAGGGACAATTTCTTATTGTTACTGCATTTAGCGTGCTATGTGAAAATCCAAGATCTGAGAGCCCCTTGCCACAAAAAGCAATGATGTCATTGGTTTGGTTGAACATGGAAGACAAATATGGATGTTGATAAAATGCATTTGGTAGGGTTTGTTTTTGGTCCAAATCTAGAAGTTATTTGATTTCCGATTTTGTAAACCAGAGTAAAGCAGTGAATAGTACAATTGAGAAGCTGTAACAAGCAAATGATTGTTTGAAGAATGAGTTTAAATGATTATCCAGCATTTTTTGTCACATTTTCTTTATAAATAACCGAGAGTTCGTAGAATGAGATTAAAGATATCTCTCGCTCGCCCACATCCTTCCTCCAGGTTTCAGAGTCTCGTGTGGTTGAGTGTCCCAGCATCCAGATAACCACAATTTCCCCCGAAGACGACCCGACACCCACCATTTCAAACTACTGGGACATGAGCGGTGGTGGCGGTTGGGACCGTGAGCGCCTCTACCTCCCCCTGCTGGACCCCTTTAGTTACCGTGACAGATGCCCCGGCTCCCTCAGCCCCAGCCCCGCCTCCAGCCCGTCCTCCCGTGGCTGGCTCAGCCCGGCCTCCAGCTGTGACTCCCTACTGGTGGAGGAGGAGGAGCTGAACGAGGCCACAATCAACTTTGGGCTCTCGCCGTCCTCGAGGCCCACCTCCCCTGGGGGTAAAAAGCGTAGAAACTCCCCTCTTGCCTCCCCTTGTACCTCAAGGAGGGGCAGTTACTCCGAGGACCTGCAGGGATGCAACCTGGAGGGTGGAGACTCCATCACTCTTTCTCAAGCTCCGCCCAGCAGCTGTGAGCTCAGCATCCCACAGAAAACCAGGAAGACATCATTAGAACAGGTAAAGGCATGGGCTCAATCTGAAAGTTGATTAAAATTCTTCCAAATAAAGTAATAAGCCACGCTTTTTGTTTCCCAGTTGTCCCCCAGGGAGGTTGACCAGGAGCAGGCTCCAGGCCACAGCTCAACCTGCCTGCTGCCAGAGACCCAGCAGACCAGGAGGGAGCCTCCATCCCAGGGCATGGACTACCTCTCTGTGCCCCCTGCTCTAGCCTGGGGCCGGACCCGGGCCAGCGCCCACAGCCCCCTGTTCAGGCAAGGATACACAGCACCACATCTGTGATAGCAAATATCATTGTTACAAGATTTGTTGAGAGAAACAGGAAGCCTGAGCAATGGAAAGTGACCCCTCCTACCAAAAACTCAGAACCTATAGAGGCGATGTTAGCTACAGCAGTGTGAGAGAGGAGCTATTTGATCAATATACATGTACTGAATCATGTAAAAAAATGCCTTTAAATCATAGAAAAGTGTAATATTTTTTTACAGCAAATGTGGACACTTTTATCTAACCCTGGGAACAAATTAAAAAGATCCATTTTCAAGAACATTTATCCCTCCAGATAACTTAATCTGAATAATCCACCTATCACTGTGTGTCACAGGTCTGGTTTGCACCTGTCATGTTTGCATGTTTAAATGAAATGTAAATCCCTTTAACTGGCCTCTAAAGATAGATACAGACATTTATTGGCATCTGGTTTGTTCCATCTATGTTAAATGCAACTTAGACTGTCTAATGTTTTACTGATCTAACACACTTAAAGGTCAAACGCCCTGCCTCCACTCGACTGGCCGCTGCCGTCCCAGTTTGACCAGTATGAGCTGCGTATCGAGGTGCAGCCCCGTCCCCACCACAGAGCCCACTATGAGACGGAGGGGAGCAGAGGTGCCGTGAAGGCTGCACCAACGGGACATCCTGTGGTCAAGGTGAAACCCAAAACCTGCAGGTCAATGCAGCTGCAGGAAT
>JAPZDZ010000004.1:19615961-19627422 GCA_029783805.1 Acanthurus tennentii
CTTTATAAAAACAGATTAACATGCTTGTCCAGCAAAAATTGTCAGCATATTTTAGTGTGTGAGGTAGTTAAATTATATATAGAAATGACCCCATTGTTATTTTATGTTATTTAGGGAAATATGACTGAAATAGAACAAATTATAACATGGATTTTCCATATAAACTTGAGAAAGAAGAACAAGTTTCTTCTCTATTCAATTCTACGGTGCCATTCTGAAGAAATGTTGTAAAATCAATCAATTTACTACAAATCAATCAAAGTATAAAGTTACTGCTTTTGTTATGCAGATCGACATCAGTGTTCTGTATAATGAAAGTGTGGAATAATGACTGATTTTCTTTTATTTCTCCACTTTTTGAAGCCATTGTTTTAAATATTCAAAGAGACGTTCACTGTTTGGTAAATCAGACCGTCAGTGGTGTTTTTATTTGAAGCTGAACTGAACGAACTCCTCACATAAAGATGCACTGTATTTCTCTTCACTGCTGCCCTCAGAACTTTGTGTTTCTGTGTCAGTTTGTCTCCATGATGTTCGCACAAACTAAAAGCAAATACTGTGATTTTTTTTGGGGTCAGATTTCAAATATACCAGAGTTTTGTGAACCAAAAATGAAAAATAACTTAATGTTTATGTTGTTATTGGACAAAAACAAGAGAAGAAACAAGTTACAGAGAATTAAATGCAGGGAACTTGTGCATTTTATTCATAAATCTACAGAAACATGAAATACCTCAGTGATACAGATGATCACCACAGCCGTAATTATTTAGGTGCAAATATTTTATGTATAATGATTGTTAATAACATTGGCCATCATTTATAACAAATAACAGCAAGAGTTTAGCATTTTGCATTGAAAACTAATATGAAAAAGTATTTAACTGGTGGAATAAATAGTTATAAATGGTGCAGTTTGCATCTGTTTTAAGCAGCTGGATGAACTTGAAGAGGTCATTGAAATAGTTTGGCAGAACTAATGTGTAACACTTCAGATAAGCACACAGTCGGAGCAGCCGACGGCACAAAAATCCTTCACAGTTCAGCGTTATCAGTTTAATTTATTTATTTTTGTCATTTTACAACAGGGTCGGATGGTGAGATGAAGTTTAAAAAAACCTACGTGCTGCTTCAAAAACAGAATGTTAAAAAATGGATAAATAACATTCGTTGATTTTAAGTTTATCCTGTTTACAGGGTCAATGATTAACAACATTCAGTCTTAAAATAAACTAGTTTTTTGTATCCGAGTGCAGAGGATGAGGTGATGCCTCTGCGTCTCTTGCAGGCGGCAGCAGGGTGAACAGGTTGTTTCTGTGCTGCTTTCAAGAAGGGAACCGATGAGCAGCTGCAGAACCTTCCTGGCCTGAGTCGATCACATCTGATCCCACTGTATCTCTGTGAAAACTGACGGGATTTAGCACTTAAACTTTGTCTTAAGTTTCCTTTAAAGCACAATGCTTCTGATTTTTCTCTTCCAGTCTGGAGATGAAGGATGCTTGTGTCGGATTCTCTGTGATGTTGAATCCCAGGAGCTTCGCTGACCTGGACAGATGTGTGTGTCTTTGTCTCTTTTTCTCTAAAATCAAATATCAGATCCTGGGTTTTTTTTCCTGACACTGAGCTTTGGGTTGTTTTCTGTGCACCGCTCAAAAAAATAGTTATTTTCATCTTGATATGAGCCGACATCATGGTATCAAATCTGGACGATGCTGTTGTTGTCTTGTTGAAGGTTGTAGTCGCTTTTCAAAAAAGTAGCTCCAAATCGTTTTTTAAATTCAGTGGTTAATCACATAAGATCCCTGATCGATGAGTAGCATGATTCACAGGTTTTTCATAAAGCTTACACCAACAGTTTATCACATTATGCAAGATCACGTTTGAAGAGATGAATATGATGACAGAAAATCTAGTTTCCTTGTTTAACTTTTGTATTTCAAATAAATTCACGTTTTTAAAAATTGTGAGTTCTTGCATTCTTATTGTTTTTATATTAACAAGTGAACTTTAATGATTTTTGAACGTTAAATCTATCCTGCACTTTTTCCTCCTACAGTCCCTCACAGTCTGGAAAAAGGCAAAAACTCATTTGATCCGCAGAAACCACAAAAAGGAATCAAAACTCCAATTTTTACTACATTTATAGACACTATTTTATCGTTTGTTTTGCATGGGGTTATGTATTCTTACATTTTGGTGACTATATACTTTTAAAAATGTAGAAGTCATGAACAGCTTTTAAGGGATAAAAAAATTAGATAAAACAGTGATGATATTTTTAGAAATATCATTAAAAACTCTAAATTAAAAAATGCCAGCCGGTTAGCAATCCGTCAACTTTGAGGATGTAAAGTCATCAGACAGACTTTTTAAAACTAATTCACCTGTAGTTTTACCTGAAACACCTACGAGACTGATGACAAACGTGCAGAAGCATCATTACTGTCCGTCTCTTCCTTGTTGGTGGAAATTTCACTGCGCGTCTGCTCGTGTGTTTACGGTAGACGTCTCCGCTACACGGAAGAAAAGGTTCAGCTAGCAAGAAACACACAGGGATGTAAAATTTTTCTAATGCGTCGCTCTTTTTCGCAATTTTTTAAAAGAATCGCTGCGTGGACGGACGCTTCTGCTTTATTTCCCCGCTCACGTGTTACTTTGCATGAATTAACATGGCGACGTGCATTCCCTTTCAAACCCAGTTATCCTCAATAATGGAGGTTTTGGTCAAAGCAGCAGTGACAGAGATATCCAAACTAGTCGATGACAAATGTGCGTTTTTGCATCTTGAAATATCCCGCAAGCAAAGCGAGAATGAGATGCTGAGGCGGAAATTACTGATGATGGAGAACAAAAATGCACAGCTGCAGCGCGGCTTCGGTGAGACTCGTTTGTCTGCATGTGTGTGTGTTCATTAACGACTCTGGTAAATTAATGTCATGCATATTAATGTAGAAGTATCACACATGTAATTACATTTATGATTAATGTAAGGCAGCACTGCAAGAGGGTTGTATATTTTTACCTTAATTGGATATATATTGTTAATAGAGTTTGTCATTTTCTGCTTCAAGATGACTTTTTAATTTCACTTTTGTTTCGCTGTTTAATTAATTATCACCTTTTCTGCACCAGAGAACTACATGGACAGAGGAACTGATGTTGGGGGTAACTGTCCGCATCCCACAGGAGACATAAAGGTCAGTTTTCTTTTCATAACTCTTAAACTTTGGTGACATCTGTAACATTAGTCAGTGACATGCATGTGGATGCACCTGAATCAAGGCTGGATTACCAGTCAGGCAAAGTGGGCAACTGCCCCGAGACCACCACAAGCCCCGAGGGAGGTCTGAGGTAAAATTGTTCAAAGAAGGGGATAAATAGGGGTAAAAGAGGCCCAGCAGCAAGTTATGGCCCCCTGGGCAGAAAAGAAGGAAGCTCAGCATCACTTTTACAATGACCTCACTTCCTCTCAGCGCTATGAAATAATTTAGTGTCTCTTGACTCTTTGGCCTTATTGCAGAAACTTACGTTATTGCATCAGTCTCTCATCTCTTGATTGTGTCCTTTTTGGTTCTTTGCAAAAAAACAAAACCAAACAAGAAACGAACAAAAAAAAAAACTTTATTTAACTGGAGTTGCTGGAGAGCTGAAAGGAGACAGAAAGTTAGACTTTCATTCATCAGGTGGCCAGAATTAATTTTAGTGTTTGTCTGAAATCTCTGTAAAATTTTAATTTTACCCAGAAATAAGTAACTTTCTTTACTAACGTGTTTGCAAAATCTACCTCATAAAGTGATTCATTAATGCATTTACTCTTTTGCTGCCCTTAAGTGGACAAAATAGTTTCTTGTTGCTGGTTTAATGTATTTGACTGATAAACTGTGATCTTATCATAATGATTATGGCTGTTATATTCTGACAGTGGTCTCCTGTTTTTAAATCATCTCTTTATTCAGTTCCCTGAGATCGAGGATGCAGCTGTTTCATTCACAATTAAAGAAGAAAGTCCAGATGAGACGCTGTGGATCAGCGATTCTGCTGTGCCGATCGGTGAGTTTAAGAAGAACTAGATTTTGTGCAAAAAAGTCTAAAATAGTTGAGATTTTATGCTTCTGATTAATGACTTTCTGTGACATCTTTTGCCTTTTTTTGACACCTGTCACTTGCAGGTTCTGCTCTCCAGTACCCGAATCCAGCTAATGTCCCAGAGAGCCAGCAGCTCGATGAGAACCGTCAGTTAAACCGATCAGACGTCGCTGTGCAAAAAGTCTCGGAGTTTGGCGACCTGTACAGCGCCGGTCAGCTGACGGGAGACATGAGCGGCCTTCAGTTCACGGTCAAGACGGAGAAAGAGGAGGAGAGATCCAGATTCGGACAGGAAAGATGCCAGCACAGCGCAGGGAAGCAGACTCAACTCGCCGCTGACTTTTCCATGGATGAAAGAGAGAATCAGCTGTGGTCGTCCATAATTGAGGGGAATGACATTGAAGCTGGTTTTCCTGACTTTTCAAGCGTGGTAGAGGAGTATAATAACACATTCCCGGATCATTCTGATGTTCACGCGGTTTCTAACGCCACCAAGTCGGCCAGCGTCCAGCCGCTGTCCTCTCAGAGGCCGTGCAATGGGATCTACAACAGCGAGTATCAGAAGGACGTTCCGCAATCGTCCGGTTTTCAGGGAACGCAGCCGCAGCAGGACAGGCAGAAGGAACAGATGTACTCGCAGAGAAACCCGTCACACGTCGCTCATCTGAGGCAGCCCGATGAAAACCCAGAGAGGGACGTTTCGGCTGCAGACAGACCTGTTTTAACTCCCTCGCACAACACCTTCACATCGGGCAGCTTCCCCTCTCACACACCCCACAAACCTCTGTCCGGCGTGGCGCGGAGCTACGTCTGCTCGCAGTGCGGGAAGTCGTTCGGCCGCCTCCACCAGTTCAAGCTGCACCAGCAGAGCCACAAGAGGAAGCGGGCGTTCTGGTGCACGGTGTGCGGCAAGAACTTCCAGTGTTCGTCCCACCTCAGCATCCACCACCGGACGCACACGGGGGAGAAACCGTACGGCTGCGGACAATGCGGGAAGAGGTTCACGCAGCAGAGCAGCCTGAGGGTCCACCAGCGGACGCACAGCGGCGAGCGGCCCTACAGCTGCTCGCTGTGCGGGAAAACCTTCATCCTGATGCATCACCTGAAGCGGCACAGAATCATCCACACGTACAGCTGAAGGGGAGACGTCCGAGGGGGATGTTGCTCAGGTGAAAAGACACAAATGAGCCTCAAAGCCAAATGAAAAGGCCGGCGAGGGGCAGCTGTTTTTTTCCGGTCGGGATCGGTTACCATGTGGCGTCGCCCACTGACTTTGTACATTAATGCATATTTGACTATGCAAAATCCATCCAGTTTTAAGAAGTTTCCTTTTCTTCAAAATTCTCATCTTATAATGATCAAATCTTAAAACTGAGTTTCAGCAGCATTCACACAAGTCTGTATTTTAAAGACACCTCCAAAGCTAGAAATCCAAAAAAAAAAAAACAACGTCTTACATGTGGAATCAT
This sequence comes from Acanthurus tennentii, assembly GCA_029783805.1. Classification (NCBI taxonomy): domain Eukaryota; kingdom Metazoa; phylum Chordata; class Actinopteri; order Acanthuriformes; family Acanthuridae; genus Acanthurus; species Acanthurus tennentii. The sequence goes on from JAPZDZ010000004.1 coordinate 19,621,517, forward strand.
GACAAAAAGATCCTGCAGATTTCCTCCTTCAGTTACCTGCACAATGATCTTCCTCCGTAGTCGGTTCGTTCCATCTGCTCATGTAGAAATATGCCTTATTTCATCTCAGCACTGAAACTGTAGAAGCACAAGATGCTCATTATCCTCATAAGAACTCTCCTCTTTGCAGTCAGCATTTACATCAGCGCCGGTAAAAAACCTGCCGGACTATTTTTTCCCAGTTGAACTTTTCCATAAAATGTATCCCTGGAATCCTTTGTTATGGTTCATATTAAAGGATTGTTCCGCTCAGCTCCTCAAGTCTAAGATTTTCTATTTCTGGATCCACTTGTCAGCAACTTTTTATTCTTAAAACTGCTTTTATCCACAAAAAAGAGTCAACTTTCTTTTCAGCTTTAGTATCATGCAATTTTTCCATTATATTTCATATTCTTTCTAATACTCAAGTCAGAGCTTTAATTTACAACTCTTGATTAATCTTTAGTATTTTCTCAACAATATTTTAATGTCTGAAATGTTATAGAAGCTAAATAAAACATGCTTTGCAGTTTAGCCTTTGATGACACTTTTAAATAACTTCATTTTTATGAACAGCAGCAAAAAAACAGAGTAAAAGCAGCTGATTTTCAGTACAGGAACCAGTGAATAGTTGCATTTTTGCTTCAGGAGGAGGAAGATTAATGGTTTCATCTCTCGACTCCTTGATTTACTGACTAACTGTTTCACCACTTCTGTAATTACGGCCTCTTTCAAGCCGGTAGTTTTGTCATCTGGTAGATAAAATGGCACCAGAGGGCAGCGTAACTCATCCTTTCACACGTCTCTGTGCAGAAAGGAAACCGTGACTCTGCAGCACTGCGGCCCGAACAGGAACTTCACACCTGAAAGTTCCTTCCTAACGACACTTATGCTGTGCATTGTTTGCATGCATGCACCTCAACTCTGATTCATTTCACTGCTTTACCTGTTGCCCTCCGATTTAATCGTTTTGTTTTTTCTTGCAAGCCTCTTAAAACTGAGATGTCAGGAGAAGATGTGCAGTTTGTGCAGGTTCAAAGGTCATTTAAATCATTTTGCTTCCTTCAGGCCAAAGAGTTAAAATGTGTCAGATTTATCAGCTGGGATGCTTTGCCAGATTTATTTTTTATTTCTTTGTCTTTTTTTGTGTTCTGGTCTTCACTTTGAGTACACTTCTATTGTTCCTGTTGTTTAATAATCTATCAAATAGTCATTATGGAGTTGAAAGTGTTGCACAGGTAGTGAAGTACAGTATAAACACAGACCTGGAACAGTTTGTCCTGCAGCAGCAGCTCAGTGCCAAAGACGTTTCCAATTTCAAAGACACCTCTCTGACGTCACACTGTGACTTCTTTGTTTGAAGTTTAACTTGAAACCTGCAGAGATTTTTAAAGGTGATTAAGGAAGTAGTTCATCCGTTTCAGGTTAATGATTTCCTCTAATAAACTCAGAGGATTCTTACAGGGGTATCTGCTCAGATTATAAGAGATTTCTGTTCAAACGTAGCTGGTGTTTTTTGTAAAATAATGCTGGGATGAAAGATAATTTACTGCTTCATCCTTCAGCTTTGTTAAATCAATATTTTTTTTAACATTTTTTTTAAAATACAGGACTCAAATAAAATTTTAGTAGCTGTGTTACATGAGTGTGCTTGCACACTGATCAGAGGATGCAAAGGTAGATTGTTTGGTGTCAAACAGTCAAAAAGGTCAGCAATTTTTCCTTTATCATCCTAGGAAGACATTCAGATAAACTGGGCAGGGACACTGGAGGTCAGTCAGCCGACAGACACGCAGACTACGATGTCAGACTAGATTCTGGGCAACTTTCATAGCATTTGCTTTAATGTGATGAGCTGGGATGAGATATATCGTGATAGTTATTTATATTTAATAATAATTATAGTGCTGAAATTAATAAGAAGTGTGTGCAAAAGCAGCTACAGCAGTTAAACAGGCAACAACACTGAACTAATGCACCACAACTGACAGATGTGATGCATGAACAGGTTACCACGTTGTTTAGTGGAACACCTGGAAGAACTTTCTTTAAAATATCCAGATGTGTTCATGTGCAACAGAAAATGTGAGAAAACTGATCAGAATTTAGTCAATTGATGACTTTTATAATCTGTATTTATAGGCTCGACAGCCTCCTCTGCACTGCTACTTCCTGTGTCCTGCAGCCAGATGTGAAACTCAAAGGTTAAGTGTGTAGAGTTTAGTGGCATCTAGTGGTGATGGCGCAGATTGCAACTCAGACAGATAACCCTAACCACCACCCTCTACAGGGGGGCTGTGATACTTCTAAAAAAATGAGTTTTGCTCTTTGGAGACAGTGTTTGGTTTGTGCACTCGGTTTGGGCTCCTGTAGAAACATGGCGACTGTGGAAGAGAACTCGCTTCCTCTACAGATATAAAGCGCTGATTCTGTGACAAAAATGCAAGAATTCTCATTTCCAGACGATCATGCATCAGTGAAAACATACTTATGAGTATTATATTCCATTTCTAGCAACAGATCCTAAAAAAATCTTCCACTTTAAAGCCTGAATAAGTTTAAATTTACCTTATACCCTAAGGACATTTAATACTGTGTGTGTGTGTGTGTGTGTGTTTGTGTAGTGTGTGTGGCCATAAATCTAACCTGTGAAACTATGCGTTGAACCTATCAGTGTGTGTGCTAACAGTGTGTCTCATGTGGACACCTGGAGCTGCTCGCTCCCTGCAGTAAAACAGACAGCTCATAAAATTCTCATGACCTTGTATGGCCATAAACACTGGTGCCGGAGCGTCATGGAAAACATTTTCCTGGTTCTTTTTGGATGAGGAGGAGGAGGAGGAGGAGGAGGAGGAGGAGGAGGAGGAGGAGGAGGAGGATGAAGGGGACAAATGGCAGTGGATATATTTTGAGTCGTGCAGTGGAAACAGGCAGAGTGTAGTCCGGAGTATCTGAGAGGACAGTGAAGAAAAAGGAGGGTAAACATGGCTGATAATGAAGGAAAAGCAGACAGTAAAAAATGCAAACTATCGTGTTGGTGTCCTTTCTCTCACAGAGGGAAGCTGTTTGCACCACCTGGATGCATTTGTTTGCATTCTTCTCACTCTGGGAAACTTCCACTGAATTTAAAATTTTGTGCTCTCATGGGAAAAATCTGCCTTCGGATGCTGCAGTCTGCATTTCTGACCCATTTTGATAGTTTGACTTGGTGCAGTTTGTGCTTTTGCTGCACATAAACGACTAAATATTAGACATAATGCTCAATCAATACAGTATATATTATATGGCCAAAAATATCTGGACACCACAGTCTTTTTACCCTTTAGTATGGAGCTGTTTTTTATGGTTTGATCTCTCTTTGCTACTAATAAGAAAAAAAAATCTTGATGCCTCAGTACAGAGTGATGTTTAGTCAACAGTGAGCCTCCATTGTGGGCAGAAGATTAAACCCATGTTCAACAATCACATGGGAGTGTATTGTTTCGGGTGTCCACATCATTTGGCCTTGTTGTGATTTTCCAGCGACGACACAGGAGCTTGAAAAAAATGTTTGTCACTGATTTGCAGAAAACAAAGTCTAATATTTTGTCTGTTTTTAAGAATCGGTGACATGTTTTTTAACACAGCATGTTTTCAGGGTTGGATGAGTGTAACAGCTGCTATTATCCCATTACTCAGTATCATCTGATTTTAACTTGGCTCGTCTTCCCCAACTGCACCGCCATGTTGCCACACCATTTCACCAAATTTGCGACATGCAAGCTGCGTTTTGCAACATAAGATTTTCAGATTTCAACACAATTACCTATTGCAACCCAAGCAAAAGCTCTGTGGGACTCAAAAGATATCTGTGACTGGCAAGCAAAAATCATTCGTCGAGGCTGCAGCCATTTGAGACCTTCTTAAGCAAAATCAAATCAGATTCAATTTAGTTTGTATCAGTAAGAGAGGGAATCAACAGAAATCTAAATTTAGTGTCTATAAGGTTAATATTTGCTTCTTGCTACATATTAAAAGAGTAAAATTAATAACATTTCAAAAAACAGAGAATATAGCAGGAGTGTCACAGTTGTAGTAAACTTCTATAGAGTAGCATAGTAAAGGTTCTATAGTGGAGGCATTGTGGGAAATGTAGGAGATCTCTTTCTTGGCAAGAAGTAGATGAAACAAGTCAGAGAAAAGTTTGTACATGAAAAATGAAATAACAGGGATGAACAACAGAGATTTTAGATTGAAGATCAAAGGTGGCTTTTTTCCTTGTAAGACAGTGACTCAAAACCTCACATCTGTCAGGGAAAAATCTCATAAGTTCCCCCACAAACTTAAAAAAGGACCACAGAAAGATCCGACCTTTCAAGTTTAGAAATGAAACACAAAGAAAAAAACAGTGTTTTCAAGTTGAGTCCTTTTATTGTAAAAGTGGAGCCACAGTTTCAGACGGTTTTTTAGTAAGAGTACCCCTGAAAGCACAGTCTGAAACTCAGCCTGTTAACAAGATAACTATAAGACATATCAGGAGATTTTCATCAAATCTACATAATTTGGCAACTATCCCATGCAGGAATAATCCCTTTAACTGTCCAAAAAAAACAAAGCAAATAAAAAAACATCACTTAAATACATTCAGCATAAATATATGAAAACATTTTACACATCTTTACACCTTAAGAAAACGTTATTTCCACCCTTTTTTTCTTTATCGTGTTTTCAAGAAGACGTGCGATGAGTTGGTCCCCCACATTTAACAAAAATGTGAATTTCAATGCATCCATATGTGTTGTTAAATAAAACTAGGGAGTTAAAAAAAAAGAACTGAAACAATAAATATTTATGTTCAAGTTTAAAGACATTAAGTTAGAAATAACAAGACAATGCTGGTAAGGTGAGCACAGAAAAGATTTGAACGGGTTCTTGTATCTGTAGTCATAAAAAATGTAAACGGTGCTGATAGAGGAGTGTTTTTTTAAAAAAAAGTGGACCAGTTTTCAGGATTTGAACTGTTGGGTGAACTTGAAGTTAATGGAAAGTAACAAAAATAAGTAGAGCTAAGACACTAGTTTGTGTAGCAGCAGAGCCAGTGTAGAGGTTAAAAACTACAGCTTTCAAAGTGTCCTAACAAGAAAAACCCTCTCGCTGTGATTCGGAGACGGAGCCGCGGACCTGGTTCAAGGTGCAGCAGCGTCAGTAGGAGTTGCTGTTGTGCTCCAGCCGAGCCACCATGACGGACACCAGCTTCTCCAGCTGCTCCGACCTCTGCCTGCCCGTCTCCAGGACTTCCTCGTGGTTGGCCTTCTCGTGGCTGTCGTAGTCCATCACTGACCGGTTGGAGATCAACGACAGGGCGAAGCAGCGCATCCCGGCATGGCGGGCGACAATGACCTCGTGGACGGTGCTCATCCCTGCAGCACCGACAGAGAGGAGGTGAGAAATTACAATGCAAACGTCTTTTTCCTTTTTCACAACTTTGACCCTTCTGTTGTTAAAACTACTTTCTGTTAGAATCAAACAAAATTTGTGAAATTTTTTGTAAGTTTATTAATAAATACAATAAAAAGGTTCTTCTTTTATTTAATGAGGAGTGTTCAGTCTAATGCAAAACTCTTTGTGCTCTTTATGTTTTTCATGAGTTTTATCAGCTTCTTTGGGCTCCCTAAAGCTCTTGAAAGAGAAGGGATGAGTTAATGAGATAATCAGTTGTGTGCAGTCTGCAACTTGACCACCAGATGTCACTAAATCCCAAACACTGGACCTTTAAGCATTATTATAACTGTAAAGTTGCTTAAAAATGACTAATCCTGACTTAACTCAGTGTGTTAGTCAGTGAGAATGATTCAGACCTTGTGTTTACATGTGTTTCTATGAATCTGCTCTTGAACTTTTGTCTTTGT
>JAPZDZ010000004.1:19628398-19639513 GCA_029783805.1 Acanthurus tennentii
TCCTCACTTTCCACTAATGTCCCCAGATTGGTTCTAATTAAGAAAAACGTATACACTCATACAGAGAAACGCAGAGACAGAAAACACCTAAAATTTTCTCAGCAGAGATCAACAGAAAGGAAGTGGTTTTCTCAGCTCTCGGGAACCGCAGTGTGTTTCTGTCAACTGTCAGTCACACTCAGAGTGAGACCAGACTCATGCATTTAACACAACGTATCCAGGTTTTGAAATTAAACCACTTCTGCTTCAGAAACATGCTCACACCTCATGTTAAGCTGCATGTGGAATCCACAGACTACTCATCTTCTCAGGAAATAAGAAAATGATTACATAATAGAAGCTCTATATGTAAAAGCTCTATAGATACAGTTCAAATCTGCCAAAACAGTTTCAGTGCTTTGGGACATTAGTTGGTTTTGAACCGAAACTGTATAACAACAACTCCAACCAAGTTTAACATGTATGTTGACATGAATCAACCACCTGCTGTGTAGTTTTTTTTAAAATCTCAAAATGCCATCTTCAACTTGATATACCCCCCAAATCTATTTCAGTTCAACAGTATTAAGTTTTAAAGAAATGAGGTGATATAACAACTTCTCAACTGCCCAGACAATGAAGGTGGAAAACGGCTTCATGTCACATATTTTCCATTTGTTTTGTAGCATAAAGCACAGTGGATTCAATGTGAGGGGTACAGTGTGGGTTAGTTTTGTTTCCATGAGGCTGATATGTCTTGTGCCTTCTCTCCTTTTTTAGATTTAGCTGCTGCGTCTCACCTTAGTGAGTAATTTTCTCTTATGAATGTGCAGAACACCCAACAATTACCTACCAAAGGAAGTCTGAGACAACCCACGCTGACCACAATTTTTAAGTTTCATACAAGACATGACACACCTACTGAACAGGAAACTGAGTCGTCTCCACCTCGAAAGATGGTTCATTATTGCACACAATAACTTCCTCTTCTAACGTCCTTCACTGCATGTGTAATTCAAGTTCAATGGCTTTTTAAAAACACTGAAACGCCACAAAATACCAAAAAAAGGGTCTTTCCTGAACTTAAGTATCAGACTAACAAACACAGGAACTCTTCGCACAGCTGACCAATGGTCCTCATCAACTCCTTCCACCTCTCCCCCTTTCAACTAAATAAAGCTTTGTCACCCTCTCCTGAGGCAGAAGGAGAAGTTGTATTCACCTCACGGCCGTCTTCCTTTATGTGGCTGAGCTTAACAGGACGCCCCGTACAGACACTCTTGGACACAGCAAACGCAGGGCAAAGAAGTTATGAATAGGGGGCTCTGTGGTGCCCCCTAAAAGACTGTTTGTGTGTGTGTGTGTGTGTGTGTGTGTGTGTGTGTGTGTGTGTGCATGCGCTGCAGGGGGTGGTCTTTTAGGGCCTGCTTGTTGGCGTGTGCCCGAGTGCATTTGTGCAGAATGTGCACGTGAGGCCCCGAACATGTGCATCCATATGTGCGTGTGAGTTTCTGTGTACATTTGCGAACACGTTTGTGCGTCTAATTGGGAGGTCGGGGAAATGATGCAACAACGAATGCATCAGAGAAGAAAAACAGAAGAAAGAAAAATATTATTTTGAACCTCGTTCTCATAGGCCAGTTTTTTAAGGCCGCAGTATGATGCATTTGGGGTCCCTTGTGTTTTATTCTGATACTGAATTGAGACTTGGGGGAGTGGCGATCAATTATTACAGCAATTACACAGACGTGAGCAGGACACAACAGGAATTCAGGGGTGAGGGAGAGAGAAACAGAGGGAAAGAGTAAAAGTGAGTGAGAGAGAGAGAGAGGGATGCCTCTTATAAAGCCAAGTCTTGTCTCTTTGGGAAGAATTTGCGAGTGGTGAAACCGGGCTTTGGGTCAGAAACAGGAGCCCGATGAACTAATGACTGTCTCCATAATTCTCTTCAATGGTGTTTCAGTGTGCTGGCTGCTGAAGTTACTCTCCCTGCAGAGTTACAGTCCCATTTGTATCATGTGAGCACGCATTTAACAACAAAGCAGACATGTGGATGAAAGGCTGAGGCTCCGGGCTCCTAACTCTTCTCTGCACGAGTCAATTAGGTTGAAATCCCAGCCGAGAAGGTGAGTAAATGAATCTTTCAACAGAGTGCAATGAAAATCTGAAAAAAATAAAGAAATATTTGCAATGGCAACAGATATGTTTTTTAAAATTATGAAATGAAAAATCTCTCTAAAACTGTTAAAATAATTGTTCTCCCTTTGTTTCTACCTGGATAAAGACATATCCAGAGATGAAAAGTGAATATGGTGATGGATTTCAATATCTGATTTGTTAATTCATGCAATGTTTTCTTTTTTGTTAACCAACTGATGTATTTATTTGCATTATTCCCACAGCTAATTTTCATATTTCACTAATAAACAATGCTTACTTATTAAGAGAAAGGATCACAAATATCAAGATGTTCCTCATCTGGCCAAATTGTTTGATCTTAAATGAATGTGAAACCACCCTTAGATTTGCAGATCACACAATACTTGAAGTTGCAATGTGAAAATTAGACATCAGTAAGTGGCAACACAGTGATAAAGATAAATTTAGTTTATGACAACAGAAAAATATGGGTTGTTTTCCTCAAGATGACCATTGATTTTATTCACAGGTCAAAGTTCATAGTTTATTCACATAATCCAAAATGACAAACTGTTGCAGGTTTGAAGCTGCCTGATCAAATTTTGCCAAATTCAAAAACATCAGCAGAGTTTCAAATGATGCACTTCCTGTGTGTGAAGACACCAAAACAATCAAACATAGATGAAGCTGGGTTAAATTTCACATTCAGACAGTTTGGAATTTGAGCATCGGATTTGTATTGAATTTGATCAGCATTGTAGGTTTACTAGTATGTTGTCTAAATGTGAAAGTGCATTAAACACCTCAAACAGAGTAAAGACCTTAACTCTAATCTAAAAAGTCAGACAGGGTCGGGGTTACTGAGCTATGACATTTATGTAGCACTCTGTTCAGCACCATCATTATAAAGTTTACTGCAGTTTTGTTAAAGTGATCATTTATGGTGAAAAATAAGCAAAAAGTAATTAATATCATAGATAGTGTAACAATGGCTATATTATGTTTACATCAGCAATATTTGTGTGTAGAATAAGTGTGTTTTAGTCACCAAATAAATAAAATAAGAAATTATTTATGTAATAAGAATCTTATACCCTCTTAAATTAGTTTCTTTGTTGAATAATGTTTTACAATTCAACAGATTTGTGAAAGCTTTTTTGTAGTTATGGAAGTTTATCTTAACAACATCTTCATCAGTACCGGAGTGTCATTCCGTTTCCTGTGTGGGAAAGCAGTTTCATATCTGATATGTCTAATATACGAACTATCAAACTGTCATTAAAAGAAAGAGAGGGAAACAGGAGGTGGAAAACAAAGAGGAGTTGTTTTCTGTTAAACAAATACTTATAAGATAACTGACCGAAAGTAATTTTTTATTCCAGTTTTTTTAAGGTGTCTTATTCAATGCGGCTTAAATTGATGAAGTGAAATTATTAGAAGTAAAGGACTGGAAGGAAAAAGAAAGGAAGGAAGAAAGGAAGGAAGGAAGGCTAGAGTGAAACAAACTGAGGTGAGGAGAGAAAGGAAAAGTGTGTGAGTGTGAGGAGGAGGAGACAGAGAGGGAGAGATGGAGGGGAGTTACTCCTCACTCCAGAATACTAACGAGGGCCTTTTGTCACAGATCTCTTTCTCTCTCCCTTCCTCTCCTCCGTTCCCTCGTTTTTCCTTTCACTCATCTCTCTCACACACACACACACACACAAACACACACACAAACGCTCAAATAATTGCACTCTCTTTTCCAGAAAATTGCACAAAAAATGTACATACGTGTACAACATCACATGTGTACGCCTACAGTCACACACACATAAACAGAAGTACACATGTAATTGCAGTCCCACTCTCACATAATCACACTCACACACACACACACACACACACACACACACACATGGATGGACACAGAGTCGTTTTTGTCAATGGTGTCTTTTGTTTCTTTTATCTCAGCTCCAAACAAAGCATTCCTGTGTACACAGAGGAGAGAGAGAAGGAAGGAGAGAGAAAGAGGAAAGGAGAAAAAGAGAGAAAGAGGGAGATCAGGAAAACATTCAGCTTTGTTTGGCAAAAGAAAAAGTTGTGATTCAGTTTTTGGATTCGGCTCACAGGGCAGTACAGTAAAGCTGTCGTATTGCCATGGAGATGGAATACATCCGACTGGAGAGGTTGGTCAAAAAAATATTTCCCTCCTTTCACTCTCATTTGCTCCCATTTGCTGCGTTCGTTATCTGACGAAATGCCTGTGATGGAATTTGTGTTTATTCGGGGACATGTGAGTGTTTGAGTGTCAACAGAAAATTGGGTGAGACGGCGACACGGAGCTGACAGAGTGAAGTTTTCAATGGTGTCATTGTAATTATGAAGCTTTCGAGGGGCTCACCCTTGCATAATCATACAAATGAGATGTAATTAAAGCTGAGGGGTTATGTAATTGAAGATCAGCGTTGCATGGAAGCTATTTTGATTCATAGTGGGGGCCAAAAGTGTATGGACACCTCTTTTATAACGCGGCTGTTTTTCATAGTTTGGGGAGGGTCCTTTCAGTCCAATTATGGGAAGTCTGAATAATTTTTTTTTCTCTGTGCACAAACAAGGGGCAAGTCTGTGACGATTGTTTTTCACCAAATTTGGCGTGGAAGAATTTATCTAGACTTTAAAAAATCTCAACCTCAACACCTTTGGGATGAACTGAAATGCAGATTGAGACCGAGGCCTTCATGGTATAAAGGAATTAAGTATTTTTACTCAAGTGAAGTACATTTTTTTTAAAAAATTCACAACATTATACGTCTGCTTCTACAATTAGTATATTTGTCATTTCAAGAGCTTTCCACTTCTCAAGCTTCCAAGTTTTTTTAATTTAACTAATTTTTCAGAACCATAAGAAGCAAAATTATCCAATACTTCACAAAAAAGCAAAGATAAGAGAAAACCTAAATATAAATATATAAATTTGTGTAAGTGAACCAAAACATTCACCATGTCACAACTCCTGGACCATTTCATTTAACCACATACCAGTGTATAAATTCTGCTCAAGCATCTAATAAAGTTATATATAGTAATATATCTGTCAAGTACTTTTAAGTACATTGGGTTATCTCTTTTTGGTGAGTACTTTTGTATATTTTCTCAAGAGTTTAGATTTAGAACTTTAGCTTGTACAGGAGTATTTTTACATCTTCACAGTACTTCACAAATGTAAGCACTTCTTTCACCACTTCTTAACACCCATAATCAGTGTCTGACATAATGGTTATATGTTTCAAGGGGAGCAAGGTTTCAAAATCTCATTAAAAATCGGTGGAATAAACTGTTCAAAAATAACATTTGAGGGTAACGGGGATGTCCATATACTTTTGACAATATAGTGCAATGTTGATCACTTGCTTATCAGTGAAATTGTATATTTAGCATCAATGTGTGCGAGAAACAGAAATGTACAATGTACAATACAAAAAATGCCTGAGAAAGATTGTAAAGGGTTTTCTGTGAAAGCCTAAAAAAATACAATCCTGAGCAGAGCGTCCAGAAAGCCAAACTTTGGCCCTTTTCCTACCAAACCCTTACTGCTGTCTCCAGTTACTAGTCAGAAGTTCACTCTTTGTCCACCAAAAAGCCTCTCTAGTAAGATATCAACAGTAAAACCTTTAAAAAAAACTTTATCCAGATAAGGGTCCAAGTTTCGGACAAAAACTTTTCACCTTAATTGGTCCATTCAAGGCTCTGCTCTCTCCTCCAGCTGACAAATGAGACTCTGTGTGGATGGTTTGTGTGATTAATTCAGTACATTTGCATCCTAATTCTACTCTTCCTCCTTTTCTCTTTCCTCTTCCTTATCTTCCTCTTTCGTGGGTTATCATCTTCTCTTCCTCCTGACCTGACGTGATTTGTTGGACGTAAGTCAATGCGTCAGATACAGTAACTGTCTATCATTGTGTGACAGAAGTTTACTGTCTTTCATGTAAATAATCCCCTTTGTGAAGCACTAAAAAAAACCCCAACAGGAATTACTGTAAAATCCATGTAACTATTACAGTTTGTAAATAATAAATGAAATAAAAATTTAAAAAAGTTAATAAAATACAGTTTGCTGTTATTTTCTTTACATAAAGACAATAACAGAACCACATTTGTTTCGTAAAAGAGCTCAGATTACCATCTCCGTAGATATCAAAAGTGTCTGTAATCAGTCTGTAAAACCAGTAAAGGGTATTTTTGTTGCCCAACCTAGTAGCATGCATTGCCCTGTCATATGAGATTTTTCCACTGTATTTTGGATTACTGCTCACAATATGCTCATTGAAAAAAAAAAAAAAAAAAAAAATTTGGGATATGAATATGTTTTATTGAAAAAATCTTCACAAATGAATACCACTACCATGGTTTTTCATAATTTATAGGCAGAAAGCAGCGGCAGCAGAACCACCCACCATACACCCATGTGCAGGGTCTACGGAGGATTGTAACTTTAGTCTCAGATGATCATTTTTCGGCCTGGATGTGGTGGCTTGTGTTAACCGGAGTGGTTCGTGTGTTATACAGAAAATGATCCAAAGCTAGTCATCACTACAGATCTCCAAGGTCATTTTGTCAAAATGTAAAAATTATTAACACTGTTTGAAAGCACAACTTACTGTGTAGCTTACGTATGTTACTTGGTTTGCTACGTACACAACGTAGGAACGTTACATTTGTTGCAATAAGAATGTTTATATGTTGGCAGGCTAATTAGGCTAATCACCAGGACTTATCTTCTTTGCCGCTGTGTCTGCTGTAATTGCATCTGGCTGTCTGGGGAGGTTTTACCACTCTACCCAAGGGTTGACACCCAAAAATGTCCTGAACACAGCAAAACTAATTTTTTTGTTGTGCATATTACACATCCTTGTTTCTCTTTGCTGCTATGGCATGTAAATTTCCCTGTTGTGGGATTAATAAAGCTCAATCTAATCTAATCTAATCTAATCTAATCTAATCTAATCTAAAGCGGCAAGAAAATGAGAAATACAGGAAGAGGGAAGTGTCTTCAATGGAAAAAAAAACACACCAGCACACACTTCTAGTGGTTCATCAAATATGATTGAGTGAGATAACTTTTTGTGTAGTCTGGAGTGTATACATTGTTTTTTAAGAAAACCTTTCACATTATATCTTTAGTGTAATCCCCAGAACTAAAAAACTAATATTAGTTTAAATATCCTGACTTCAAAACGAGGGAGCCAGAGGTACAACAAAGCTAACTCATTTCTGTGTTTTGGAACCAGTTCTTGTGGAACTCTTGGTTACTGTGGTTATGGTTACTGTAACTCCCCCTAGTCAATCATGCACAGGAAGTTCTTCAAAACGGGCATTTATTTAGCTATCTCTTAATCGTGCCTTCAATCATGCCGTGAGAACTAAAATACATAAAATAATAATTAGACAATATTAACATAAAGCATTCTCATAGGGAATAATACATATAATATTACACCACAAATACATACATCACGCTACATCTGCTAACACTCAACTGCTTCACAGACACTACGTTACCTTATACAGCACGTTGCTAGCTAACATTAACATGGCAGTATTAACTTACAAAGGAACATAAAATAATGTAATAATTACCTCATTGGCCGCATTAACATAAAGGGAGGAAACGAGGAATAAAGACCAAATCTTCTGTAACTTAGGGTCTTGTTAGGTTGGTTTGCTCACAGTCTTCATAAAAAAGTGACGTTTATGGAAAACAACATCTTCGTAACTAGCTCCGTCTTCAACAAACACCGGAGCTAGGCATAAACAAAAATGGTTTTAATAATGTATATAAGCAAATATGAATTAACCCCTTTTAATGCAAGCAATAAAATCTATTTACCATGAACTTTATTTAATGTCTGTCTTATTTATTAAATGTATAACTGTCCTTGATGGTAGCTACGGTTACCAACCGTGGTGATATGTCTGTTATAGATTTAAACTATTTTATCAGCAGTGCAGAATTATTTACAAGCCATTGTTCCTATAAAGAAAGCCTGCACCAAGTGCAAGGTTTAACCAAGCATGGCCCAAAAGTTAACATCACAGCTAACTCAACTTCATAACCCGTGTTATCAACCATGTGACGGCAGTTGCTGCACTGTGGCTTCACACTGTTTAACTGATAAGTTATATTTTCCTCTGAGATACCACGTAAAGAGCTGAATTTGGTTCTTTGTAATCACATGATCGCAGATGTTGAACTTGGTCTTACACCTACATTTTAAAGCAGTTATAACAGCCAAAGTTGTGAAATGTACCTCAAGCTGTCGAGTCTCCTATGTTGCCTTAATAGGCAAGTAAGATTACCAAACTAGATCTTACACACAGAGTGTAAAAGACTGATGTGCAGTTGTTATCCCATGGCATAAACCAATCATTTTCCTTGATTTGAGCCATCTGATTTATTAAATTTGCTAAAAAACCCTAGCACAAAGTACAGATGTAAGTGGAAATGGGATGCCATTATCTTAAAAGTATTAAGTTATACCGTAAATTGGACACATTAACATTTTGACGTGATGATGCACTGGTCATCGTAACTTAGTCATAAAACCATTTATGTCTGCACAAAACTTCACAGCATTTAATCTGAACACTGTCAAAATATTTTATAGGACAAACATTGTGGAACAACTGACCAATGATAGCCATGCCACAAATGTGGCTTAAAACCTTTCTGCATGTTTTGTACATCTTTATAGCATTATTTAATACATAGAGCCACTGATATTGTTCAGGTCTGACAAGATCTCTCTGTTTATCATCTCATCTCTGTTTTTTTTTAGTTTTGCTCTGTTTATATTAATGTGTGGTTTTGGTTTGTATGAGTCAGTTGTTCCACGAACTGGTGGTTCACAAGCAACAGCTAATTTAAAAAAAACTATGTCACTGGCAGCCACATAAACTGTTGCACGCTTTATCTTCATGGTTGCCTTTTTTTAAAAATCTGTTTTTGTAAGGAATCACTCTAGTATCAATAAATGTATAAAAGAAATAAACAAGTTCTGTAGTGTACCCAGAAAAGGAAAAAAAGACCCTACCACCGACTGTACATTCTAATTAAAATTGTGAGAAACAGAAATGTACAATGTACAATACAAATGCACAAAAAAACATCAAGATGTTGAGTATTGAAATCATTTGACATGTTCTTTCTCCAGCAGCTATCAGTTATTTAGAACTATTGAAACTTATTTTAAAACCACAAGCTTCTCTTCCAGTGAAAAGGTTGTGTCTTAAAAGCTCATGGAACTTCTTTCAGTGTATGACCTCAATGCTGATGTCAAATTTCGGACCACAGAATTCCTTAAAAACAATTTCATGTGAAACAGTGTCAGAAACCCTGCTCTGCCTTTCCTGTGATATAGGAATAGAAAGACAATGTAAATTTATGACGGAAAAAAACAATAATAACACAAGCAGTACAGGTAGAGGAAGTCTGCATTTGAACTCCTCTTTTCCATTTGAATATAATATTTATGTTTATCGTGATGTAATATCACCAGGCAAAAGATCAAAAACCACACACACACAGTATACCCACTGAACTATTTTTTCTTATTCTTATAGTTTGACCGTCTCTATAGATTGGGGTTGAAGACCAGAAATTCTGAATCCCAGTACATGCAAGAAATATCTGGCTAATTATACTCCTCATTCCTTTGGAAAAACACCTGCTAGAATGCAACTCTTTCCCATGGCTTTTCTGATTTTGTCAAGTTCAGCATGTTGAAATCCTAGGGAGTGTGACTCTGGTGTTTGGGAGTTTCTCATCTTCAGGAAACTCCATTTTTCAAAAATAATTGCAGACACTCATGGGCGCACATGGCCTTTAGGGTGTGCTTTGCTGATTAAAACTGATTAATACTTCTCAATTTCTATTTGATGTTCACTTGTCTGTTTGGGTTTTTTTTGGGCATACCTATTTGAATATAATCAAACTTGGTTTCAGTTATTGTTAGACTCGCTGTAAATGAATTTCCCCTGAGAATGAGAGCAGGTGGCTACAGGGGAAGTTACCTAAACATCATGGGAAGTTTTTTTAAATTTTCTCGAATAATGCTGAAATCAGACCATGTGGTAATGTTAATTTAACTTATTTTCAGTAAGCCTGAGTAAAGACCTGCCAGTCCACCCCAGAATCAAACTACAGAGGCGCTACAGAGAAGTGTAAATTTAGTCTCAGTCCAGATACAGAATCTTGTGATAACCCAAGTGGCTCGGGTATTAGACAGAGAATGATTCAAAGCTAGTCAGCACCACAGATCTCAAGGGTTAGTGTGTGCATTACGAATGTGTAAATTACGCAGGAACGTTACATTTTTTGCGATAGAAATGTTGATACGTTGGCAGGCTAATTAAGCTAATCACCAGCACTTATCTGTCCAAAAGAAAACTTCAGAGGCTAACTTCAGATTTACTCTGGCTTTAGAATGACTTTGGTCTGCTCTGCATTTCGCCTCACATTTACACTTCTTTGCTGCCATGTTTGCTGTTACTGTATCTTCTGCTACATTGCTGGTCATGAATTATTCATAATGTCCTGTGTGCTGCCATTGGCTGGGGAGGCTGCACCACTTTACCCAAAGGTTGTCACTCAAAAATGTCCCCAAGACAGTATAACAACAAGAAAATGAGAAATACAGGCCCTAGTGCTTGCCTCTCTTGCCTTGGTGTGTGTGTGCTCCTTCGTTACAGGACTTTAGCTGGATGGAGCCAAATAAGTTAACCCAGAGCTTCTGACCAGTGACCGTGGTTACTTAAGGCCCTCCGCCCAGTTGCCAAAACTGCCTGTCAGCCAGCCGCTACCAGCGCCATGCTTCGTTCTTTGTTTCAGTTGCTTTAGTTATTTTGTTTTGCTTACAACAACATGCATGTTTCACCACTCACTGCATCCATACACCTGCCTGCACTACTGACCTTCACATCCACATTCCATATTTTGCATTTACTTATTTAATAAATATT
>JAPZDZ010000004.1:19734987-19750115 GCA_029783805.1 Acanthurus tennentii
AAGAAGAACCGACGACAAGACAGGTGAAATTAACCCAAATGCATGTTTATTGAAGTCAACAACTCAACTGGTATCTTAACAAAAAGGAAACAAAAAACAAAAAACAAATCAAACAAATACTGTATGAACGTAACAGCCAACAGACGTGGAACCCACCACAGCATGCGGTTGGGTCTCGCCTTGATGACATCATCAGCCATAGTACAAATTAACATACGTGACAGCACTATTCTCATGTGATATGGATATTTATTCAAAAGGAAGACTTGTCATCCAAAATAATAATCCTACAAACAAAGACGTCGTTTTAGTTATTGAAATAATAACATTGGTGTGAATGCAACACATGTAAGAGTGTCTCCGGAGTCTGTTTGGGTCAATTAATACACACCTCACACTCATACACAAACACACATACACACACATATGTACAAATACACAATAGTCACAGACATCATGCCTGCCGTGCATATCCAGATATGTGTGTAGATGTGTATGTACCCAAGGTGTGTGTGCAAAGTGTGTATGGGTGCGCTTGTAAGAGTATCCAGTAAAGGCATCACTATATACATGAAATTATATTTTTAAAAAAAATGGTTGTTGAAACAATAAAATGCGCCCAAAAACAAAAAGAAATCTAACCTTCAAGTTTTGGAAAATCTAATTTAAAAAAAAAAGGAAAATGATTATCAATTGAACTGAAAGTAATACATTTAAGATTATGCACACCTTTTACAAAACAACATAACTTAAAAATCAATTTGTTCAAACTACAAAAAAAAAAGGGAAAACAAAGAGAGACGACTGGCAGCTAGTGTGCGACTGCCTGAGGGGGAGTTGGTGAGAGTCGAGTGGGGGGGCAGGACAGCTCGGTTTCGACTGAGGGAGGGGGATGAAAAAGAAAAAGCTGCTGTTTGCTGGCATCTGGTGACAGCTGGTCATTACTGCACTGATGCAATGACATATCAATCTGGACTGAGTGCACGTCCCAAATCACCGCCATCGTAGCCCTGAACTGTCTGACTGTGGCAACAGTTCGGAGGAGCAGAGTAGGTCCTACTTTTATGAGTTTCCTCAGTGTTATTCTGAGGACTGCAGCCTTAAAAGAGGTACAGACGGCTTTAACCGGGACGCCAGCCATGTTTGCAGATCAGAGAGCAGCAGGGAGGTCAGACCGCCGCTCTTGTCTCAGGAGAGGAGCACGTCGGCACTTGTCGTCTCCAAAAACTATCTACATGTTTCCAACCGTTTCTCATGCAAGCTACATGCTAGCACATTAACTAAGACAAAGGACAGGACGATAAATTACAGGCAAATACAGGTCCATTAGTTTTTAAAAAGACACTACACTTTGTTCGAGTATGAGGCAGGTATTCGTTTCTCCATTCACAGAGCAGAATTAGACTGGGGGTTAGATACAAATCAAAGGTTTTCTCTTCAAAAGTGGACAGTGAACCCTTATGAGACGAAGTTCGTCCTCTGGTCTGCAGACATGAAAAGCTGAGGGGTGTTTTTAAAGCAAACTTGGGATAAACAGTGTTCTGAATTCTTCGAATATTCATCTCAGGGTTTGTTTAAAGTTGTAAGCGAACAGTCCAAACAGTCTCCCAACAGAATTTTAAACACTGTTTAGAGCCAAGTTTACCACAGCTTTGACTCAGCCGCCCCTGAAATTCCAACAGAGCTCTCGAGGAAGGGAAAAAAAAGGAAAAAACGTTAAAACAAGCTGACCCTGCTTCAGGTCACATTACCCTTTGTAGTATAGCTAGCTTATAGACACACCAGCAGGGCCGCTTGCTTTCAAAGCAGCTAGCTAGGTAGCAGTTAAGCGGGGAAAAGTACAATCCCTGAACATTCCCAAAAAAGGGTGTACAAATAAAAAAAACTATCACAGACGTAACTGTCTACAGGTGGACCGACAACAACAGCAAATGGATTCTTCTCCAAAAGCACCTCCTTGAAAAGAAGTGTATCGCCAGCAAAGCCTAGGGGGCGCTACTTCCTCTACTGAACGTTTACATGGACTCACGGATGAGAGACCGGCGAGAAGAATCAGACATCAATCAGGGATGGAAAGGGGGAAACAAGGGGGGAAGGAGTGATGAGGAGAGGAAGGGGGAGACTGGGTGAAGGTGGATCAGGACGCAGACGGGATGATTGATTAAAGACTGAAAACAAATGGACGAGCGGAGCGGAGTCGTTGGTGGGGGGAGGGGAGGACATTTATGTTCCTAAATGACTTTCTTGAGTGTTAGCGCAGCCCAGACTCCGGCTCGGCTCCCTGCCCGCCAACAAGACAGAGCTTGGCAATGCGTACAGTCTGGATCCCAGAGCCTCTTAGTTAGATTGCAATCAATTTCCACTAAACCGGGCCAAGTGGAGCTCGCCGGTGCCAAGGCGAACTCCGAACCTTAATAAAACAATGCGCCTTTATGGGAAACCTTTTGCAGAGCTGGCGAATGATTCCTGCTTGCAACAACACAAATACAGAACAAATAAAACAACATAAAGGTGATTTTTTTTTCTTTTTTTATGCCAAGAAGTTCGTCATAATGCATGTAAGCAGCCCTGTTTGGCCCCGTAGTCGAAAGCAAAGCAAGCAAGCGATTTCATCTCCCTGAAACAGCAACCAGACCAGCCACGAAGAAGAAGAGGAGAGGAAGAAGAAGAAGAAGAAGAAGAAGAAGAAGTCATGATATCAGTGCTTGGAGGGGGTTTTTTTGTGGCGGGACAAGAAGTCTGCCTCAGGGAGAAAAAAATGGCGGCGGGCAGTGATACTCCAGAAAAAAAAAAAAACTCCAACAAACACTTTGTTTGACACCTTTCGAAGGCTTTGCTACAGTTTAGTGTTTTGGAGCAAAAGGGCTGAAAGAGCAGGGAAGGGAGGAAGAAAAAAAAAATGGTGGCACCGAATGTGACACAGAGTAGAAAGGTAACAAACAAACAGCATCAAAACCCTGAACGTCGAAAAAATGAACTTACAATTCAGGAAAAATAGATTTATAATGTGGACCCCTGGACCGACAAACTGACAGACACTGTAAACTGTTAACACTGACAGTAACACACTGAGACACTGAGGAGAGAAAAACTCTCAGAAGTTCCCAAAAAAAACCCCCAAAAAAAGAGGAATAAAAGAAGGAGAAAAAAGAAGAAAAAGGAAGGAAAACGTTCCTCATACAAATATTTGCAGTTTAAGGTTAGTTGTTATCGCAACGTCATCGTTGTTATTTTAATATTTTTCCCCGGATATTGATAGTTTTGACTCTGCATTTCCACGCATGTAATAAAAACAGGCAGGCGTTTTTTGTTGTTTTTTTTTTAATTTTTAAGAGTATATAAGTTACTGTAAAGCAGTAACAGACTGTATGAGATACAGGAGAGAGGGAGATGTAGACAGAAAGAGGGATAGAAGAAAGAGAGAGAGAGAAGGTAGAGAGAGAGAGTGTGTATTTACAGCACACCAAACATTTTCTGTCAAGTAAAAAGAATGCTATATAATTCTATATATATATATATTTATATATGTATACTGGAGCCCCTCAGCTTGGTAGCGCAAGGCAGGAATGCTATTTTTGCATGAGAGTTGCATGTTATGTGTGTGTGTGTGTGTGTGTTGCTGCGCTGTGGGAAATTCTTCGGGCTTCTACGGAGGTTTCGTGAAGACACGTGAGGAGGTTTTCGATGACTTGAAATGATTAAACAGCGTGAGAGAGAGTGAGGAGGATTATTGTTTGTCGGTCGTAATTTGCTTTGGGATGGATTTTTTTTTTTCTCTCTCTCTGCCGGGACGATGTTTGCAGAGCGATGGAGAGAATGAGGACGTGAAAATGTGAGAAGACAGAGCTGGTTTGGGGGTTTTTGAATGAATGACAAAGCGATGGCGCGGTGAGAGAGGTGAGGTTGTCAGCTCGGGTAATGCCGGAATGTGAGTTACAATTTTGCTTTTTCGAGGCGGTCGACAGTTAGAAATAGGATACGATGCTCCCGTGTAAAAATGTGTTAATGTGTCAGTCAGAAATAATTCAGACATGTTAGTAAGAGGCTCGTCTTTGTTAAATCTAAGCATCTACGAGCATTCAAGTCTGTGTGAGGAAGAGTTTCCCCCCTCCCAAAAAACCAACTCATGTACGAACGTTTCTGTGTGTGTGTGTGTGTGTGTTTGTGTGTGACTTCAGTTCGTCCATATGTCAGTGCAAAGTCTCACTTCCCTGTTTCAACGTAAAGAGGGTAGTACCAGTCGATCCTGCCCACAGTTCACCGCCTCCCTTCCCCTCCCATCATCCCTCCGACTGAGTGAAGAACTGAAGCGTCGTGAAAACAAATGGAGGTTTTTTTTTTCTCCCCACTTCACTCCTCCCCTCCCCTTTCCTCCACGTCCTCCATCTTTTTCTCCTCCTCCTCCTCCTCCTTTTCCTCCTCTTCCTCCACCGCTCCGTCGTACGTCTAGATATAGTACTCCTTCTTGTCCTCTGCTCCGGAGTGGCCTCCCTCTGCGTTGATGATGGCCGTGTCGGCGTCGGGGGCGTCGTCTGAGCCCTTGGCCTCATGGGTCAGATACGTTCCTGTGGGAGGGCGACGGATAAAAAGAGAGACAGGAAGTCAGAGAGAGAGAGAGAGATGAGGATAAAACTGCTGAGGCAGTAAAAGTCAAACACTGGAACTGTAAAATGGTTTAAAGGCGGCAGAACAGAGCGGCAAGATGTTCCAATATGATTTCTAGATTATTACTTTAGCTGCTTTCACTAAATTTTGCTGCTTTTTTGGCTTTTAATGGAAGTGAATCACAGAATGCAGTCAAGTTTTCTTCAGGCTGCGATGATGCTACGAGACCCAAAGTCCTGAGAAGAGCTGATTTTAAAGGTGTTTAACTCGGTAACATGCAGGACTTTTCTTAGGAGAGGTTTAATGAGGAGGTTTTCTTTGGTCGTTATGGGTCAGAAATAAGGCAAAAAGTCAGTTCAAGCTAATGAAAGCTTCTGGTAAGAGTTAATATGAGCTGCAGATCCAAAGACGTCGCAATTTAGTTGAAAAGGGAAATGTTTCGCACATCTAGGTCACATTCAACCAGGGTTAAGGGCTGGTTGTTACGGTTAGGGTTAAGTTAAATCAGCTGAGGTTCTATCAGCCTAGTCTCCTCAGTCTGCATCACCAGTTCCACCTAAGATATCTTCAGAAAGCCCTGCACTCCTCGTAATTCCTCGCCCCTCTGCTCACCCAAAGACTGGGAAACATGCATCCCCTCGACAGTGACGAGCTTCAAACATCACCACCCCCGTATCCCTCTCCTCTCTGCACAGATGCCCCCACCAGCCAGAGGGGGAGTCACCAAGGCAGTGACATGGAAATGATCCCTCACAGACGTGGCGACTGTGAACAGCAGCAACCGAGTTCAATATTTTGAAGCACCTGCAGGAAGCCAAGCTGGGTATTGAATCTGCCGCACTGTGGTGGAGGGGCAAGTGTTTATCAACCGCCCCAGCTGGGTGCTAAGATGTGTCTTTAGCGGGCTTTAAATCTCACTTGCCCCATTGCTTCAGTTGATCCGTCTGAGTTTTGCTTTCATCTCAGCTGTTAATGTGCCAAAAAATTCGCATCTGAGTGAAATGAAAGAAGAAAAAACACTATTTTGTTGTCTCTTACTCACAGGACAACACGAGCAACACGGTGACTAACCAACACTGTGGCCGGAAAAAGCAATTACACATCCACCTCACTCACTTTGAATCCAATATTTGACCCTATAATTGAAAATATGCTGCTTAAACATCGCTGACGTCAGGGAATTTAATCTCCCACAAAGTTGTGTGAACCGAAATGCGTTGGAAGGCGATGAATAAACATTCACTTATTGTCATTCATTAATTCTCTCATTCTGCTTCGAGAGTGAAAGAGAAGTGAGCTTTTATGCTCGGAATCCATTTTTAGGTATGAGTGCTTTTTCCGTGTGTCCCTGCATTTGTATGCACATGCATGTTTCGTACGTGTGAGATCCCGTCTCGCTACGCATGTATCCATATTTATGCGAGTGTACTTCTGCGTACGCTCATGCATGCATGCATGAGTGTATCCGTGTGTGTGTTTGTGGGTCCGTGTGGGTGAGCGTGCGAGCAGCTGACCTTTGTGTCTGATGAGGTATCTGCCGAGGACGATGAGGAGGCAGAGCAGGATGAAGACGATAACGGCCACCACCCCTCCGATCACGGCGTGGTCCACCCCCGAGGAGGTCGACATGGCTGTGGGGTCTGAAGAAGAGGGATGTGGAGATGGAGAGAAGAGGAGAGGAGAAGAGAAGAAAGGAGGAAAAAAAGGAAGTCATGTCGTAAAGATAAGGAAACGGGAGTCGTAATAAGAGAGAGAGGAGGAGAGGAGGGATGGAAAAGGAAAGAGACAAAGGGAGAGAAAATGAGGCAGCGACAGAGAGAGGGAAAGAGAGAGGGATGAAGAATGGAGAGGGGAGAGGGGGTGGCCCATGAATATTGGTGTAAACGGGAGACGGATGATGAAAGGCAGCAGAAATAGAGAAAAAAGAGAGAGAGAATAATGGGGAGAGTGACAGAGAGAGAGAGAAGGCAGAAAGAAAAGAAAAGAAAAGAACGGGGGAACGGAGAGGACTTGTCAATAAATATCAAACCCAGGCACAGTGGCAAACCTTCAGAAGACAAAGACGAGGATATGAAAAAAAAGCCAGGCGAAACAAAAGGGGCCACCGCGTTGGCCCCCCCATTAAAAAACCCCTCCGTGACTCACGTGCAACAGGCGTTTGTGCCGTTTACACACCGAGTCTGAAGCAATTACAGGAACTTGGTGGGGACGCGAGCTGCGAAATGCTTTCAGCTTGTTGGTTTCATCTCTTCACTTTAATGCTTCAGTTAACCAGAGACTTTGTGCAAGTACATCAGAGCCGCAAGGACCAAAAACTACAACCAGAACTTAAAGAAAACATCAAGATTTCATTATTTAATTGGATACAAATGTGACTGCTGATCCAGTCACGTTGGATCCGCAGAATGAGCACTCTTTAAAAGATTATTTCATGTTCTTTTGTTCATTTTTCCTTTATTTAAAATGAAAAAACAGTCGGTTTGTTTTATTGAAACCAACACATTTATACTTTCTTTGTTAAAATCTGCATATGAGATATATTTTATAAACTTTTATTCTTATACATATATACTATATACGTTTTTTTCTTTACTTTAATTTGGGGTACTTTATTAAAAAAAATACATCTTTTTGGACCTAAAATGAAAATAGAATGAGAATATTCCTTTATTGTTTGCAAAAGAAAATCAAAACAAAAATGACCAAACTAACAGTATCCTGCAAACTGTTTTAAATTCAATTAGATCAATGCAAGCACATATTATGATGGTTAAAGCAATATGTAAATTAAAGTTTATATACTACAAGTTATAAAACTAAGTTTAACTTTGAGAAATAAACCCGACACTTTGCTGAGTTTGTATGAAAGACTGATTCATAAACTTCTGACTTGGGAAACTTCGAGCAGTTTATCTTCTCGTCTCTTAAGAGGTGTTGAACTGAAGAAGTTTAGAAGTTTTTCCACCAAACAGCAGAGATTTGATATTTTTTTTCCCTCCCATTTCGCTTCACTTCAGCCACTTTAACAACTTGCCCCTCAGAGAAGAAATCAATCTCTGTGGAAATAATTTGATACATCATTCATTTCGCCTGACTTTTTTTTTTCAAACCGGATCAAATGCTGGGTGTCGGTTTTTAAAGTCACTCAGAGAGGTTCGACCCAGAAGCAGCACTTCTCATACAGAAAGGACTAATGAACAGGTAATGTGGGAATCAAACAGAAGGGGAACTGGAGAGAGAGACTTGCTGTCACATTGTTGGGGGGTAAAAAAAAACCAACACAGAGGACAAAGGATTAAACCAATCAGAGGAAGAAAACAGCTAGCTTTTACGCCCAATCAGAGAACAGGAACTTCAGAAAGAGGCACAGCAACAGCCACTGACGACCAGAAAAATGTAGACAAAACTGAAAAGTGAGGAAGGAGAGAAGGAAGGAGCACAAAACAACCAAACAACCGGCCGGGGGCGCCGAATGATGGGCCGAACCGCCGGTGGTGAAGGGGGGAAAAAAAAAAGTCACATTTCAGTCTGTTAGAGGAGCGGAGGAGCATGACAAGAGCCAACCAGAGGCCAGGAGGAGACGGAGAACAGGGAGAGAGTGTTTGTGAGGATGGGAGACTCACACACACACACACACACACACAGAGAAACACACACAGAAACACACACAGAAAGAGAAAGTGGAACACACACTCCGGCTGGGCCAGCGTGGAGGTGAGAGGGGCATGCTGACGAGGCGAGACTGAGAATGAGCCCATAAATCCTGCTGTCAGCATCAAAGGAAAGCAGACAAGACCCAAGAACACCTCGAAGCCTGACCCCCTACACCCCCCAAACCCACCCCACCCCCCCCCTCCAACCTAGCACTCACACACACACATATATACACAGAAAAAAAACACACACATTTGGAGAAACACACACAGAGGAAGTGGAACACTATGAGGATGACTCGTACCACTTAAGAGGTCATGCCTGTGTGTGTGTGAGTGTGTGAGTGAGTGTGTGTGCGTGGTGTGAATGGTGCTGAGGTGAGTGTGTGTTGCATGTGTGTGTGTGTGTGTGTGTGTGTGCGTGAGCTTGTGTTTTAAGCCCATCAGTGCATTTGAGCACAACAACCAAAAAGACCAAAAAACTAGGTGGGCTTGTGTGTGAAATGTTCATCCCTCTGCTTTGAAAGCTCGGAGCGACAGACAGACTAGAACAGACAGAAGCACAGACAGTCAGACCTACAGGTGGACAGACGGACAAAAGAGTTAGAACGACAGAAAGTCAGAACGACAGGTGACTGGTGGAAAAAGTTATACCTGGAATGTTGTCTGCAGGATCTTCTCAAGTGGATGAGTAGATGGACGGGTGGATGTTTAGATTGGTGGATGAATGGATGGATGCATTGATGGATGGATGGATGGATGGATTGGTGAAGGAGTGTGTGTTGTGGGGGGAGTTTTTTGGGGGGGTTAGGGTGAGGGATTATTAACAGGAAGAAAGAGGGAAACAAGAAAAAAAAAACATCAAACAGCTGTGACAAGGCCACACGAATGCCATTTTTGTCTTCATTGTTTCCTGCTCTTGCTGTCAGCTCTGTGTGTGTGTATTCTAATGTGTGTGTGTGTGTGTGTGTGCGTGCGTGTGTGTGTGTGAGCATGTAAAACAAACTCCCAGTGTGTTTGACTGCTCCACAATACAAGCACAGTTTGTGTATTGAAGAGAAAATAGCAAAGTGGTAACTCGAGTGGTGTTTGTTTTTCCGCTCCATTACTAAGCTTTTTTTTCATCCGATCTCATTTGTTTACAAGCGTGTGTGTGTGTGTGTGTGTGTGTGTGTGTGTGTGTGTGAGTGAGACTCAAGATGGTTTTTTTACCTGTGAAAGTGTACACTCCATTCAGCCGGACGGAAACTGAGGGAGTAAGGGTGGGGGAGGCGGGGGAGGAGGAGTCGGGGGGAGCGGCAGTGGAAGGAGCGATGCTTGCGGAGGAGGGAGGAAGAGGAGGAGGGGTGAGGGAGGAGTCAGGTGAGAATGGCAGGTCCGGGAAGAGGGCGTTGGAGAGGGAGGTGGTGGTGGTGGAGATGGCGGTCGGGGAAGGGGAGGAGGTGGAGGCGGAGTCAGATGAGGGATCAGAGCCGGAGCCGGAGAAGAGGAGGTCAGAGGGAGAGGAAGAGGAGGAGGAGGATGGAGGGAGAGAGGGATTGGTTGGAGAGCCAAGGGCGGGGGTGGTGGTGTCCAGGAAGTCTGGGTCTGTGGGACCTTGGGAGGAGGAAGGAGGAGGAAGGAGGAGTCGGACGAGTGGGGAGGAGCAAGCAAAGCGCAAAAATGGCCAGTGGATTCGAAATTCAACGGGACACATAAAAGTGAAAGGGAAAGAAGCGCCAGAGAACGAGCAAAAGCGGTTGGATGGCAAGCGGTGGCGGTTGTGGTTGGCGCGGTTTGGATGAGAAAAAAAAAAAAATGAACAGAAAACAACGAACAAAAACAGGAGGAAAGAAACGAAAGAAAATCAGAAGAAGAGAAAAAAGATGGAAGTACAAGCAAAAGCCACAACAAACGACAGAAATAAAAAAACGTGTGATGAAGAAACGTAAAAGAAGAAGACATCCCAACTGTTTCTCTACATCAGTCCCTCTTTTTTTCCCCCCCCAACACTCATCCCTCTTTCTGACTCTTAGTCCTCCCTTCTTTTTCACTCCTTTCGGTTTACCTTGCACCTGAAGTGTGTACTCCCCCTGCTCCTCTCCGATGCCGTTGTCGGCGTGGCAGATGTAGACGCCATTATCTGATTTGTTGAGCATCTCGAAGCGCAAGAAAGGACCGTCCACTTTGGCCAGTGGGGGGAGCTCTCCATCTTTCTTTTTCCAGATGTAGGTGAGGGGCCTGAGACAGAAGAGGCAGAATAAACACAGAAAGAATGAAAGTCCTGAACTGAACTGAACATATTCTGCACATTTTGGACAAAAAGGCAGAAAAACTAAGAGAAAAAAAATCAAAAAAAAAAGGTGCAAAGGGAGCAGTGACGAGGGCTGCAGGAGGAAGAAAAAAGATGAAATGATCAAGGGCAGAGTAGAAATGGAGGGTGAAGAAGAGAAGAAATGGCTGGAGGAGAGGTGAGGCTTGAGGGAACGAAGATGGAAAAAAAGAGGATAAAAGCAGGACGGAGGAGCGAGTGAGAACAAACAAGAAAGAAAGATGGATGTTACAGTAAAGAAACTGGGGAGGAGACGGGGTGAGAGTCATCGCAGCAGACAAGCAGAAGTGGAGGGGGGAAAAAAAGAAGAAGAACGATGAAGAAAATGATGAAAAGAAGAGCGGCAAAGCTTGAAGAAGAAAGCAGATTAAAAGAGACGGAGGGGAGAAAAGACAGCAGAACAAAGATCAGCATTTCAAATCAGTCTGCGTTGAAAAATCCATTCTGCATAGCAGATTGTGTATGAGAGAGATAGTGAGACGTGCCGTGATAAAAGAATCAATTATGTAAATGTGCGAGTCCTTAAGCGCCGTACTGTAATTACAATGACGGGGAGTCTGAATCGGGGACAGACCTGAATGGGTTGGACTGATTAATCGCTCCTCCAAATGTGAGAAGGAAAAAAAAAAAAACCCTCAGCGACACCTAAAGGTGCAATACGTAAATTCACGATGGAGGCCAGGCGGCTATTTGTGGCCGTACAGTAGCTGTTAGAAGGCAGGAACGATAAATCTCTCAGACCGAGCTCCTTCGCACCAATAATTTAAAATCCGGCCTGATGTTTCCAGGCACAAAAAAAAAAAAAAAAAAAGACCCACAACAGCTCTTATCTGTTGTTGCTGCTGGGCAAAACTCTCCGACTGAGTGAGATCTAATGAGAAAATGAGAAACACCGTGTGCTCCTTTGACACCTGCTGCTGAGGAAACACATGGGGGAGACTGACTGCCAAGCACAAAGTTTGGAATTTGTCATTTGCAGCATGTAAAACCTAACAATGCTAAGAAAGAGCTTCGGCGTTCGGTAAGCTGTCCCCGGGCAAACGAAATGGACAAAAAAAACAAAAAACAAAAAACAGATTTTCAAGCATTAAGCATTTTTTAAAGAGTGTGTCTGGACCTCGTTTGGCTGCATCGTCTGGTTACCTGCAATAAAATGTAATCAGCTGTTGTATTACGCCGCCTCCAAATGCTAGATAATATGCAATTAACTGAACAATTAACTCCACATTTACAGCCTGTAACTTGTGTAATGTTATTAAACATAATGCCCAAAAGTCAATCTCTGTTGTGCAGCAGCTAGTTTAAGTGCAGGAACGCCGATTGGTCCGACTGTACCGTTAATTCCCATCATGCACGTCTGGAATCTGTGTTTTATTTTTTTCGCTACGAGCTCTGCTTAAGAGGGAAACTTTTCATTTAGCATCCATGCATTAGTAAACACCGCACAAAAGTCATGATACGCTTCAAGACATTCTTTATTGCAAATTATGGGTACTTTGGAGCCGCGTACTCCTCCCTCTCACATCTATAATCATTATCACGGTAAAGAATGAGCCACTGGGTGTTTTTGTTAAATTATTAATTTAAGCTTTGCTAAGTTATGTTAATGTCTGAAATCTTTGTAATCCAACACTTAATTCTCAAATTCTCCGTCATCTAATCACTATCCTGACAATTAGGAGATTATTGAAGGATAAGTCTGGTGTTATTTTATGTTGTTGTTTCATTAGATCGTCAAAAACACGTTTAAAATGTCATTTTCTTTCAGACTTCCTTCACTGTGGCTCTCAGTCTCAAGGCCACTGGTTCCTACAGAGGATGGACACATTTAAATCACTACTTTTACACTAACAACAGATAAAAAACACCAGTCGCCTCACTCTGCAGCTCTGCAATGGAGACTAATTCACAAAAACACTAGATCATTTCCTAAAACCACCGGAAAAACAACATTGGTGACTCAAACATGAGTAAACAGGGCATTTGCTGGAAACAGTTTGCAGCAGATTAATTAATGCACATTTAATGATCTGGTGAATATTTACAGCAGCAGGACAGCAAACGTAGATTTGACTTGAAGTGAATGAGAATGTTCATCATAACAAGCAGTGTGGGGAGTAACTAGTAACATGTAATGTAACTAAATATCAAAATACAAAATTATTCTTGTAACTAAAGAAAATGTGTAATCTAATTACAGTTGCTGATCAAGAAGAGGTTTTATCCTGTTTTGTGAAAAGATTTTCTGTAAATCGTCAAATTGATTCTGTTTTTGTTGCATATTTCCAGATAACACGGGTCAGCAAAGAAGAGGTTACAAGAAGCTCTCTGTACATCCGGAAAAGCCGTGTTTACTTCGCCCAATCGTGTGTAATCAGAGTTAAGTACCGCAGTGAGGTTAAACTGTCCGGTTTAATTGTGGGTTTTTAGACTTTGCTGCCCAGTTTGAAACATTTGTCGGAAAAGTTTTCAAATGTTACAAGTTTAATTTTACATTACTTAACACATTTCTAACAGGTCAGCTAGTTTTTGTAACCTTCTATAATTTCTCTGAATTTACCTTCCAACAAGTGTCAGGTCACTGAGTGCAGTGATTATTATTAAGTTTTAATAGTTGCTGGACAAGTGAAGACTTGAACAAACTCCATCAGGCTTTGGATGAGACTTATAAGTCAACCGGTTCTTGGTTTTACTCTTAAGAGAAATGAACCGCCTTAACCTGTCACAGGTTACAGATTACTGTAATCCTGTTACAAGTCACCTGCTGTTGTCCCACCATGGCTGTGACCTTGCACGCATAAAGGAAGCTCGCGCTTAACGGGGTCAAACTTATGCAAAGCTTTTCTTTTTTCTTCTTCTTCTTCTTCTTCTTCTTCTTTACCTGTGAATGTGCTTAGTGAACAGTCTCGGGGAGTTTAACGCGGTTAAACGACTCCAAGCGCAGAAATGTGATGCAATTGCGAGCTCTCCCGGGCGGCGCTGATCGAATAGGTGGGAAACATAATAGAATGTAGAGCACGAATTCCGCTCTCTTCCGTCAGAAGAAGCTCCCGCCGCCGCCGCCGCCGGGCGTCAAGGAAACACAGCGAGGAATTTGATGCGGTGGGTTATTCTTTTGAACCTGACAGGATGTGACCAAGGAGAGAAAAGTGCGAATCATAGAATGAAGTGTGACGTTCATTGAGTTTGATTGGGGGGGGGGGGGGCTCGTGAGGAGGTGGTGGAGGAGGAGGGGTCGGGTGTGTTTCCGCGGAAAGGTGTTGTCGCGGCGAATTGGGTTTTGATTGACAGCTGCGGGGGCCAACCTGTATCTGATTTGATTGGACGCTCGCTCATCCACGAGAGGCGGCGGCGGCGGCAACGCACACAAGGCTCACGCACGCACACACACGCGCGTGCAGGCCTTCTCTTGTTTGCTCTCGCGCTCTCTCTGTCTTAGTCATTCGCCGCTTGTCATCAAATCTTTCTGTCTCCTCTCCGCCCACGCGTTTCTCCGCTTCCCCTCCACCTCTCCCGCTCCTGTCGGTTTGTTTTCCTTCCCATCTACCTCTCCTTCCCTTGTCATTTCTCTCGCTCTCCTTTTTTTTTTTTTTTTTTTTGCCTCAATCTCACAATTTCACTCCTCTCTGTTTCTATAGACTCGTCTTGTTTTTTTCTTTCTGCCGCTCGGTGGATGCTTTTATCTCCAACCTCTCCGCATGCTGTGAGTTAAGTACAGTTTTCAGGACGGCTCATCCCGGCGGGAGCTGAACTTTGAACCCCGGAGCCATTTTTCTACCACACAGAACCTTTTTTATCACTTCAGAACAAGACTATTTCCTTACACAGAATCTGATGCTTCTCGTGTCCCCGAGTCTCTAATTGTTTCATATATTTCTAAACAGAGGTGGTCCACGTGCGGACCGCGTCACGACGTTCACGCCTCCCGTCTATAATTCATCCACTCACTCTCCGCCTGTAAAAAAAAAAAAATCACGCACATGCGGTGACAGTCACCTCCTCCTTCCCCGCCCCCCTATCTGTTCCAGCTGCCAATCAGGCTAAGCGGTTAGTCCTACTCCTGTGATGTGATGAGCTGACAGAGGGGGGAGGAGGAGGGAGAGGAGGTGGGTGGGTGGATGGATGGATGGATGGAGAGTTTGGAGGGGAAAAGGTGTAAGGAGAGATAGAGGAGAGTTATAGGAAAGGACAGGTAGAGGGGGAGGGAGGGAGGCTACGTAGGCGTTGTGACAAGAGGAGGCGTGAGTGACACGGTGGTGGAGAGATACCTGATGATGGAGGGATGGAGGGAGGAAAGGAGGAGGAGGGGAGGAGAGCGGATCGATAGGGCTGGTCGGCTGGAGGTTCATCTATAATGCAGAAAGGCCAAGGGAAAGAGTGTATTTGTGTGGGCAGGATTTAAGTCGAGGGTTGCAGTTTGTTTCTGTGCGTGTGTGTGTGTGTGTGTATCAGAATAATTGTGTACACTCTGTATCAGCATGTACAAACAGGTGTTTTGGCTAACTGCGCCCGCCCGTGTGTGTGTGTGTGTGTGTGTGTTCATGTACGTGTCAGGTTTC
>JAPZDZ010000004.1:19763783-19774418 GCA_029783805.1 Acanthurus tennentii
CATCACTGCCTTTTCTCAGCATGAAACTGAAGCCCAGATTACACAGAATAAACTTCTGGCTTTGCATGTTTTCCATTTTTGTAAAAATGTGCAATTCCAACATTTATTCTTGTGATTACTTTGGTAAAAAACTCTCACACTGGCTGTTGTGGCTGTTGGCTGATTTATGTTTGAAGAACATGTTAGAAAACAGAAGATAAAGAAAAACAGTTTGCTCGACATTTTTCTGAAAAAATCCATCCAGCAGCTGGAATGATTTTTTTTTTTTTGTAAGGTAACAATCACCCCAAAGATCACTGTAAAACACTGAATGTCACAGTCATATTGATAAACTATATATTATACAGAACTGTCAATTCTTGCAGTTACCGAACATTCGTCTGCAACTGTAGCAAGACTCGAAAAAACAGGACAGAACTTAGAGACAAAGCTTTTTCCAAATCAAAAGGGATAAAATCCTCCACAAACCTACCAATTTAAGTTCCAAAAGTACTTGTGGCACACATAATAAGTATTTCAAAATATGCAGCGAAGCCGCAAAAGGTATAATGGCTGTCTACTTGGATGGACATGCAAGTAATTAAATGGGGAAAAAAAGCATTATCACTTTAAAAAGCAGCGGCATGAGGTCCACATTAGCTGTGACGGCTGTGGCATTTTCACTTTTT
This sequence comes from Acanthurus tennentii, assembly GCA_029783805.1. NCBI lineage: Eukaryota > Metazoa > Chordata > Actinopteri > Acanthuriformes > Acanthuridae > Acanthurus > Acanthurus tennentii. The sequence continues at coordinate 19,764,452 of JAPZDZ010000004.1, forward strand.
AAGTCAGTCTGGTAAATAATATTAGCGGCTGTTCATTCTCTTTACCTCAGGTCAGTTCAAAATGTCAAGTAAATTAAATTTTGGAAGGGATTATGAAATATAACTCCATGAATAAATTAGTTAAAAGCCAAGATAAGGAGTAACAATGACTCAGACTGAGAGTTTGCAGGACAAACTGAGAAGAAACGAGCAAAAGGTCAGATCCAATACGACCGAGCCACCAGAACGTCCTTCCAGCCAAACCAAAATTTCATGATACATCTTCCTCTTCCAGACCGTTTTTTTCCTCATGATCCCGGGACAGTCGGTTAAAACAGGAAACATTTTCCACTTGATTACTATTTTAACTGTGAACTAAAAAAAACAAAAACCACACGAGCCGGAGAAAAGAATCTAAAAAATCGTCTCTGCCAAACATTTCAGATCAGCTTCGTCTACGCCATCATGGTTGAAGGCAAAAGTGGAGGAGATGAAACTTTTCCTGCCATCCTCCATTTGGAGCCGCTGTGGGCGGCATTTTTCTCCGAGTGTTGGCGGAGATTACTGTCATTCTGCTTTTGAAAATAATGAACATTCAGTTTGCCGTCTACCAAGCCTGGTGCTTGAGGGAGACGAGAGGGAGAGATGGACAGATAGTGGTAGAGCTGAAGAAAAAAAAAGTAGAGAAAGAGTTGGAATGAAAAGTAGAGATTTAGAGGGAAACTGTATATTTTCTTTAAAACCAAAAAAGTTTTTATACTCATTTATAAACACGAGACCTTTTTCAAGCCAGAAAGTTATAGAAAAGCTTTAAAATAAATACAAATACCAATAGATAGATAGATAGATAGATAGATAGATAGATGGATAGCTGATGGATGCATGATAGATAGATGGATGGATAGATGATGGATGGATGGATGGATGGATGGATGGATGAATGATGGATGGATGGATGGATGGAAGGATGGATGGATGGATGATAGATAGACAGATGGATGGATGGACGGACAGACGGGTGGGTGTATAGATAGATAGATAGATAGATAGATAGATAGATATATAGATAGATAGATAGATGGATGGATGGATGAATGATAGATGGTGGATGGATGGAAGGATGGATGAATGGATGGATAGATAGAAGGATGGATGGATGGATGAATGATAGATAAATGGATGGATGGATGGATGATAGATAGATGGAAGGATGGATGATAGATTGATGGATGGATGAACAGACAGATGGGTGGGTGTATAGATAGATAGATAGATAGATAAATGGATGGATGGATGGATGAATGATGGATGATAGATGGATGGATGGACAGACAGATGGGTGGATGGATAGATAGATAGATAGATAGATGGATAGACAGATAGATAGATAGATAGATAGATAGATAGATAGATAGATAGATAGATAGATAGATAGATAGATAGATATATAGGCAGGCTATGGTATAGATCAAAAAAAATAAAAACGTAGTCAATTTTTAATGTAGCAGTATTTGATGTAGTGCTCTGTGTGCAGAAGCTCTCTGGCAGTAAAGTAGCATTGAATATTAATGAGGGAATAATACTGCACATATAGAACCGGTTGGAGGAGCCCTGTCGAGACCCCTTCCTCTACAAGGAGAACCAGGGAGGATAAAGCCGATATAAATTATTCTCTGCTTAGCTCAGGGGAGAGCGCCGAGGCCCGCCACACGTTTTGCACTAACAGACACTCCGGCAGTTTTCAAACTGACCATACTCAGCAGTTATACACCAGCGTGTGTGTGTGTGTCTGTCAAAACACTGCACATGTCAAAACAACAGTGAAAACACTCACACACATGAACGCCACCATGCCAAAAACTCTATATCTTTGGCTGATTTTTCCCAAAGGTGGTGGTGGTGGTGGGGGGTCTGTGCGTTTTAGACATTTTACCATACATTTTTAATGGTTTGGCTCCCTCTCAGGGGTCATGAAATATTTATCGAACGCAGAATACGATGTCACAGCTGTCAATTACTGCGAATAAAAAACGCTTGAATCACAATTACCGCCAAAAATGGGAAGAAACGGAGGAGGGATTCTCACGTTAATTTAGATTTAAAGAGTCAACGGAGGACCCGCCCTCGCCCTCTGTGTTACACACACCTTCCCCTCCCCCCGCTTCAACACACACACACACACACACAAACAAACCTCACATTAATGTTTCAGGCGTTCTGCTCGTGCTGTTGTCCGGAGCAACCACATTGATTTCTATTCATTATACTTTTGCACCGGTGCCAAAATATTTGAATAAATATCAGCAAAAATGATTTATTTAAAGGTTGCTTCCACAGCTGTTGACTGACAAACCTCACATCTGGGAGACAACCCTGCGGCCTTTCAGTCAAAAAAAAAACAACCTCTGAAAACATAACCCCCCCACCCTCAAATTTTTCACATTTTCAGCATCTCTTGTTTCCACTTGGTGCATTTTTTTTTTTTTTTCCAAGAGAGTTAGGCAGAAACGCTCTGCAGCTTGGTTGGTTTCCCTCCAACAATTTGTTGGCAAATTATGGTGTATTGAATTGGAATGGAGACGGATTTGCAAAAAAAAAAAAAAAAAATCGATTTAAAAAAAAAAAAAAAACCCTTCTCCTTATCGCAAATAAGATAGACAGCAATGCCATATTCTTCGTCCATATTTGTCCAAATGCGTCATCAGCAAAAAAAAAAAAAAAAAAGACTCAATTTAATTACACAGCGATTTAAAAAAGTTGAACTTGATGCCCTGAACTGTTGGCTGTAAATCTGCTCACCACAACCTCGCAGGAGTATCAGACCAGCTGTCTCTCTCATTCATACTGCGAGTCCAAACCGTGGACGTTAGTCGGTGCATTAAAGCATCGCCCGGCACAGTTTTCATCTTCAAGAGAAACCCACGAAATATGACCGGAATGATCCGACGCCGAAGAACAATAACAACTTGACTCATAAAAATCAATACCTGAAAGGCTGAAGTTGATTACGCCTATATCCAATCAATAAACAGGCCCCGACCGCCGCTGACAGGATGGCGGCAATTTATGGCGGGCTGGGAAGGAAGCGTCACACGTAGGTAATAACATCCATCTTTAAGAGGCTGAGTGGAGCCTGTTTATCTCCATACAGCAGCTATGTGAGGTCATGACCTTACACGAAGGTTAACACACTGAGATCAAACTGGATGAAGACATCCTGAGAGAGTCTATGTGATCCAAACATTAGCCTGATCCGATGTTTTTTTCCCCTCTCTCTCACACTGTGAGCTGAATGTGCAGATCTCTGCCTTTTGCCTCCATTGATTGATCTTTCAAAAATGTCCCCAAACTTTATAAGAAGTGTTTCTCCAAACTGTTGGACTCCCTGCTGGATCTGCTTCACGCCAACAGGCGGCCGCTCTTAGCCTGTCACACTTACAATGGAGATCTACAGGGTCAAACTTCATTGTGCTCAGAGAGAGTGGGGAAACTCTGCAGGGTAGGTCAGGCCGACACAAAGCCACAGCGGCGCGTCGAGGTGAATTCGAGCCACTTTTTCTTCCATTTTCTTGTGTGCAGTCTAAAAAAAAAACAAACTGGCAAGCATGCATTGTTGCGAACAATGTGACAACCGAGGAGAAAAATAAGAAAAGATGGCTTTCGAATCATCTATTTAAATTTGTCACAATCCCAACAGGTTTCGGGGGGGGTTAAAATAGTGTGCAGTCTGCTGCTGATTTGTACAGTCAATCAGTCTCAAAGCCCGCCGGTATGAACACAAGGAAGGTAAGAATGTCACTTTGCACCATTAGGCCTGTTGAGAACAAAGACACCATTTTTATAAAGAGCCGACACAGCAAATACAAATCTAAAGAAACCTTTGGCTGGGCCTCACAGCCAGGGATCCTCATTCAAGGACAGACAGGAGATTGGAAGGTTAGAATTAAAAGAGTAAATCATTCTTCTCCCACTTTTCTCTTCTTTCCTTAATAAAGAGAGTTTTTACATAATTTAAATGAAAAATGAAACAGGTTTTTCTGTTGTCTCTTTATCAAGAACGTGGTCTCATTTTCTGAAAAACCAGAAAACCTATTTAACAAAGCTGTTAGAGAGACATAACTTGCACTTTCATTTCCAGCTTTCATAACGAGGTCTGGAAAAAGTTGCAACCTCTTGTTTTGGGTAACATCAACATGACGGATTTTCCTCCTGATGCACACAGCGTGAACTGGGTGCATATGTAGTGTGTGTGTATATATATATGTGTGTGTGTGTGTGTGTTTTTGTGTCTCACCCAGCACAGTGACGGTGGCTCGGGCGGTGCGGACCGGCATGGTGAAGATGGAGCAGGTGTACTCGCCCTCGTCAGAGAGCTGCACCTCGGCGATGGTGATGGAGAGCTCTGTGGACGTCGAGCGATGCAGCTGGATACGGTTATCTCTCAGTGCTGAGGAGAGAAGAAGAAGAAGAAGAAGAAGAAGAAGAAGAAGAAGAGGACAGATATCAATTATTAGGAATGTGCATAAATAATTGCTTTGTTATGAATTATTTAAGAAGATTTAAGTTCAATGTGGTCTGCTTTTTTTAAACTCAGTCAGCTGTTTTCTGATTTTAAGAGTTTCTTTTACAACTTTAATTAAAGAAACGTTCATTTTTTAACGTTGTAATGGAGTTCAGATTGTTCTCATATTTGCCATGAACTGGTTTCGTGTTCTTACAAAGAAGAAATGAAAGAAAGAAGGAGGAGGAGGAAGACGAGGCAGAGACTGGAGAAAGGAAAGAAAGGATGAGCTGACAGAAAGGGGAGCAGAAGAAAAAAGTGTGAGAGAAGAAATACAAGACGAAGACAGAAGGAGAGAGGGATAGGAAAGAGGAGAGATGGAAGAGAAGAAGAAGAAAACATGGGAGGATTTCAGGACAATGAGAAAGGAGGAGAGGTTGGGAAGAGGTGAAGAAGGGAGGAAGATGAGAGACGGGAGGCTGACAGGTTGAGAAGAATGATAGAATAAATATAGAAAGATATGGAAAGGATGTCAAAGAGGAATTATTAAAAGAATAAGAAAAGAGGACAAAGACAGAAGGAGCAAGAAAGGGAAAAAGAGAAAAGAAAGGTATATACAGGAGGAGGGGAGCAGTGAAATTTGCAGAAAGGAGAGAACAATAAAAGAAAATGGATAGAAGAAAAGAAAGAGAGGAAGAGGGGAAGAAAGCAAGGATGGGGAGGGCAGAGTAAGAGGAAAAGTAAGAAAGATGCTGTGCAAAATTTAAATCATGGGAACGAGGAAAGTAAAATGGAAAGCAGGAGGAGAGGGAGGGAGGGAGGTGTTTGGAGAAAAAATGATGTAAGAGGAAGAGAGGAGGAGGAGGAGGAGGCGGGTAGGGGGGATGAAGATGAGGTGAGAGGAGAGGAAAAAAATAGCAGAGATGTGAGTGCGAAGAAAGACAAGGAGGGGAGCAAAAAGAGAGGAGACGCAAAATGAGAATGAGAGACGAAAGGGAAGTGTGAGTGAGATAAAAAAAACAACAGGAGAAAATGAAACAGAAGAAGCATAAATAGCAAGGAGAAGAAGAGGAAGAAGAAGAAGAAGGGTGGAGGAGGGAGGGTGGAGGATGAAGAGCGGGGAGGCGAGGGTGGTGGTGGTGGAGGAGGGGGGGCATAAGAGAGACATAAATGGCTTTGTCATCAATGAGAAATCCAGCCATGAAAGAGGGAGAGAGAGCGCAAGCAAACCGAGATAGATGATGATGATGAAATGCTACGAAATAACAGCTCGTTTCCGTGATAGCATTGACCTCTACGGTGTTTGTGCTGCGTGATTGCTGTCTGTCTGCCTGCCTGCCTATCTGCCTGTCTATCTAGATGTCTATCCGTCTACCTCTCTGTCTCAATAAAGGGCTTTTTTCAGATTTGTTCGGGCATGATGTGACGGTTCCCCCCTGCAAAAAAAAATAGCGAGTTAACATATAACGACCGAGAAAACAGATACCTCCGGGGGGAAAAAAAACTGTCGTGGTCAAGAAAAGTGACAGGTATGTATTCAAAGTTGTTTTGAGTTTCCATATTTTTGTCTAAAGCCAAGTCTCAACTCTGAAATAAAAAAAAAGTTTGAGAGACTTCAACCTGACTTTCAGTTGTATTTTAGGCATCGTTAGCTGTCCACGAAACAGACGTGGCCACGGGGTCAGCGGGTGTAAAACAGACGGTCGCCCACTGAGGAACTTCTCTCTGCTGTTTCACGGCAATTATGAACATTTTCTGACTTAGTAGAAGTGTTCGAGTTTGAGATGAGTAAGTAGAGATGTGTTAACAACAATGTGACCCTTGTAAGCACATTGTTTTCCTTTAGAAATGACAGAGACAATCAGGAAAACAGCTGTTAGCCAGCCAGCTAACTTGCTATCCCAGCTAGCTTGACTGTATAATCAATTTGCTTTAAATCTATGTATATATTTCGCATTAAAAGAATATTTGTCTAAGAGTGTTAGTCCTTTCCTCATACATCATCGTTAATACAGTATTCTGGCTAAACAGCACATAACATTGTGTTTTAGCTAGTTACGTGCAGAGCTAGCAAGCTAATTCTGACACTGATGCATCAAGGCTAATATTAGCAAAGTATACTGACTTTCTAATGAGACCATGGAAGGTAGCGGTGATATATAGTTTTTTGAAAGGTGGAAAATACAGAATGACACACCATTTTTACAGAGGGAAAAACATGAAGATGATTTTTCTAGTGAGACACTAAATCAACAGTTTTCCTTAAGACATAAACCGCATGAAATCAAAGCAGTTTGTACTCGACTTTACACTTCGACAACCTCATGAACTCACACGTTAACTTCAAAGACAACAGTCATTAAGAAACGTTACCTGCCGGACCACTCCGGAGACTGAAATGTTGGCATTTACCTTCGTGCAAACCACAGGTAGTAAACTGAATGAATGGATGAATGTTTCTATAATACACATCAAAACTAGTTTAGATTTCATGCTCATGCTCCTCATCACACGGAGGACAAAACCAGGCGCTTTTATTCAGACTTGGCACATTTTTCACACAACAAATGGAACAAAAGACTTAAGATCAAGCTAAAAATCCACATTTTAATGACCTGATTCTCGATGATGTTGCACCTGTAACTGCACCTGACAGTGACGTCACACTGCACTGACCACACCCCCCCAGTGCAGTGCAGTGCAGTGCTGCATCACTGCAACACAGTGACAATCTCCAGTGGGTTTTCACTGTGTGGAATAACTTGTTCATTATATCCTGAAAATCTTAAGAAAAGAGCAGTGTGTGGGCGACTCCAAATATATGTGTGTGTGTGTGTGTGTGTGTGTGTGTGCGCACGTGTGTGTGAGCTTTCTTTTTTCATATCTTGTTGTTTGCTTGCTTGTGTAAATATTGAGCCACATCTGTGTCTGTTTGTCTCATCTCTTTGTCTTTCTTTCTTATGTCTCACTATTAGTTCCTTGTCTCTCCATCTTCCCATCTGTCTGTTCACCTGTCTGTCTCTATTGCACTCCTACACACACACACACACTCACACACACACACATATGCACACAAACACACTCCTGTTTCTCTTGATATTTTTCAGTTATTTCATCCAACACTACTTTATCTTCATGCCTTATCACTAAGCAAGGTCACTACATTTTTCTTCATGAGCAACCCTCTCTGTGTGGATGTGTGGGTGTGTGTGTGTGTGAGGCATACGGTCACTCACTCTCACACACACACACACATACAGACTTATCCATGGCCCCTGGACCCTGAGCTCCACTATCAGTCTCCTTAATTCTTTTCCCCTCATCTCTCCTCAATCTCCCCTCTTTCTCTCACTCTTGTTCCTCCTCGTCTTTCTCTCTTACATCTCTCCCATCTCTAATCTCCTCTGACTCCCGGGCTTTTTTTTTTTCTCGCTCTTTTCTCCTTTGTTCTTTCTTTTTTCATTATAAACAATGTACAGTACATCGCTCGCGAATACAGGTGTGTGATGGATTTTCAAAAACGATATGATATCCAGTTACGGGGGCGTATTGATCGGGAGGCCCTTGATAATTGTACATGTGCTTTGCGGTGTTTAGTCTGCGATGTGGGCAACATAAATAGTCTGCCGATAGGTCAAACACCGCCGTTTGGCTTTTTGTTTCTTCTCTGAAGGGATTTAATGAATTCCTTCGTATTGAGATAAACTGGATTAATGGATGCAGGATGTATGTGGGTGTTTATGGTTGTGCAGAAGCATATAGTTGCAAAAATAAAAAGTCCTGTTTGTTTGCTCACACAGTGCGTTAGGTGACTGACAACTGGATCACTTCCAAGACTTGGACGGACATGAAACTCTGAACATCTGAGCTTCAAAGTTCATAACTTGAGATATTTTTAAAGCCTTTAAAGCCAAAGCAGCTTTGTATTCTTGTCTCTTCTACTTATTCCTTCTGTTTAAAAGCAGAAACACAAATGCAGTCGTCATTTTTATCTGGGAAAAGGTTCGTCCAAATAAAACTTTCCTGGTTAAGTTATCAGCACAAAAGATGAGTTAATGCATAAGAAAATATGTGGATCTGACCATCAGCCATTACTTAAGAAACAGCTGCATCTCCCTCACTTGTTTCCTTAAATCTCTGTTTTCCCTCTTTAGTAAAGACAAATATTTCCCTAAAATAATGATGATAATAAAAAGAAATACATGATTCCTCCATTCAAAGTCAGAAGCACGAGTCTGTGCACACAAAAACTCAAAAAGAGAAGCTATCCATGATTCCCAGGGAGCATTCTGGCAAGAAATATCCAGAGACCAGGCTAAAATTTCTATGATTTTGTGAATTGAAACCTGCCTGTTCATTTTAATTTCCAGGAGGGGCTGAGAAAAAAAAAAAAAGGCTTTTGACACAATTGAATAAATTTACAGTAAATCAGAGCAATGAAATCAACACACGGCTGAGCAACACATGCGAGTTGAGGTGTTGCTTTGTCTGATTCTGAGCAGGAGAAATATGGCAGCCTGGTTACAAACACGCACTTTGATTACAGAGCACTAAAAAAAAAAAAAAAATGTGTTTGTGAGGAAAATTGAGGCAAGAAGTTTGCAACGCAGCGACAGAATCTTGATATCTGATTAGCATTGCCTGGTTTGACAGTTTGGTCTCAGTTTTGGGAGCCTGTTTGGTTGCGCTGGTAACAACGAGAAATGAAAAGTTTGACGTGTGACTTTGCAAATCTGGGCCGGTTTCACTCCTCTTTCCGTCGTTGCATCAAACCTGCTCAATATCAGAGAAACAGGTCTTCTGGATTTGGGATTATGGGTCAAATTATGGATGGATTTGGCAGCTACAGTGGGTGTTTTATTTCTATTTGTAGTAATGGGATGTTCTTAATTTGCTATTGTTTCCTGTGGTCACTGTTTTTTTTTTTTTGCCTCTGACTGTGTTCTTCTCCATGGCAACATCAGCTGAGGCTCTTGGGTATCGCAGTGTTTCCAACCATCTGTTAACCAGACAGAAATAGTTAAAATACCTTAAGTGTTTTTCAGGAATATTAAAGCACCGTCTTCTTCAGCCATATTTCTTTTATCTTTTGAGTGTTTTAGCTAAAACACAAATGCAACTCATCTACATCTGATTGATGGTAAAAGAAGATTTATTTCGTTCCTGAATTGTTTAAATTAGCAGGAGAAAAACATGGAGTTTGTTGTTCTGCCTCACAAGCTTTGAGCCAAACATGGGACGATAAACAGACAAAACTCACAAATCTTTGTAAATAAAGGCAAAGTTATTGACAAAATCAAACATATCAATAATTAAAATTTTTCATTAAATGTTAAAACGAGACAGCCTGATGCACTTGATGGGTTAAACGCAGAATCATATGGGAAATGGGCAGCTACATGGCAGGTGATTGGCTGAACCATCTGTCTGTCACCAGCTAGCCAATCAGATCAATGGAGCACTTAATCAGTTAAATAAAGGGCTAAA
>JAPZDZ010000004.1:19811455-19826707 GCA_029783805.1 Acanthurus tennentii
TATTCCCAAGCTCTCAGCAGCAAAGAATTCATTAATAACAATTACTTTGTTAATTAACTGGTTAATAAACCCCCCCCCTAGAGCCTGAGGAGAAGCCTTTAACCTGGACCTGTTCTCATTCCCAGGTCGTCAAACACCAACATTTTGTCCCACAGTCAGCGTCTCACACGAATGTGCGACGTATCTTTTAGCTTCTGTATCAAACACTTTAACAAACACAGGTGATGTAGAACAAAGAGTGTCAGCGGTTGGATACGTAAAACAGGACTTTTCACTCCTGTTTATGTCCTGTTTGAAGCAAAAAGTCATTTCCGTTCATATACATAAAAAAGTTATGCTAACGTATTTAACATACTGAATTCAACCCAAACCAAAATATTTTCCCAAACTTATTTTTGGCACCGAAATCCGAAGCCCAAAAAGTGACCATTTAACAGTTTTAACCGTGTGTTAGGGAGACTTTTCTCACTAAAAGGCTTTTTGACAGCCGTCTCATACAGACCCTGAAGGTTACCTTGCGTGTTTGAACGAGACGCCGAGGGGCATGACAGAAATGTCAGCATTTGATGACCTGGAAATGAGAACGGGTTGTCAAAATCTTAGGTTTTTTTTTTTTTTCAAACCATCAGTCCAAAATCTAAAGATATTTGGTTTTCCTGTCGGTCTGACTCACCGGACTCTTTCAGTCAGTCACTCTCCTCTATTTCCTCTATTTGCTGTTTGTTGCTTTGCAAGGTTGCCATCGCTGCATCTCGGCTTGGCGCTGCCCGAGATGACTGTGATTGGTTTAAAGAGATGCAAACATGCCAGAGTGCCTATTTCCCTTTTAGCAGAGCAGTAATGAGTTCAGCCTGATCTTTCTCCAGTGCTGACACAGCGCTGTGGAGACAGAGCTGGATATGGAAACTACTGTCTGTTAGGACGAAGAAAGCAGCAAACCGTCACAAGAAAGAGGCTAAAACCAGAGAAAGTTACTTAAATTACTACCCAAAAATCAAGAAAATGTGTTTTCTGTAGTCTAATTTATCAATAATCTACCAATACGTTGCAGCTCTGGAATCAGTAAGTCAGTATCAAGTAGGCGGCAAATAATCACACACCTCAAATATCTGCTGAGGTCGTGCAGTGAAAGACTCGGTGTCTGTTTGTATTAGATATTGAGACAACTCACTAACAAACTCTAACAAAGGGAGGAAGTTGGAAATATTCATAATCAACCTTCAGACTCTTTATTTTCTGTTTTGTTATTAAAGATTTTGCCACCTCACTCTGATTTGACCTCGATAACTTGAAACTCGACCCGCCTGAAGGCAATTAAATCAAATCCTCGGCATCTTCAGCAAGTGTCCTTGATTGCAAAGTTTACTGTTTGACTTCATAAACACTCCAAAACACGAGATAAGCCAAAATTAAACCAAATGATGACATATTTTTAAGGACACTGTGGAATCCTTGGTATCAAAATTATATTTTTTAAAAGTTTAACCTTCAGTATCTCAGATGATGTTGATACATTTTAAGCACTGACACGGAGTAGATAAACGTTAGTCTGAAGATCTTTTCACTTGAATCCTCGAAATAGGATCCTCTCAGGCGCTCTGCACACGGGGATTGTGGGTCACGCCGGGTTGCCGTGGTTTTTATGTTTGGTTGATCAAGGTAATACACAACCACGCCAGAAATGTCACCACATAGCCTTCTTGTCACCGACAGCTCGACCCGATGACGTAAATGACCCTTCCTCTTCTCGTCGTCCTTTCGAACAGAACCCCTGTAAATCGTACCAGGAGGTTGATGAAACCAGGCCAACTCTGACTCTTTCTGTCCCCATGGGGGGGAGGGAGAACCGGAAAATGTCACAGAAGGCTTCAAACAACAACAAAAAAGATGCTCTGCCAGGCACGCCGACGCACGCCGTCACAAAGACGAGCGAGACGCCTCCCATGCACGGGTCTGCAAGCCGCCCCCTCCCTCCTGTAAGAGCTATCAACCTGAAAATAGCTCTGCGAAGCCCAACACTGAGCCGCAATAAATAAATCACAATCACATTTAAATATTCATTGTGGAATAAGAGAACGAGAAAAAAAGAAGGAAACAGCAGAAGGATAAACCCCTTCTTCTTTGCTTCACAAATCAAATCAGTTTGCCTTGAGGAAGTTCGACTGCATTATCAAATTCTCGCTTTAAGGGACTCATCAAACATACAGTAGCCTGTGTAAGAGGCTGATAGTCGTCACGCCTCGGGCGGCCCGTATGAATGAACAGCAGATAAGGGCATGTAGCTCATTAACTCAATTATATCGTTCACTTGTGCCGTCTGCCGATGCATTTTCTGCGAATGGGATCGAAATTTGCCGGCAGATATGAAGTCATCTTCATTGACACGCAGGCCAAGGGAGAGTGATTGTGTTGTAAATATACAGAAGGAGGAGGTTAGTTGGTTGGTTTTTTTCTATTTTTTGTTTCATTCACAAACTCGACCACGTGGGGCCGGTCGAGCCTCGCAGCAGGAGCTCTGTCAATAAATCTGTCCTTTTAAAAAACACACACACACACCAGTCAATTTGAGGAAAAGGAGCAAGAAAAAGAAGAAAAAAAAAAAACCCTGAACAATCAAAACAGAACTCGACATGCTGCGACACTCTCAGCGTGGAAAAAAAAAAACAGGAGGCCTGGCAGCGTGCACTCCTCCATCCAGCCCCACTGTTTGCTTTTGATAGCAAAAGTCATAATGACATTCAAGTACTCACCAAGCTGAGAAGTGAAGCAGCGACATACGGAGAGAAATGGAGATAGAGACACGCGTGTGTGTGTGTTTGCACAGTGTGCGTGTGTGTGATTGCATGTGTTAGCTACAGTACGTTTCAGCTACGTGGGGTCGGATGAGACATAAGTTGGTTGCATGCCAAGTGTTGCAGTTAACTGCAATGGACACAGCAGCGTTTCACCCCAAAAACCAAAAAAAAAACGAGGTCTGTTAATAAAGTGTGTGATTAATTCGCGCTGTGTCATTTTCTCAGAGACCCCCCCACCGCCCGCCCCCTCCTTCATTCAACAGAGAGGACTTGAAGATCCGTTTAATTACTCAGCGCTTTGCTCGCTGGGAAATGGAGCATCCCTGGTTGGACACACTGCCTTGTGGGAAAAAAAATGTCAGCAGTTTTTAAAATTTCTTCCGTATCAGATGCTCACACTGTACATACAGAAGTGGTGGGCTGAGAGGGGAATATATATGCATTCATTGACTGCCCTGCTAAACACACACATTTATGCATACACACAGATAGCTGGCCGGTCACACACATACACACACACACAATTATTCGCCTGACAGTCAACAGCTCGCAGGGGTATTTTTTTGTGTAAATAACAAAGCTCTTCAAAGCTCCATTTGAATGCACGTTTGCATGCATGTGTGTGCACACGTGCACTTGTGCATGCATTAATATGTATGTGTTTTTCTTTTACTCTTTCTTCCAGTGTGCTAGCGTGGGCTTACACATTTATGTGTGTTTGTGAGCATCTCTGAGACTCTCAGTGACTGTGTGTCTGTATGTATTTGTCAGTGTGTGTGTGTGTGTGTGTGTGTGGTGACATACAGTTAAGGCGTCTGTGTTCACTGAACGAGCAGCGTGTTTAAGTCAGCGTGAGAGGAAAAACAGCTGAAAGACAGACGGATAGACCGCATCCATGTGTCTGTGCATTTATATTTGACATAAAGTTAGGACCGGAACGAGTTATAACCAATGTAGAGGGGACACACTTGAAAAGTGAGGACATTTTGGCCAGTTTTCACAAATTTAAAAAGGCTGTTTGAGGGCTGAAACCTTACGTAAGGGTTTGGGTGAGGCATTTGTTGTGATTGTTTTGATTATGGTAAGAAGCTAGAAAGTGCACAATGCCATTGGAGGTCCTCACAAGCATAGAAATACAAGACCTGTGTGTGTATGTCTCTGTGTGAGTGCGTACCAAGGATTCTTAATAGTCTGCCTAGCAGGCTGTGAGAAAGCAAAGTGAAGGAGAGTGAATCAAAACAAGATGCCTGTGTGTGTATTTTTGAGCACTCTGGCAAAGGTGTGTGTGTCAGTGTGTATGCGAGTGTGCAATTGTGTGTGTGTGCGTGTCAGTATGTGTAAGTGTGTGTAGTAGATTCTCATGCGGGGATAAGCAGCTTAGGGAAGGAGCATATTCTTTTCTAAGTAAATCTCATTAATTTTAATTAGCTGTATATTTAGCCCATACACCTGGATTGGGTGTAATTCCGTTTGTATATATAGTGACTAGTGAGCAGAGCAGGTGAAATGACTCAGGTAGCGATTATACTGCCGTAGCCGCCACGCATTTGCATAATGTCCTGTTTTTTTGATTGTGTCGCACGCCTAAGGAGGATATCACAGGCAAATATGCATTCCCTTCATTTTCCCATTGCATGCTCTATGTAGCGCGCCATGGCTCGTCCTTTTTAAACATTCACCTTTTTTTTCCCCTCTTGTGTGTTTTTTTTTCCTTCCTCCCTTGCTCCCTTCGCTGTTTCTTTTCATTTTCTCTCCGGTCTGCTCACCCCATCATTAGAGTGCGCTCGCTTTTTTTTTATTCTCACTACCCCTCCTCCTCCATTTCCCTGCCCTCATGCTCCCTTACTGTATGGATTTCTCTTGTTCACGTGCATGCCTCTGTCTTTCTCCCTCTGTCTCTCTCTCGCCCTCCCTCCTCTTTTTTCTGGGTAATCAGCTTATCCTATGTGTGTCCAAGCCTCTATGTCTGCGTTCCTCCTCTCTTTGTTTCGGATTCATTCAGCAGGGGAGATTAGAGATGCCTATTTGGTGCCTTTGTTTTCAACCAGCGCCGCAGCGCCGAGTTACACCGTGCGGCGATGGCCTCGTCGTCAGAAGCCACATCCACTCATCCCACGCTCATCATACCCTGATCAGTGTCAAAGGCCAGGCACGAGATAAAAGCCAAGGCAGCACCTGTCCAATGGGCAGCGTGCAGGTGACTGACTGTTTGATTGTTCGGCTGACATTATTTAAAGTATAAAGGGAAGTAATACATATTCCCTGCAGCAATCATCACTGGTTGCATCTTTCAGAGCTCAAGGATGCAAGAATAAAGAAAGAAAGTCTATATTTGTGTTCGTCAATAGGCTGCCATTTTGGAAATTTTAAACACTGATGACTTCAATTCCTCCACTTAAGGAAAGAAGAGGTGGAAGCAGCAGATCTTATGAAAAGGAGATGGTGCTCGCAGTAGATCATATTCACCGCATTCACAAGTTACAATGAAAGGATTCAAACGACGAGGTATTCAAACGATTCAATGAACATATTTAATTGTGTTGGGCAAGTACCTATCTGTGCTGCGGCATTGATGGAGGAACATTAGCAACGTAACACGCCACAGAGAAAAAAGAAGAAAAAAAACTGAAATGTAGAGTGCATGAAATAAAACTCCAGTCGCTGCTGAAACATTTAGTGGCACGGCCTCATTTACATCTTGTGTAAACATGCGATGCCTGCGATTAAATCTTGGATCAGAAAAGCAGCGAGCGAATGCATATCGCAATCTGATGAGTAAACAGGTTCTTCAGACCACCTCCGGAGGTGATCAAACCTCAGCCAGGACACGACGCGGTCCACACAGTGGGCATCCACGTCCTGCAAACTGCAGCACAAAAGTTTAAACTTTCCGAAAGTCGACCATCCGCTCAGCCTCTCCGAGGACACCTACAGCATCACGATGCATTCCCACCAGTTCTCACTACCTTCTCCCCCCTTTTGATAACATTTACAGTTGTTGCAAACTGCAGCGAAAAAACACTTGTCATCATTTTTCTCACCCTCCAGGACAGACTCGTAAAAAAGTCGACCTTTCTCACTTGGATGAAAAGTAAATCCAGCCTCTGTAGCATCGCGTCTAATGATGCCAGTTCCTGTTGACAAAGCGAACTCCAGAACCGTTTCCCCTCTTTGCACATGGCGAGAGATGAATTTGATTCAATTACAACGCAGCCACAAACGATGATGAACACACACTCACCAAAGGCCAGGTAGTGTGTTAATGCAAAGGACATTCAAATAATACAAACTGCATTTTAATGGCAGATGTACTGTTTATGGGAGCCATGAGCATTCAGGCAGCATGGTACAGTGTGATTATGAGGCATAAGGAGTGCAGAAGTGCAGTGGAACCAATAAAAAGAACTCCACCAACCAGGAGCTGTGAAACAATACAGGAACTTTAATAATGACGCCATCCATCAATTTCATGCTTAAGTCATTCAGTCAAATCACTCGGTAAAAGCTGAAACTATCAAAAACTTTGCAGCGTGTGCCAAGACAGGACACAGCCTGAAGGACTCTGACAGTCTGGCTGCTGATTTACTCTGATTTACTCCTTGAATCAGCTGGTGAAGCTCAAGTGCCAGATTTTGATTCAGACTGCAGTCGATTCACTGCAAACTTGGTGTGTTTATCAGAAATTATTTCAATCAAACAGCCATTTATAACGATGCTACTGAGGGGCAAAGTGAAATGACCAATGTCAAACACCAGCTTGCAGCAAATATTATGTTTGCAAGTATTTTGAGTGGGAATAAATGAATATGTAAGTGCACACATTCTGCGAATATCTAGACTTGAGAGTAAATAGCACCAAAAGTGCACATCTGGAAAACACACTACAACAAACCACAACCACCAACACTAGAAGCGCTATTTGAGGCTGGATCAGACTCAGTGAATGAACGTGATATCCTCAGCAGAAACCAGACTCAGGGGACTTTCCAAGACAGCACACAGGTGAATTAAAATGGCTTTACGGACGGTTGTGGTATCAGCGATAAGATCCCCCCCCCGCCCCAGACGCACTCCCCTTCCTTCCACACTCCGAAGTGATGGCATCATCAAAAAGAGGCAATAAACGAGAGCAACCCTCTGCTTCTTCATTGGAGGAACTACTGCGCTCGAGGGTGGGGGGTTGGGGGTGGGGAGACCCTCAGCAGTCAGACTCAATCAATAGAAATGCTGTGCTTTACAGCCACGCTCGCTCGCATCTTCCGGCACCCTCTTCATAGTTTGAGTTCAGTGATGGGCTTCAACAAACAAGCACACCTTTTCCAGGCAGCCCTTTGGTCTGACCAACCATGCGTCAATGACAGGATGGGTTATTTCCACCCCCGCAGCAATCAATTAAAACCCCCATCAGAGAATCCCGGCAGGTAGCGAGGGGAATGAGGGTTGGAGGGGGGGAGTTAGGCGTTGAGGGATGCTGAGACTGAGGGGCCTGATCAAAGTAAAGCCAGTTGAGTGCGAGGCGAAATAATAAGGGGCTCTTGTTGTTGGAAACGAGGTGAATTAATTTATTCCGAGGCTGACGTTGTTATTGTTAGGAAGGTTTGTTTAATCTGCAATGTCTTTGTGAAGTGATGGTTTAAAGCTGACAGCTCTCCGAAATGCCGGACCCATAATTTCCTCGACCCTGAGTTGGCGCCGAGTGATGTGTCTTTTAAAAGCACCTGAGAGGAAGCTGAGTGTGTTACTGCTTTGCAAAAAAAAAAAAAAAAAAAATCTCAAGAGTACTTCTCCCTTTCAATTTCCAAATGGCATTTGGTGTTATTATGATGCTAGCAGGCGAGATTGATCTGTCTGATGGAATCTCACATTGCCTGAGTGGGCCTGGGTGGATGAGATCCGCCGCAGATTGATGAGGTTTAATGGAGTCTTGTTTGGGTGCTCCTGACACCTTTAAGATCCGACGATACCGGCAGCCACTGCATCTTAATTCTGCTTAATTCAGCCACAAATTACTTATCAACACTTGTGCCTTGTTGAGCTGTGAGTTTGTGTTGCCGTCGCTGACGCATGTGTAACGTTACAGCATGTCTGAACAGCTGTATGGAGATAACATAAAGACACAGCAACGTGCATGACGTGTGATGCGAATCATCCCCGGGGCTGTAGCACTCGTGGTTGGAGCTTTGTTGGGAGTTTAATCAATCAGCCACAGCGCCTTAATTAATCGGCATGATGAACAGGAGAAATAATTGGTTTGGTGCCAGATGTGAATCTGTTTCAAACTAATGCCAGCCAATCAGGATCCAATTTATAATCACAAAACCGATCTTGACGACAAAACACTTAAAGGATCATAGAAAAATACACTCATGAGACAATGGGAGTAATATTGCTCTGGATTTAAGGTTTTGATAAGAGGCAGTTGCTTGGAGCTTTTTCTGCATATTGTTGAATTTTAGATGCCTAATTGGATCTATATCGTGTCAGACTCATTATCAGTTTCATTGACTGACATCCAGGATATGAGCTGGAATGTCATCTTTTTTCTTTTTTCTTTTTTTTAAAAAAAAACAAAAAAGATATTGCTAATTAATTGGCATGATCAGCAAGAGAAGAATTAATTGGGCTCCTCCCCAGATGTTTCTGAATGAATCTGCAGAAAACTAATGAGGGGTGTCTGGGTTTCCATTCAAGCAGGAGTCATTAGCTGCAGCCCACATTGACAATGCTGATCTGCCTCGGTCCAATCAGACCAGGTAACCAGTGGCTGAAACAAATGGAAAAGCACTGGGGCCGGTAAATAGCCAGGGTCGAGATTGAAAACCACTGGTTTAGCGCCGTGCCAGCGGAGCCAAATGGAAAAATAGCTTAGGCCTCTTATTAATGTCACAGTGGCTAGGCGGTAATTCCCCCAGGCTCTGTGTACCTCGGCTTGTTAATGAGTCACTGCTTATCAGTCAGCCTTGTTAACAGGCAGAGGCCTCGCATCCAAACCGCCTACTGCTATTGTGTGCTAGCCGTACTGTGTATTAGCCAAATGTTCCCCCATCTTGGCACACAGGAAGTCAACAGTAAACAACAGCAGCACACACAGGAAGTAGGCATCGAGCCAGCGAGGAAAGAGCTGGTCCAGGGGGGGAAGAAGCCCATTTTGTGGCAGGATAAAGTGAACCGCTGGCAGAGTCGCGCACATGCGGAAACCTCCTGCCTGTAAATCTCACCACACTAACGACTGGTCCGCCCTGCATCCGTCCTTTAATCCTCATTCATTATTGGCCTCAGCTGGAAGCATTAGGGCCTCATTCACTTGTTCTGACCGGCAGAACTCGTCGAAAAAACAATTAGGCATGTTTCTTGTCACAAACGCAAACATCCTCCCAGGGTCTGGGATCAGGCTGCTGCGGTGGAGTGGAGGGGCCAGGTGGCTGATGGGAGGCCGCATCACCGCTGCGTTACACGGTGTCTGCTGAGTGCTCCGGTGGATGGACCCTCCACACTCCGCAGCAGCCCCGAGGTAACTGGGTCAGCAGTACAGAACCAGGGCACAGCCGGCCAATTGCATGCCTAATCTGTGCCCTTCTGAGAGGCACTTTCCATCCGCAGCGCATGGCTGCACTTCCAGCTGTGGAAATGGATATGTCAAATGGCACGCAATTAGTGTCTCCCCAATTCGTTCACTTGCTCTAAGGAAGCCTGGTCAGGGATGAATCCTGAAAAAAAAACAGACTTAGCGCTGTCCTTTTCTTGCCTTTGACATACATAAAATCAAGATGGGTCAATGGAAGGGAGAGAGTTCGGAGTCCGGGGTTGATCAGGATGGCTGCCACATTCAATATGTTGGCTTCCGTTTGATTATCAACGCCTGACTCATGGGAAAAGCTTCCTTTTTTCCCTCTCTCTTTTCTTGTTTGAATGATGAAAATGGACAGTCTGCATGTTTTTGATTCATCATGGGCTCTGAGTGCAGCAGTGATGGACAGACCTGCTCTCTGATGGCTCATCTGCTCCTGCATTGATTTGGTGAGCTAATCGTTTTTTCCCTCTCTGATACATAACATTGAATTATTTATGCTAAGTAGGCCCTTCTGTTCCAGGGCCTCTTAGCACTGGAGATCTCCATTATGACGGCGTTATCTGACTGCATACCCCACCCCACTCCGGCTCCTGCTTAACAGCTCTGCTGCTGTGTCACAACAACACCAATCAGACGGATCGGAGCAGATGTGAGCGACGGACCGGCGCTCTGCAGCTCACACACATTTCCTTCTGAAGCTGAATCATCTCTGTTTGCGACTCAAATGTCTGGAAACATTACAACAGTAAACACAGGATTCATATGTGTGTCTGTGTGTGTGTGTGTGTGTAGTCTTATATCAGCTGAGGTTCTTGTTTTTTCAGTGGAAAATATACAGTAAGTTGTCAGTGTTTCTTGCTCCAGTGCCACTAAGATAAATTTCTGTTCTCCGTCGATAAATGATTGAAAAATGTGATTCTAACTGATTTCACACAGAAGTGTAATTAGATTTTGTTTCAGTGTAGTTTGGGTTTGATTATTCTGTGATAGCAAAAATTCATGACAAGCAAAAGAAGTTGAGTGCAATCTAATGGTTATAAAGATGCACATTGAAACTGTGGAGCCGGCACTCCGTCCCTGCTTCCTTTCTCTCAGTTGCACTGTTTGACGTGTTTTCTCATCTCCTAAACACTGTCAGACGTCCCAGCCTTAATTACTCCACTTGACTGACATGATAATGTAAAACACCGCTTAGGTGAAACCAAAGCAGAAATTGGTCATGCATGGTCAGGCCTCCCGCTAGGCACACCTTAATCAAATGTGACGTGCGTCTGAATGCGAGCCAAAATCGTTTTCGGACCCAAATAACGAACCGCTGCCTGGGTTTAATGACGAGCTACACGGTCGGGGTCAGCACTCTGACGAGAGATTGATATTTCATCATCAGTGCCTCAATCTGGATATTGTTTGTGCATTTCTCATCTTCCACAGCTTTCAGGGCCTTGACAGGCCTACATTTGCATTTGTTTAGCCGTGACCTCATCACGGCTTCTCGGCACAGCTGGATTTTTTTTCCTCAGTTGTTTTTTTTTTTTTTTTTTTTGTGCTGCACTGACCACTCTGAGCTCACACTGACAGACAGTTCGTCCACTTCAACACGTTTCATAGATGAACGCGAAGAAACACAAGTATGCATAATTCAACACAAAGCAAAAACAGCTGATGTGGATAAATCAAGTGGAAGTACAGTAAATGCGGTGCGTGCACTCGCATATCTGTCTGCGTACACGTGTACACTGTGTGTGTGTGTATGGTGTGTGTGTCCGTGTATGTATTCAGATTTGTGAATTTGTGTGGGTGTGCACAAGTGAGCGAAGAGGCCTCTGAGAATATATATTGCAAATGCAAATCAGGGAACATCTATTAGAAGTGTTCTTTTCTTGCTATATGGTCGTCTTACGGTTCTTCGCCAAACATTCTGTGCAATTAAATCCAAACTGTAATGAGAAAATGCCAACGGGACTTTTACCCGTGTCAATCAATTGTCTATAGATTGAGGGAAAATCATGATGTGCCGTTTTGCCCTCTAAAGGTTGTGTTACCAGCAGCCAGTCGCTTGAGTGTTATGTAATTGGAAAAGCACACTGGATTGTATACTGTTACTGTTCACTCTGTGCTCTCAGCAGGGATGATATCATTACAAAGTGCTTCTCTCATCAAATCCTCGCTTACCATCAGCCATGCCTGGCTCATCACAGGTTGAACTTCAGCCATGACAAGTGTCGTGTGTCTACGCTGAACGCGTGTGATAAGTGTGCACACTCCTCTGCTGCTATTTGAGAAAGTACAGGATGATTACCGGTTATCGCCGGGCTGCATGAACCTCGGACACGGATACAGTTTGGCAGGCATTGAAACGGAGTGATGCTGAGCAGGTGAACATGAAAAGAACAATGCTGTGTGAGTGTGTGTCTGCTTCCTTTTTAAGTGTATGCAAGAGACTGAGAGGAAAAAGGGGAAGAAAAAGCAAGCTACAGGGCAAACGAGCCTCTCCAGCGAGGACCCACGGTCTGCATGTGTGGAGTCCTGCGTCCACGTGCAAGTCACACACACATTCCTCAAAAACAACGGCAAAAAAATTCCACTGGGGTCCGGGAAGGTGGGAGTGTCCCATGTGCTTATTAACGGCTCTCTGATTCCCTTGTCATAATACAGGAAACAACAAAAAAAAAGGCCTCGAGTCAACAGATAAGGGGCACCAGCAGAGACAGAAAGAGAGGGTCGGGGAGGTCAGGGGCCCCGGGGAGATAGACAGAATGGGACGCGGGACAGATAAAGAGAGAGAGGGGGGTGCTTACCAAAGACGTTGCTGTGAACCACGGTGGCGAAGAGGACTGTCAATAAGCTGACACTCCATAATGCAGAGGGGGCTGATGAGGAGGCCATGGTCGGGCGCACAGATCCGCCTGTCTCACTGAATCCTCAGGAGGGCAGAGGAGCTCTGGAGTGTCACCTGCAGGGAGAGCAGCGCAGAGATAAAGAAAACAAGCAGAGCAGGCCCACTGGCCACTAATTGAGTCCCCTGCCATTGGCTGGCTGGCTGGCTGGCTGGCTGGCTGAATAAACGCTTGGCCCACCCGTTACTCACGCGTTGCTCCATGGGTATTCATCGATCTGCTTGTGTCATATCATACCGAGAGGTGATTGAGACAGGCGGGGTAAAGGGGAGGGGGCGGTGATGGAGCCAAACAGCAGACAAGAGGGTTATAGTGTGTGTTGTGTATGTGTGGTAATGAGTGGCGAAGTGAAGAGGAGGAGGAAGAGGAGAAAGAGGAGGAGAAGGGTTGGTGGTGTTCATTTTACTGGGAATTTATTCATCCACTTTAAGGAGCTGTGCGCATGTGGAGTGAAGGAAACCGAGTGTTTTGGACAGCTCCAACTAACTCACGCTAATTAGAAATAACGCAAAGGACCGTTCGCCCCGGTTGGTCATGAAAAAAGGGGGAAAAGGAAAGAAAAAAAACGGCATAGCGGCGGGGAGATGCACCTGTCGCCCGCTGAGAATACTCGGTGCGCTTTGCACAAGACTGGATATGTACAGACGTGCATAATAGCCGCTCAGGCACTCGTTCTCTCTCCCTTTGTCTCTCTCTCTCTCTCTCTCTCTCTCTCTCTCTCTCTCTCTCTCTCTTTCTCACGCACGCTCAGGCAGTCTTTCTCTTCTCCTCTGTTCTCTTTCTCTCACGCAAATTCCTTAAAATAGCAGTAGCCTGCACCGAGCTGAGCCCTCGGTCCTCCCGCGAAACGCTCCCTCATTGTCAGCGCTGAGAGGGGGGAACCGTGGCTGGATGTTGCCTGCGGGACGGGCGGGCGGTTTGGGCGGGGATATAGGGGGGTAGGGTTGGGGAGGGATGGGGGGGGGGGGGTCATGGGATGGGATGTGGGCAATGGGAGGGGTGGGAGGGCTGTGTTTATTGTTGCTCCAGCCCTTCGTGTTGAGTGATGGTGAGAAATGAAAACAAAACTAGAACAAGTGCGTCCATGGGAAATAAACTCGGACACTCCGGGTGCGATTTCACACAAGTTCCTGCGCTGCGCTTTTACGTGCTCTATAATAATAGTAATGATGATAATAATAGCAACAATAATAACAGCTCGTGGTGGCCTGCATCGCTGCGACGGACCGCGGGAGCACTATGTTTCTCAGGTCGGAGCCTGTTTCCTGACACCTTTTTTCACCCGCACTTGCAAAGATATCTACTGCCGACGAGATGAGATTTAGAGACTCTTGTAAAGGTTGGAGAGGGGTGGCTGCTGCACACAGCGCCTAGTTGTGATGCTTTTTTTTTTTTTTCGCAGAGCGACAGAGCCAACAGAGCTGAGAGAGAAGAGGAAGGGGAGAGGAGTCGGGCACAGCGCAGGCAGCCCGACAACAAAACGCATATTCAGAGTAAATTATAAAACACACAGGGATTATACAGCTCTCTCCCTGGGTAGGCATAACGGATTACTCTCTCTCTCTCTCTCTCTCTGACTCTCTCTCTCTCTCTCACACACACACACACACACACAAACAGCCACCTACCATGAGTGCGCACACACACATACACACACACACACACACACACACATTCCTGGAGACGGAAAAGCGTCAGCACTGACAGGTGTCTCCTGTCCGCCCTACAGGCTACATCCTAACACTGGACATCAATGAAAGCTGAGCAAGAAATGCACGGTTATAATCACACACACACACACACATACACACACATATACACGCGCGTGCACACACCGTTATATTCCGCCTCCGGAGTCGGGTTTTGTTGGCGCTGGTCTCCAATAAGGTCCCCAGTAAGGTCCCTCCTTTGATGCGCAGGAGTCGCTTGTCCGGAGCCTCCTCTCAGTCTGTTTTTGTCGACTTTTTTTTTAATCTTCTTCTTCCGTCTCCCGACTCTTTGTTTTTCTTGCTTTTTCCTCCGCTCGCTCTCCCTCTCACTCTGTGTTTGTATCTCTATCTCTCTCTCTCTCCCTCTCTCCACGGCTGCCGTTCACTGCAGCAAAAACAGTCTGTGTGAAAGACGAGAGGGAGGGGAGGGGACAAGGGAGGGAGGGAGGGATGAAGGGAAGGGAAGGAGGGAGGGGAGGGGATTTTAATACGATTTGGCCCGTACCATCGGGATAACAGGGCCAGAGCAGGGGCCTACTGGCTGAGAGCAACATGAAGGAGATGCTGGAGATAGAGAGGTGTGATCTCACCAATACCGAAAAATCACCATAATGTTCCTACAGTCCACGGAGTCTGCGCTGACCTTATCGGGGCTCTGTGGTATTTTATTATCTCCGGTGGCAGCACGGTGCTGTAGGGCTTTCCGTGATAGCTCCACTCACTTCATCTGCAGGTTTGATATCGAGTAGGTCCCACGATCCCTCTTGAATTTAGGCCTACGCGTCTCCTGCGATGAGGCAGCAGAGGTCATCTGAAGTTGATTGTCGCTTCTCAGCAGTCTATGATGTTTCTTATCATTGATATTATGGAGCTATTACTCCTATCTTGCAGATAGGCCCACTGCTATATCCCGCAGGCCTGGTAATTTGCAATATCGTAATGATGTGCTGAGTCCTTGGCCTTGAGGAGTTGTGGGACTTTTTTTTTTTTCCCCGTGCCGATATTTGTCACATATGCCCCACAATGCCGAGCCTCTAACTGTGGCTTCATCTCTTATCACCTCCAAATTTGTATAATGGCCCCATATCGTTTAAACATCATAATGTTTATATCCCCGGAAATGGACAGTTCTTTCATATGCCTGTAAACTTTATTATTGGGCGGTCCGTGGTTCTGACGTCGCATCTGGCCCGTTTGGGAACGAGGATCCACGGCACGCGGGGGGGGGGGGAGTGGATATGTGTGTGTGTGTGGGGGGGGGGGGGGGGGGGGGGGTTGTT
>JAPZDZ010000004.1:19935216-19946459 GCA_029783805.1 Acanthurus tennentii
AAAACTGGGGAGTCTGGCACTTGTTGTGGCATCTTAATAGAAAGATTAAACAGGGATTTAATGGCAGCGAGGATTATAATTACAAGCGATGACTGATGAGAGCTGACTCCCTTTCATTTTCAAACCTAAGGCTGTTCTTGTTTTCTTTATCTGCAGGCTTTTGGCACCGTCACAACACGTCTTAGGCTGACGTAGAAACATTTTCTAGACGACACACATCAGTCGCATCATTTAACATTACGACTGCAACAAGCTTTCATAATCAGGCCTGTTAAGTATGTGACTTATTGCATGTCATGTGAACAGACGTGACGTCATTACATTTAAGTTTTGAACTCTAAACATTTTTGTTGACCTCAGTATTCGTCTTTTTGTTTACATGCACATCTGTTTATATAAGAACGTCATAAACGTTAGCTGACAGGACGCCACAGCAAACATTCATAGACTCAGGTGAAGCTTATAAGCGTTTTTTATTGAAATATTTTCTAAAATAAAAGTTCACCGCTCTTTGAAAGGGTGCACTTTCATTAATCTGCTGTTATCATTAAATCAGCGGCACAAAATTATGTTAAAAAGAAAAAAAAAATATAGTTAATTAAATTTATTTCCATGACATTTTATTGCCTGACAAAGTACTAACCGTGACAGTCCTAATTAGAATTTCAGTTAATCTGTTTTCTTTTTTTTCTACAAAAACATTAACTGTTTCATTTATAAAATGCCAAAAATAACTGCTCGTCTCGTCTGACCAGCAGCCCAAATCTTGTTATTTCTCAAATTAACGAAAGGAAAAAGCAACAAATTCCGACATTTGATAAACTGGAGCTAAAAATTGTTTGGCAATTTTTTTGTTTGATAACTGACTGACTATCGTATTTATTACAGATTAATTCTTCTGTTGATTAGCTGACAAACAGTTTCAGCTCTATTTCAGAATCCATTGTGCCTTTTTTGTTGGCACCAAATGAGTCACACGGAGGAGTGAATGTGATAAAATTGTTGCTTTTCTGTCAAGTTGACAAGCAACCAAACTGATGAGCAAAACAAGATGCCACCAGTTTGTGCAGAATTTCCTGGAAAACAATGAGCATGAGTGTGTTTTTAAAGATGTCAGACGTCACCGGTGCATGTTGCCATTTGGGCTCCTCAGAAAAAGAGTGGAGACCGTTCACAGTGATCACTGTAAGGAGATCTATACTACGAGTGGATCCCACTGTACCATCATCTGGGATGTAAGTGGTGCTTTGCAAGTTCAAGGATACTCGTTAAACTGTTCAGGTTTTTGGCATCTGTAGCAGAGTGTGTTGTTTGTCTTTGTGTCGGTACACACGACAAAAATCTGTGCATAAAAGGTTAGAAGAATCCGTCAGTGTTCCAGTGATACAGAAACTACATTATTAGGACATTTTATGCTTTAGCAAGTACTGTTCGAATCAAACTGATGCACTAAATTCGGTTCTTTTTGTTTTTCTCTGTTTTTTCATGGAGTTTTTGCAACTTCTTTACTTTAACAACCCCAGCAGTTTCCTGTTCATGTTCAATTCTCACCAAGATTTTCCAGCTCTGTGCAGGAGCTGTTTTCTGTTATCAGACTCATAGCAGAGGTGAAGGTGTACCTGCGCTGCTGCTGCTGGAGCAGCTCTCCACACGGGGCCGTTTGTTTTGCTGACCGTGCTCTTCCTTGGCCCCGGCCTCCTCTTTCTGACTCTCACCGCCGCTCCTGCTCTCATCAAGCTTCCTCTTCGGGAACATCTTCCTCGCTGCACACGTCAGGAACAGGCATTGAATTAAAAAGGAGGAGGGGGAAAAGAGAGAAAAAAAAGAAAAGAAATGAGAGGCATCCCAACAGAAATCATGCCATGATCAAACAGAAAGAGAACGTAGAGATGAAAACAGGACGAGTCTGCTTCTTTACTGCAGATGTAGGGCAACCAAAAAAAAAAAAAGAGAGAGGAGAATCACAGATACACACTTTGCTAATGAAAACACTAATTCCATCCTGAAAGATATTATGCAGCACAGCAGCTTGAGGTTCCAGTATAATTTTCTCCGTAATTTTATGCAGCAGTGATGCTCGAGGGTAATTTTAGTTCTGGTTCCACATCCGCCTCTGTTTTGGTCCTTGTTGGGGTTCTAGCACAGGTAGCACTGCTGAGAATTCGTCTTCTAGATATTATAATGAGAACATTAACCCAGGACATTAAGAATGCAATTTCTGGTCAAATTAGAGCGTTACTTTAATGTGATGTTTTCTCCAGCGGTGATGGTGGCAGGGCGCTTATTGTGGAAACGCACCACTGCTGCAAACAAACACTGCAGTCATCAAACAGAAAGAGAATGGGATGATGAAAAGAGAAATGAGCCGCTTTTCTGCTGCAAAAGTAGGATGAAGGAAACAAACTGAGAAAGGAGGTGCCTCCCAAACGAAAACAAAGCTGCGATACTGGAGAACTGTGCAGCCATAAGTAGCTTAAATTCTCTCTTTTTAAAATCCTACATTTCTGGTGCGACATGAAAAATACAGCAAGTACAAAGCTCCACTTAAAAACACTTGGCCATTCTCTTTCATGTTAAATGCTGATAGTTCACGGATGCATCTCATTTAGAATTTAAAGATAATGAACATTCTGCGGAGCAGAAAAGCAGCAGCAGCTCCTCTCTTTCACTTTAATCTTGCATATGTAAAATGTTCAAGCTGTCATGTACAGACCGCAGTTACAATATAATCAGGTCGTCATACAAAAGAGCCCAGTACCAAAAAATTGGGACACACTGTAAAACTTCAATAAAAGCAGCAAGCGATTTGCAAACTATCCATGTTTGACGAAAACAGCTTTACAAAGTGTTTCTGAGCCCATGTGGTGGCATTTTTTTCCCACTGAGACTGGTGAAACTCGCTCCATCCTTGCCTGTAAACCAATAAGCCTTTCAAGGATGCACCTTTCGTACCCAACTGAGAAACTATCATCTGTTTCCAAGAAATCTGTTTACCTGTGAAATGTTTTAAACAGGTGTTTTAGGAGCATTTCAGTGTCGCATATGTATTCCACACCAACATGCTATTTGGTAGACTTAGACAGTATGTGAGATGCTTTTAGAGTGTGTAAAATCTTGGCATGAAATCAATAGTGTGTGAGTTGCATGCTATTTATATAGAAATATATGCACATTACAGTATACAAGGGCACTTAGCAGACATAAATATCCCTCAATGCAATGCAATAACATAACATCATTAACCGCTTAAATTAAGTGTTAGCGAAGTTTCACTTAACTAGACCTTATATATAAATACTTTTAAAACTAGTTCATCATTGCCACAGGTTGCCATGGTTACGCATCTCCTCCAAGGAGGCTCGAAGGGAGTAACATGATGCACACCGAGCAGATTGAAAAGGTAGATACTATTTGTTTACATGAAAGTATGTTGAACATCTGTGCAAGATCCGAGTTTGCAGAGCACAGTATGTGATTTCAGATGCAGCCCACAACTTTTTCAGTCCTATGCTGCTTCTGGCGCAACTTGATTTACATGTTGTTAAAATCTACACATACTGTCTTTGTACTGTTTTTAATTGAGCTCATGTTAAAAGGGAATAGAAACTCTCCGTCTGACTTTTTTTTTTTTTTTTTTAAATCAGGGTTGTATCTTCCTGCTTTTTCTGTAAAAAGTTACCAAAAACCTGCAAACCAAATGGGAACAATATAAACACTGCCAATCAGATTCAATAATAAGACGACTTGCTCTGCTGGTTCCATTAACAGCCAGTCAGCAGAAACTATACATCGCAAGATAACGCAGCAATAATATTATTATCATCATCACAATGCAAATACATGCAGAAAAATAATGATATAGGCTCTGAGAGTGTGTACTTGTGTTTCGGCAGATGAGATAAACGCAACACAATCTATTCTATTGGTTGTCAGTCTAAGAGTTGAGACACTTTCAGGGAGTCAAAAGATAAATGAAACAAGAGGGTGGAGCGTGTACTTAGCTGTTTCTGCTGTAACTTCTCATGCATGCAGTTTGTGATAAATGTATTGTTTTCCCATATTGTGAAATAATGAGTATTTGGAGCCATTAGACTCCTGCTAACAAGTAATGAAGTAAAGTAGCTGGAGGCAGAAAAAACTATCAATCCTCAGCTCGTGTCAAAGTTCAGAACGCTGCACACTTTGGAGAAAAAGTTTGGAAACACTGACGTATAAAAGGTCTGGAGTAAAAAATAAATAAATAAATAAAAAAATTGCATACTGACCAGTCTTGCGTTTGACAATCCCAGAGGGGGAGATGGAGTTCGGGGTGCTGGGGGTGCCAGGTGATGCTGAAGAGGCCGGGGTGGCTGGAGTAGCAGGGGTTACAGGGGTGGATGGGGCAGGTGGAGGAGACAGAGGGGTGGGAACTGCCTTAAACACATCATTCTGAAATCAAACAAACAAACAATGTTGGTATTTAGTGATCACTATTACGAGACGCAACACAAGCAAAATGTTTTATTGATGAAATTACTGCAGACTGTAGTTTTAAAGATATGTTGGTACCAGTAACAAACAGAACATCACACTCACGTAAGGACAGATTCTGTGTTTCTGTTTTTTCAACCGAGTTTTAGCAGAGAACGTTCAGTTAAAAACAGATCAGACTGATGCTTGTATGCACTCACTGTTACTCTGTGAAGTCTCAGGTGAAACACAAGAGCAGAGGATATTAATGATAAAGTGAATCTTTTAGCAGCACCTCTCTTATTACTCTTGTTTTTCTTTTAAGATCCAGACTCTAGATGACTAAAATCCTTCATGCCATGAAAGAAAAAAAGGAAAAAGAATAAAGATCTAAAATAGGAACAGTGACGTGACGCAAAAAACATTAAGACAACAAGCAGCTGGAAATGTTTTAATGTACAGCCATCTGACTGACAGCCGGTGTTTCCGTGAAACTGATGAAAATAATCATTTGTTGCTGCTCTGAGGTCAGCAGTACGAGAGTGCATTTATTAGCAGCTAAACACAAAACATATGTACACTTAATAACTGTAACCATGCGAAAGTGCTGACGGGTGGGTCATATTCACAAGCTCCATGTATCCATCACAATTTATTGCCTCAGTGAACAAAATAATGAATCATTTCTGACATATTACAAACAAAATGAAGGGGGCTGTTAAGAGGAGTGTTTGTCAAACAACAGGTGAGCAGCCGGAGCCGATAATCAGGTCTTTTCATTATGTGGCTTCTTGACAAATGCATTCAACATGGTGATTCACAGTACAATTACTGTGGCTTTGTGCTGCAGTGTTTTACCAGCCATTGAACCAACAATAGGCACTGATACGCCTACAGGAGCTCTAACAGTCTTATTATATTCAGCTTGTGGAGGTTCTGTGGATTTAGAACATTTGATGGCTTACAAACCATTTTAATGACTTTAACACCATGCAAGGAAAAAAGGGGAATACTGGTAATTTGTCTTTTATAATTGGAACATCAGACTTTTATTATATAAAAGTATGTCTGCTTTATTTATAAACAACTGTGGAGCTGTCATCTGCTGTTGCTCAAATGCCACTGTTATTTCCATTGATTCAAACAGACTCTGATGTCTGCATTACAAATAACAAGGTGGCTTTTTACCTTTTCTGTTTTACCAAGAGCTTCTTTGTTTTCAAGCCCCTTGGTGGTGACTTGTTCTTTAACGACGGGGGTTTCATCATCGTCGCTGTCCAGGATCTGACGGCTGCGTTTGGCAACCTTCTTGATGGGTGAATCGGGTTCAGGTATACCATTCAGCACCTTAAGAGGGCTCTTGGCAGGTCTGAGACAAGCAGAGACACAAAGTTGAGACACTATGTAACTCAAATATATAAAGCCACAAGCCTCATTTATAAAGAAACCATTTAAAAGCCAGGCCACAAGATGCAGACTTATGTAGCTTTTTTCATTGTAAGTAACTTGAAAAGGGATAAAGTCGAAGCAATAAAAAACAATTGAGATATGTAAAATCAAGGCGAGAGCGATAAAAGAGAGGTCAAAGCAATGATGAAAAGATCACTTCATCAAGTGAGCTTAAAGACAAGCTTTACAGATGGTAAAGTCTAGACATAATGAACACTAACATCAAAGGAGCTCGGAGATGAGAAACAGTGAACAGCTCTTTCGATAAAAAAACACTGGCCACAGAAAGTTTTCTGAAGTAACAGAGATCTAGGATTCAGACGGGTTTCACAATAATTGCCCTTTCTCCAAATGTTAGTTTCAACACCAAAATATGTTCAAAAGCTATTAGATGTGTTGATATTGTTGACAACAGAAAGGCAAATTCCTTTAAAAAAGTTCACAGTAGCATTCTTAATTTGTTGTGCAGTAGTTGCAGTACAAAGTAGGTGTGTGCAAACATGAAACGTCAATAAAAAACTGCCAGTGCAAATGGTTTCATCAAACATATGTCCAATATATCAAGTATCAACACTTGCACGATGCCTATTCTAAAACTTATATACAAGCTAACAGTACAAATCATAGGCTATTTATTTATCAAGTCACTTTTTGTTGAATTGCACTCAGACACCTGTGCATATTGCACACACTCAACTACTGCAGGTAAGTCTATATGGTTGTTTCAAATGCTTATATTTCAAATGTGAATTGATTACCACCACAACATTTTGACCTTTCAAAGCAATAACCTCCCATCCTGTGTGACTTTAAAAGAAAAACTTACTTTTTCACTGGTTCATCTGTAGCTTTCTTGTGAACATCCTTGCTCTTGGGCTGAAAGAAGGATCTGATAGAAGAGGAAAAGTGATAACAGACAGGAAACAGTTAATGGCCTAATGGGCGTTAGCAAACATCAAAACAGTGTCTTTTTGCCAATGACAACACAGCTGACCTGTGTGTGACTTGTTTGGCGGGCTGGCTGGTTAATTATTGAACTAAAAATAACTACTAACTGTGTCAGATTCCCATCTTGCTAACTTAGCAGGCATAATGAGTCTTATTGTCATCTTGCAGCTAGCTTTGTACATCATAAGGGTTTTCTTAGCCCTTCCTCAGTCGTAACAAATAAATTGACCTTATTTCTAAGATTAAGGTTCAGCCCACAAACACGACATTATAGTCTGAATATTTTAATTTAACAAAAGATGTGTTTTTCTCCACCGTTGGAGAAAAATAGTGGCATAGTTATTAAAAAGACCTTGCAGGTTGTTCTATGCTCACCCTAGCTTGCATACAGTTAAGTTAACATTAGCATTAAGCTAGCTAACGTTACGTTTCCCATTTTGTTTTTCATTTTTAAATCACAACTTCACTTCACTAGCTTGAGTTATTTAACATTGATGCTAATACAGATTCAGACGTCACCACGCCAAAGCTAACAATACCACCAATAGCAAGCTAAAAGCAAACCACTCACGGTATTAATATGTACTTACGCGATGCTTCGCTGCATTTTGTCCTCGAACTCTTCCTGCAATTGATGCTGAATTAAGATTATAAAGGAAATTATGGACACACACGTACAACATGCACACAGAAACACACTCCCGCGCTGCAGAACGAAAAAAATAGGTTACTTAAAATATTAGCCGCCAAAATGAAAAGATTGTCAACAGAGAAGAGTGCTCACTCGTTAGCTAAAATCTGATATGTTTTTAAGACTTCAAACTTGGCTGCCACGATAAAAGCGAGCTTTCCTTTCTTAGGTTTGATGTTAAAAATGTTAGTCCTTGGAAACAGTTTTAAACTGAGGACCATAAAAGTTGTAATTAACCTCCATTATTGAAATTTTACTTCATAACATTCGTTCTTTTCCCGATTCTTCTTCTTCTTTTTACTGTTTGCGATATTGAAAGATAACATGGGCCTACTGGAAAGAATTGTAGACCATCCAACCAGAAATAAACAAAGGTGTTTATTTTACAGTCATCGCAAAAAATGTTAAATAAAACTCTTTAAAACGCACTTAATAAAACGGTTATATTCCATTAAGTGATTGGATTTGGGGTGTCAGGAAAACATTTAGGAGTGATACCTCTTTATTTTTTACTCAGCTTATCGCTGACTGTCTTCCCAAAGATGCCACTGCCCCCTGCTGTGTTGGAGTGATAACTGCAGGCACCAATGTCTGGTCCTGATGCTGAGGAGGAAGACATGAAAGCTCCTTTCATGAAAATTTCACAGTGCCTGTTTAAATGCATCATTTATGCAGCTCTTATTATTTTCATGAAGCCCAAAGAAGGAGGGCGAGGAATGCAAGACAAACAGCTGAATAATGTAAGTTGAGTGCACTGCTTTATTTACTCAAGCACAAACGTCATGTTGTTGACTGTTTACAAGTGCAGTGTCTGTACTTTGGCTTGAAGTCCTGACATGAGAAAAGCATCTTCTTCAATGTTTCTACACACAAAAAAAGGAAAAGAAAAAACACACATGATGGTTAAACTCAATAAATATAAAGTCTGCGCATCACAGTCGATGAATATTAACTAAAAGAACACATATTTAAAAGATTTAAGGAGGGAAAACAGTCCATCTGCTGTAGCTTGTTCCTCTCCTTCACTCTCTCTCCTCCATCTGTGTGTCACCCTCCACTCTCCTCTCTTCTTCTTGGGTTTCAGTCTGCTTTACTCCACCAAACAGGCTTTGACTGATGTGGTTCAGATCCCAGCCTGTGGAGCTGTTGTGTGGCCAGCCGTTAGCCCTGAGGTGGAGGGCCGAGGCCAGAGGTGGGAGGCCCGGCTCCTTCATCTCCCTCAGGTTGGCCCCCGGGCGTGGGGGTGCAGAGATGAAGGGGAAGTGGCCATGGAGAGCGTGGGGCGTCGGGATGGGCTTAGGGAGGTAGCAAGGAAACAGGAAGGGGTAAGGGACAGGCTGGACTGCTGTGAGGAAACAAAGAGAGAGAGAGACAGACTGATCGTTTCAGCTGTTCATGTTTTGCGTGTAAAAGTTTTTAAGTAACTAGTAACTAAATTGGTTAAATAATTTTAGTAAAACTAGAAAATTCCCTTTTGAAATAAAGTGAAGTCAAAGCACGAAATATTGTGAGAAGAAAATACCAAAATACAGAATAAGCATTTCATATTTGCACTTAAGTACAGTGGTTATTTGAGTAAATCTACTCAGTTACATTCCACCACTGCAAGACAACAGGAGCTCAGGTACATTTACTGATCAATATCCACAAAATAATATGACAAAATAAAACAATAACACACCTGAAGCATCTAACGAGCCTTAAATCAAACGTTTTTTTCCCCCCGGTTGTTAGCCAATGTTGTGATACGTTAAAAAACTGGATGTAAAATTTAGATTAAAGAAATAAAAATAAAAGAAAAAGGAATGCAAAAGTATAAAAGCTCATTCCTAAACCTTAGTCTGACAGAAAAGGTTTAACTCAAGGTTCATTTACCAGCTTTTGTTAGAGCTTAAAACTGAGGCATCTTCACGGTTGTCTGGCAAAGCCAATGTCTGGCTGCACTAATTATCCTTCTGCTTTAGGGGGGGGGGGGGAAGCTCTCTGGCTTGTTTGTGTTTCCTTAAACCACCCAAAATAATCTGGGGTTGCACTAAACTCAAGACTCAGTGATGTGGTTTCTAAAAACACAAACATACAGATAGTAAAAAGGGAGGAAAATGCTATATAAAATAGTCTCTAATGGTTTATACTCGTTTTCTTCATGCAGTGAGTCAGACTGTTTTCATTTTAACTGCACAAACTACAGGAAGCACAAGAAGACTGTAAGATGTGCTCCAAGTCTTTGAAGCTTATTTATATCAAAAGTCTATTGCCTTATTTAATCATGAGCTGCACATTTGTTGAGGTTCCAATCAATAACTCAATATATTCTGAATAATAAACCTGCTATATTACAGTTTTCTAGGTGCGTAGCGGTAGAGCTTTTTTTCTCCGTGTGTGTGTGTGTGTGTGTGTTGACTCTCGGAAAATAGCACAGTTACACCCCAGAAGCTTGAATTTATTCATTTTGAAAACCCCCAGAATTTGAACTTCAAGGTCAAGATTGAACTCCATTTGTGCATTATTTTCCATCACACACATCCGGGTTCACCTTGAAATAGAAAAAAAAAAAAATTAAACAAGCGAAGAGAGAAGGTGGGAAAGTAGTTTTCTTCTGACCTGAACTTAAAAGAAACTTCACGACTAATGAAACCTGCAGCGTACGAGCATTAAAGTGTGAGTTATGTGATGTGAATCCGAGTGAATATGAGGATGGAAAAGTGAAAAGAGGCCGTTTTCTTTCATGGTGTTTCCTCTGCAGAGGTACAGATGAAAAGCACACTGATATCAGTACGGTTAGCAGTGCCGTTATTCTCTTTATTGAACACTGAATCAAGAAAGCACCAAAGATGAATTGATCCTACTGATAAATAGTCTCTGTGTAGCCAAAAAAGCCTGATGTATTTTAATCTGCTGGTCCACAGAGATCCATTGTTGTTCAAAAGCTATTAGAAAAACATCACTGAGCTTCACTGTTACACTCAGTAACATGTTCCTTCATTAAATGTTACTTGAATATTTGTTCCTGTTGATGTAAACAGCAAATCTGCGTCAATCCATGGCTGAAAATAGTCCCCCAAAATAAACAAGTTAGACCTTTTTCAGAAACATTTGCTCTAAATTTAAAAAGTGTTTTCTTCTTACTTGTATTAATGAGTGAATGCAGGTTTGTACATATGCAACGTGTGTGTTTGCATGTTTAAATTACACCGTAAACCTACATGTTTGCATTCGTACGTCCTCTTTCACCTTTTAAAGTTGTGCAAAAATGTTAATATTCTGATTATTAACATGATTATTTTTAGGGGGTTTTGTTCAGCAGGATCAGATGTTTTCAGCCATAAAAGCTTCAGAAAAGTCAGACAATTTGTTAGTTAGTTAGTTAGTATTTTATGGGAATATTTGTCTCCTGTGGATGCACCCGAACCGGTGACTGCTGTTTTTCTTACCTCGGTCCATCACTGACCCTCCTCCTCCACACAGAGGAACCCCACTCTGAGCAGGGAGGAGAGGGAAGGGAAGGGAGGCGCTCTGAACCAGCTGCAGAGTGGACGGATGGAGGGATGAGATGAGATGAGAGGAAGGTCCAAATGGCAACATGGATATATTTCAATATTCAAACAACATGATCCGACACCGTGTGCACGAAACATCAAGAACACCAGGTGAAGGTTTGCATCCATTAGTCATGTGATTCAATACTGCTGGATGAGAGCTGACGTAG
>JAPZDZ010000004.1:19954463-19983564 GCA_029783805.1 Acanthurus tennentii
GGTATAAAAGCTGACAGTTTGGAAATTGAGCTTTCGGACTGATGGAGCCGCCCAGGCAGCATCCCAGAGCCCCGGCGACGGAGAAAGAGATTTAAACGAACGGGCAGAACATCGAGGCGAGCAGCGTGTCGGGGGAATATTACTGTAAAGATGTAATATAAACACGAAACTGTGAGAAGAGAAACCCTCTGTTTTGCCTTATTTACTCCACAGTGACTCCCTGCCTGTTATTAGCTCGGTCTATCACCAACACAATCTGCACACAGGAAGGGGGGGGGGAGAAACAGATATAATGAAGAAGTTCTTCGTGGGTAAAATAAAACTTCTCGTTTCCCTCAGGAGCAATTTAGGTAACGGCCACAAAAACGGGCTTGGAGACGGGAATTTGCTTTCCACCCAGATTGTCATCCTCTTTCTTTCTGCCTTCTCCTTCAGTGAGCGGCATTATCTCCTCCCCGTGTTTGTGTGTGTGTGTGTGTGTGTGTTTGTGTGTGTGGATAGAGGATGAGGAGGATGAGGAGGATGAGGGAAGGGGGGGTTAAGACTGGATTTGATCCCCACTAAAAGGACTGTTTGTTTTACAGCTGACGACCCTGCAGTTTAATCTGGTGCTTAGCTGCCTGCTCAATCTCTCCTCTCTTTTTTTTTCGTCTCCCTGCATCCTCTCATCCTCCCTGCCTCTCTCTCTCTCTCTTCTCCTCTTCATCTCTCTCTTTCTCACTCACTCAATCGTATCATCCTCTCGCAGCGAGCTAACCCCCCCTCTCCTCCCCTCTCCTCCACGACACCGTCACCACCTCTCCTCATCGCCCTCCTCTCTCCATCCTCCATCCCCTTGTCATCTCCTTATTTTTCCTCCTCTCTTTATTTGCAGCGCCAGGAGCAGTTGTTCGCGATTTACATTTAAGTGGATCCATCAGGTTGTGTGTTACGCGTAAAATTAAGCCGTGTTACATCATATAGTACAGTGGGTGCATGTGCAAGTGTGTGTGTCAGTGTGTGTGTGTGAGTGTGCATGTGGGAGGATGTAAAGAAGTGCAGTGATGGTTTCAGGCTCTGAAATGTGTCCATATGTGTGTTTGGGCCTCTGAAATGTGTGTGTGTGTGTGTGTGTGTGAGAGACAGGAGGACAATAGTGAGAGTGTATGTTAAACAGGATGATGGTGTTGCAGCAGATGAGGGTCATGCTCCGGGACTTAAGGGTCAAATCCTGTTAGAAGTAAGAGGGATCAAGGCTTTAGAGAGGCGCTGCCTTTTTTACTGCTGCAATATTCACTGACACTGTGCAAGAGGAGCCCTGTCAGTCTGCATGTGTGTGTGTGTCTGAGTGTGTGTGTGTGTGTCTGAGTGTGTGTGGTGAAAACATGCAGAGTTTGATTCGCTTCAGTTAAAACACACAAGCAATAAAACAGAGGTGGAAGACAGAAGGAAGTGATCGATCGCATCAGGATGAACGCTCCGAGACGAATCATCTCCTTTAAGATGAGAAGAGAAAATATTAGAGAAAAGAATCCTGACAAACCGTTTCCCCCCCCCCTTTTTTTTTGTTTCCCTCGGAGGTGAAAATGATTTCATTTCACTCTGTATAACATTCTTCTGGCTCTTCATTGAATAATGAATGACGCCCCCTTTTTAAACACTCCTGCACCGCTCGATCAAACCCCAAACGTTCTTGCTTCAGTCGGGTTGAACGTTCTCGTCTTGAGCATCGTTTTCTGCACATTTTCACCAAAACTCAGACACATTGAGTTGTTTTTTTTAAACTTTGGAATCTTAACAACAAATTTAAATAAAGTTCTGTGGAGTTCAAACAATGTTAGAGGGGGAAAAAAATACAACTGTGTAATGACTTCTGGTGCAGTGTGGCACATTACGAACTGAGATTACTGGGAAAATAAAAGCATATATACTTTAATGCGCAGCCAACGTGGGACCAAACGTAATTAGAGAATGTTTACAATCCGAGACGAATCCCGTCGGATCTCACAGGTGTTTCCCTTTGTTTTAATAAAATATGAGTTAAAGTGTGCACACTGTTGATTTGAGATGCACACTGGTTGATATTTGTGCTTCTATATATTTTAAAATGTCAACAGAGATTTGGTAAAAGTAATATTATAAAACTGTAAAAACACACAAAAAAAAGGTCCTGCTTTCAAAAATAAGAAGAATCAGCAAGATAATTAGAAAAAGACCAAAAGTAAAAACTAGCAGAATGATCCCTTGCAGACAGACAGTCTTTTGCATTATTAACAGGATTATAATGACCAATTAGCGGCATTTTTATGTTGTTGAAAGCTGATTTTTCAGGATTTTATGCGGTCAGCTGTTGGGAAGCGTCAAATAAAATGACTTTTCATGATGGCTAACGGATAATGTATCAACAGTTTCCTCTGAAGTGTATTCAAAAAAGTCAAAAAAGCATTAAAATACAATTAAAAAACAACTCAGTCCAGGAGCACGCACCTGAAATCATGTTACATTAAACAACTTGTGATTTCATGCATTTAATTTCATTACATTACATTGATTTGTCATATTTGTTCAAAGCATTTCAAAACCAGTTTTAAGGTTTTAAGGTTTCGGTTGGGTGCATTTTAAAATTTGGCCACATTTGAAGCAAAACTTGCTCTAATTTCTGAGATTCAAACACCCGAGTGATGAGATAATGACATGCTGATGTGCAAATTACTGACTCAGAGCAAAAAATACTGTTTATTGGAAGCACTTTGTGTGAACACATTCTGTTGCTTTCTCAGGCTGCATGTGGTTTATCTCTGAATTTTGGCATCAAATTTCCTCCGAAATAAAAAACAGCTTTGTCAAACGTGGATTATGCAAAGTCATTATTATCCAAACAGAGGGTTTGTTGTGTGGCTGCATTTTCAAAGGCTTAGGTCATGCTGTTAGAAACATAATTCTCATTAAAATGAGCATTTTTTTTTTCCCGA
Source organism: Acanthurus tennentii (assembly GCA_029783805.1). NCBI lineage: Eukaryota > Metazoa > Chordata > Actinopteri > Acanthuriformes > Acanthuridae > Acanthurus > Acanthurus tennentii. Next base: position 19,957,415 of record JAPZDZ010000004.1, read on the forward strand.
TGAGTTGGTTTAGACAAATGATAATTAGCTCTTATTATTATTGTTTGTGTTGTTCATAAAGTACCTGCAGTGCGCTATGAGTGTTTGGAGAGGGACGCATTATTTGTTGTTTCGACTGTTTTTCGTGCAAAAAAGCAGCGTCTGCAATAATAAAAACTTTATGCTGCAGTACAAAGGAGTGAGAGAGAGAAAGTGTGTGTGTGTGTGTTTGTTTGTGTCACAGAATCAAAGCAGGCAAATGTCCTCGCATTTAAAAGCAGAAGGTTATGGGACTAATTGTCTTCCTCACTTCACAGGTTTTTGTTTTTTTTGCTCACCTCCTCTCTCTGGTCTCTGAGCCTCCCTGGTTCGCACTGCTCTCCAGGGAGGCTGTGGTTTCTGAAAGGTTTCTCAGTGTCCTTAATCCCTCCATCTCTTTGTGTCCAGGCAAAAAATATATCCGCATGAAACTCAAGAGGCCGACAGGGGCCAAGAAGACGTGTGAGAAAAAAGATGAGCTTCTTTTCCAACCATTTGTGGGAGGAGAAAAAAAAAGAAAATAGTGCTGCTCTTTTAAAACAATTAAGATGAAGAACGACGACTTTGGCTTAATTTTTGAAAAGGAGCACAAAGTTGAAAGTAAATGGTTCTGAAAGTGGACGAATTCAGGTTTAACAAAAGAAAGAGTGGTTTTAATTCAGTCATTATAATCATCAGGAGTGATCCTTGTAGGGAAAGTGGATGAAAACTTTTATCAGAGGTTTGACACCAAACTTTCTAGACAAATGTTATCATTGTAAGGGAACAGATAAAACTAAAAAACATCATGGACAGCAGTTCTGTCTACTGATAGGTGATGGAAAAATGGTGGATATGACAGAACTACATCAGTGATCACACACCAGGAGAGGACGGCTCAGGGGTAGTTGGGGGAAAGATAATGTCTAAATGTTGTGGGGCAGTTAAGAGTTGAAAACTTAAAAAATAGGATTTAAAAACATATATACGTTTGTGCTAAGAAAAAATAAGCACACAGATGTTTATTGGTGGTTTTTGTGCATTGTGATCTTCTGTTGCTACAACAGACTGACTGCACTGGACACAACAACTTGAAATTAATTAAAACAGTTGATAAAAAACAGTTAACAAGCAGAAAGGTTAAAGTTTAAATGGTTAATGTAACAAAACTACGGACAAAATTGAAATAAATCAAGCTAGCTAATTGTAATGGATACAAAAGCTATAAAAAGCCAGTTGGGGGAAACAGTTGAAATAGTTGGCTGATGTGTTGAATAAATGGTAAAAACGGCAGGTTAGCTAGGTGTCATGGGATCACGAGACACCAGCTAAAGAGTTAAATAATTGTTTTTAGAGACAACTCACCAAATCTGTGATCAATAATCTGAAATAGTAAGCAGGTGAAATTAGTTTGGGCTTAAACAGAATAAGATAAGATCTGTCAGCAGTTGAAATAAGTCGGATAAAAGTTATGTGTCATCTAAGTGGTTGAAATAAAGGTAAACTTTCAGTTTAAAAAGCTTAAATAGCTTAAAAATTAGCCTGCTGCTAAATGCTTTGAGAGCAATAGATTACTGGATGAATAGTTACAATTGTAAACTAAGTGGTTTTAAAACACACCTGCAGATGTAAACCTCACCAAAGTGAATAAAACATAAACATTTTAACTTGATCAGCAACTTAAAATAATGTTTTTAATCACAATCATTGTTATTAATAGCATTTTTGTAGACAACATTTAGTTCAAAAATGGCTTCAAAGTTTCAAACCGAAAATATCCCAACAGTGTCGATGAAAAGACGAAGTTATTTGACCTCCGTCACTCAGGAAGGTTGGAAAATACTGACGCACACGTGTTTCAGGTGAAGGACAAAGGCAGCATACAAAGCAGAAGGGAGGAGAGGTGCTTCACACACTGAACACTGAGAGCTGCCAAAATATCCATGATGCAACATTTTGACAGTTTAAGATCATGTCAGGCGGGTTTATAGCAAAGCGTTGCATCACAGATTTACAGGGTTATTAATATTAATATTTAAGGTTACCTCCACTGTAAGACTTAAGTTGAGACAAATGTTTTAAGTTCTTTTTCAAACAGAAAAAAGTCAAATGAGGTGAGATTCGTAGCATTTTCTGATCCCGTGTTAAAAAATAATTCAAATAAAGCAGGTTTTTTTTTTTTGTACATCATCATGTCTTTATTTGTGTGTAAACAATCTCTGAAAAGAGTACCAGCCAGGTTCTTGATTATTGGCATTAACATGATTGATTTCTTTTGCAGTCATGGATAAAACATGATCACTCCACTGCAAAGAAAAAGGGTCTTATTAAACAAGTCACATCATCTTAAATTTGTCCTACAATCTTTTTTTTCCCCCCCCGTCGTTTCCACTGAAGTTATAAAAATTAACGCACTGACCGTAACTTCGAACTGGCAGATCATTGTAATGATTTCATGAAAAGAAAAAACAATTGCCCTTGGTCCAGTCGGAAACAAAAAGTGAAATAATCTCACTTTTTTTTTTAACAATAATAAGATTTAAAGACTTGATGAATGACTTATTTGTTAAAGGGGCCTTTTTCGCAGTGAGTGTAATAAATAACATGACACCATACGACCTCAGTTCAGTCTAGCAAGGTAACTTCAACTCGTCTTACTTGGAGTTTGCAGTGTTTGTCACTACTGTATAAGGTGCTGGGGTAGTGTGTGTGTGTGTGTGTGTGTGTGTGTGTGTTAGAGGAAGTAATGTGGATGTTCGGGAATGTGATTGGGTAAAAATGTAGTGTTGTTGTGAGCATGTCGACGTGTTCGTGTTTAACATTTCGGACACGGCCGGGCGTCCGGAGGCTTATCAGGTTAGTAGTTCATCAAAATCATTAAATATGTAACAGGTGAAGAGCTGCAAAAATAACCTTCTTAAAAACAAATAAAACATCCGCGGCGATCACAGCAGTTGAGTTAAGCTCGGAGTGCAACATAATTCGCTTAGTCACTTCCATCGTACATAAAACGACAAATATATTTACAATCAAAGCAAAAAAAAACAAACAAAAACAACCAACATAATTCATAACAAAAGAAATGTTACCACATTCGAGACCACAGACGAGTCATTGTGGGACTTTTACACTGAGTGAGAATGTAAAATGTAGTGTGTGTTTGTGTTACTGACCTTTTTTCGGACTGACATGAGGCTTCGTTGTGTAAGTAGAGTTTTTCGACTTCTACGGTTTTTCTACTGGCTTTGAGGTGAATGCTTCATGTGGAACCAACCAACAGGAAAAGCTCAGGACCGGCCTTCCTCTTCAACGACGAAAGCTAGACAGTTTTTTTTTTTGTTTTTTTACAACCATCAGTTGAGCAATATGGTGCCTTTGTGCCAATTTCAGTCAATTTGAGCTCTGGTGCATTAGAAGACTTTAAAGCCCAAATGTTTGAGGTTGCGATCAGGAAAAGAAAAGCCTGAAGCATTTTTAGTTTTTTTGCAGCTTTCTGTTTGCTTTCATGGGCCGACCCTCGAAAATCAAAAGACAAAGACAGGCCTGAAAACTCAGCTCTCCCAAGACAAACATGTAGTGCAGTTTGTATGAATGAAGACTTCATGAATACACCTTAAACTGACAGGGTTTTTTGGATACAAGAGGCAAAATATTGATGTTGCAACAGCCAAAAGCTTTGTGTTTTGTTTTACACTTTGGTTTGAAGGACAAGCAGAACAAAAAGAGACCAAAGTCAAAGCAAAAGATGTGTGTATTGACCCGATCCTTTCTGATTTTTCTATGCCACACTTGCTCTTAATGGCAATTAGAGACTTAAATTGGCATTTAGGATGATGGGAGGAAAAAACAATAAAAGGATGAAAAGTTAAAAAATTAAACCCACTGGCAACAGCTTTGATGAAAGGAAACAAGCAGTCGATGTTGTTACAGTCTTATGGGACCGGAACAAAACATCCATACTGTCATGCAAAGTGCACGTTGCTCTTTAAAAGGACTGAAATAAGGAAGACGGCGTGAAGAGAAACGTGTCTGCAGGTCTGTCTTTGAAGAGAAAGACTGGGATGCCTTTGACAAACTGGTTTTTGAGCTGCTGAAACTCTGAAAGAGTATCCTCCTTTTGTTTTGTGCCAGTATGCGTTCATGTGGCTGCGTATATATGTGTGTGTGTGTGTGTGTGTGTGTGTGTTGAATCCTTCTATCACACCTCCTTTTTAAGGCTTTCAAGCTGCTTTGGATCAAAGTCAGTCCTCGGGGATAACTCAGCATAAACATGGAGTTCAGAAACATCATAGCCTACCTTCACATACTGCTGAATTCAATTTTTCAGACACATTTCAACACCTACTTGATCATTTGTTTCAAACACCCAAAAAAAAAAAAAAAAAAAAAAAAAGGAGGCCGATGTCCCTCCAGTCAATCATCCTCTACTGACATCGAGTTTGTTAGCTTCATCAAAATAATTCGCTTCTTCTCCGTTTTAAAAGAAAAATGTTAAAATGCTTAAATGCTAAACCTAATATCAAATTAGGATCGGAGGAGGAAGAGGAAGAGTGTCCTCTCCAATGAAAACAAGGGCAATATTCACATCTAAGACTCACTTTAAGCCCTCGTTTTGGAAGTTGCCAGAGTGCAACAGACGAAATCCAAAATTTATGAACAGCACAAGAGGAGGGGGGAGAGAGGGAGGAAAAACTGTTAGAATAATGTTAAAAATGAACCCCACACTGGCCACGAGATTAGAACGGATAAACAGTACATTAGGCTATACGCGTCATCATAATTACCGATAGATATATAGCAGTCGCAGCCGCCGCCATCCAGTTTTAGAAACACATTTGACTAAAGGGGGGAGGGACAAGAGGAGAAGGGGGAGAAGGAGAACTTTTTCTTTCAGGAGTTTGATGTAAATAAATATTCTGTTTTTTCGTGTTTTTGTTTTTTTTTTTCTTTAAAGCCATCTTTCCTCCTGCCTGGCGGGTCGGGTAGAGGGTGCGGATGGTTTCGATGGGTGGGTGGGTTTGGGGCTCTATGTGAAGTTCTGGAGGGGCTGGCTGACCCTCATGCAGGCCCAGTAGAAAGCCCGCGCCAGGGTGACGAGAACCAGGAGCAGCAGCACGGCCCACGAGGCGTAAATCCCCTGGTAGGTCTGAGCCTTCACCCACGTTCCGGCCTGAGGAGACACAGAGGACATCAGATGTTGCTCTGCAGGCTTTTCCGAGGATTCATGAGCCCTTTCTGAGTGCGTTATAGTGATTTAAATGAGCCCCGGCTGAATGCGAGGAACCAGAGAGCTGAAGCTACAATTAGACTAAAAAAAAAATGCCCAGTGCAGAATTATGTGACCCACTTATGTTGATGCAAACTGTGTAACATTCCTGCCAAGTATCCATCCAGTGATTTTCACAGCTGATAGACGATTCAGTCTGGTTTTTATGACATCATTAAAACATTTATTTTTAGCGAACACACACACTCTCTCTTTTGAGACAAAAAAAAACCTTCGGTGTATTTCATGAATCCATAGTCTTTGATTAAACCACCTGCACCAGACTGACGCGGCGACGCTTGATTATGCTGTTTGAAATGCACAAATTTTCATGGAAGAGCACATATTTAATACTGAAGAGTGACTGAGGGCTAAGAGAGAAAATAGCTTTTTTTTCCATCAAGTATTAAGTGTGCAGCTGCTCAGAAGAAAATTATTTAATGAAGATGGCAAAAGTGACTTTGAGAGAACCCACGGGGATTTTCTGAGAATATGGAAATATGAATTCCTGTTTCAAAGTCACAACAGTAGAGCAAAGCTAATGTGGGTATAAAAAGTCAAAATATTCTTTTTTTTCTCTTTTAAAAAACCAAGAGATCTGCTGGATAAAACACACACCTGGCTCAGATCATTCATTCTATCTACATCTAACCACAGAGCACTAGACTACAGAGCCAGATAAGGAGATTTGTATGTTATAGGCTTTCTTCTCTAAACAATGAGGTGATAAAAATGGGTCATGTGGGCTATAAAAATACCAAGAATGCTTAAAACAAACATAAAGCTCAGCCTTAAATGAATTCCCTTCCTTCTGCTCTAAATGATCAGTGAAGTTTGAGTGATTGAAGCTGCTCTGATGGACCTTAAACATTTTTAACGGTCGTGTCTCCAGCTCATGCTGCTGAGCTGGAGACACGACACGGCTCAACGTCTGCTGTGGTGATCAATCTACTTAACTACCCTCCATTCTTAACTAACTCCAAGTCCTGCTACTGCTCCCTCATTCCTAATTAAACGCAGTCTGGAAATGAGGTTTGATCCGTTACTTGTCTTGGTTTGTTGTCGATAAAGTTCATTGATGCAACGTGGAGATTAATTCGTCAAAAGCGGCGAATCGTGTGCCAGTCTTATAATTAAAACAGCCTTTTTATTAAAAACAACCGGATCTCATGTTGGGACTTAATTGAAATTAAAAAAAAAAACATTATGTAATTCTGTCAGTGCAGCATTTTTATTGTCTGCACATTGTTCAGTGTTCTCCATGCTGGCATGCACGTATGCATCCTGTGTTCAATATGTCTAGACTGCCAGGCGCCAATTCCTGCTCATCTTGCACCCTCTGCTGTTTATAAAGCAGAATGTAATGCCTGTTTAGTTCTTTTTGTGCATTAATGTTTATTTTTGGACTCCTGCACTCCTTTAATTTTCTACTGATAACAGTTCTGATGTGAAACTGGGATTTCATCCTGCAGTTGCACTCTTATTTTAACCATTTAAAACAAAGAAACAACCACAAACAGAGATATTGAAGTGCATTGTGGGCTTTGTTGAATGCAAATACAGTTAAAAAGTAATATTAGAGAGGAGAAAAAAGCTCACACTTGGCCAGGAATTATATAATCTCCTCTGCCGTTCAGTGGGTGTGGGAGCTGGTTTTGCAGCCTGAGCGCTGCTTACAGTTTGTGCTATATCTCCCTGACAAATAGAGGCCTGTCACATAGTGTCTGGAGAGCAGCTGTGAGGTGCACACCCTCCATGTTAAACAAGCCACAACGAAAGCAGAGATTGTAATCGCATCGTTTCTCTTACTGGCTCTGTTCTGTCTGCATCCATGAGGTTTTCGCAGTAGAAATCAAAACGATTTCAGCCAAATTTAGAGAATATAAAATATTAGAAAAAAAAATATTGTCTATAATTTTTTAAGGCTCCTGAATATTCTTATAAGACAGCTAAAAATGATTTCTTATTAATACTCTAAAAAAAAGGTCTCCACCTCTCGGATGTTAGTTTCGTGTCTGGTGGTGTTCACTCACCATCAGCCCGGCGGTGGAGATGCTGAACAGCAAGCAAAGTAGAAAACACCACAAGCTCCGCCTCCGTGGATACCTCTGACCAATGGAGGAGCTGCGAGACCAACAGAGGTGAGAAGTCAATTTTATACATAACCATGTGCTATTTTGAAGTCTGCACCTTTTATACAGCAGGAAATGTGACTTGTCATACAATGATCGTTAATAATATTGAAGTTACATCCGTTTTATTCAAGTAAACCGTAAACTATGACAGTATGACAGTGAACTACTAGGAATGTGGGAGTGATACAGCCAAAGAAAGTTCAGTAATTCCTTAAATTCTAATTCTTTCCCTCCGGTGACAGAAACAAATTGCATAAGAAATGCATCTGGCATCTATATAGAAGAAATATTATTCCACACTAACTGCAGTGTATTTATTGCGGGGGTGTACACACTCCTTTAGGAAGTGCAGGGCTGATATAACACATGAAGGATGATGGTAGAACACCTGCAGAAATTCAACTACGGGCAGCATTTTGTCGGATGACTGAGCCTGTCATGGCACACCTGTGCGTTCTGTTAAATGTGACTGATGCACTGCTACAGCTTTTTTAATATCATGTCAAGTTAAACACTGTGAAAAAAAACAAACAAGACATCCTGCTGCTTTGTGCACCTTGCAGATCCAAGAAACAAAAGTGTAAGGCTGGAAATCGCACAAACTGTAACATCAAACTGCAACCGCACAGATTTTTCACACCTAAATCTCTGATACAGCATCATATGTGGTCACACCTGCTAATTCCTGCCCCTGAGGTCTGTGAACTTTGCTCACTATGTTAAGAAGCTTAGGAGAACAGTCATACAGGAATGTGATCTGCAGCAAAGTTCAAGGAAAGTTACCGAGGTACTAAATCTCACAGATCAGAAAACCCATGATGTTAAAAGACACATGACAAGGCTCTGACACCAGTGAGACAACGTGTTGCCATGTTCGAGAATAGAGACAAAGTCACACAGCAACAACAACAACAAAATGTCACAGGTTTGATTCAACAACGACAACAAAATGTCAGTTTGAGTCTTTTTCTTCAGAAAGACCCTGCAGCCGCTGGCTGCTCTCTCATTGTAGACTGAACTGAGTTAAGGCTTCAGATAAATGCCTGAGGACGTAAATCTAAGCTGTAAAAGTACAGTGGAAATGAATTGATGTAATGGATGAATGGCTCATAGCTACTTACACTTTCCTGCAGTGTGGGCACCTGGCCAGCGTCCGGTCTGTGAACTCTGTCCACTGGAGTTAAGAAGAGAAAGACATGTGACCTTCAACTTCAGCTAAAAACCAACGTGCATCTTTGTCAAATGTTATTTTTATATCAAGAGGCAAAGTTGAATAGTCTTGACACGACAGTACAAATAAAAACACAGAGCTAAAATATATGAGGTTAAAAATAAGTAAGTGCAGCTGTACAAGAAATAAAAAAACTTGAAATATTACTCATGACGTCCTTCAACTGAAGTTTGGGATTTATGTGATCTTTTTGTTCCAGCCACAAGGTTTTTATATAAGTGAGCTGATCAGAGCTGATGGAATGACTAATGGAGGAGGTCTGGGTGGTGGTGGTGGTGGTGGTTGGGGTCCTGTACGATGAGGACTGTTTGCAATCTAACTAACTGGTGTAGACATCAAACCTGCATATTGCAGCAAAAAAGAGAAAAATCGATACACTCTCTATTAACTCTGTGAATCCAATCCAAAACAAAGATATTCAACTTCAGTGATATATGATGGAGAAAAGCAACACTCCTTTCATTTGAGAAGCTTGAGCCAACAAATATGTTGAATTTTTGCTTGATAAACGATTTAAATAATCTATTAATGCACTGATACACTTTGACTGCAAGTAAATATCTTGCGTAGCTAACGTACAACTTAAAGATTAATATCTTGTTGAATTACAGATGGTTTTTTTAAATTGTACTGTGGATTTAAATGCTCCTGCTGCTACATGGATTAATCTAACATGACGGTCCAGGTTCTCAGCAACAGGCGCTGCACGCCGTCCAAAAAAATAACAAAGAAAAACAGTCTTATTTCAGGATGTTGACATTTATTTCTTCCCGAACAGTAGGGCGTCGCACATTTGTCAACCCTGCAGAGCAGAAAGCATGTGCATGCTGTACATGCTTCTTGTTTGGGGGGGAAAAAAAGGCACTTTGTATGGGGAGCACAGAGAACATTATCACCAGATCTGCGACAAAAAGGATCGCTGCAACGCCACCCAGGGCACAGATTTGTATTTTCATTCAGCCGCTCTGTCCTTAAGCGGATAGGAAAGGTCCGACTGAATGCTAAACACCCTGAACCATCCATCTAACCTCTCCTGATAACTCTATTCTTCTCTTTCTGCGACTCCGCCGCCCTTCTCTCTTTCACCATATATCCACACCATCTTTACCTGTCCCACACGCTGTTAAAGAGCAGTAAGTTCAAATTTCGCTTCGCCTTAAGCACAAAATGGCACAGATATATCAGCACAGACTTGATAGGGTTATTGATCCACGCTAGTAACTCAACATTCGCTTTGCCTGGTGCTGTGATGCTTTGGCTTTTCAATAATTCACTTTTCTGGCTCTGCTGCAATACATTTCACAACAGACACCTTGCAGGCCTACTGAAACTGTCACAGGATATTCCTGCCGCAAAAATGATGCAAGATTAACTCGAAAGTCAGAAAGCAAAAATGTCAAAGCGGTTTTTATGTTATAGCTGTTTTGCATAGTAATGCTTCATCTCTTTGGGAATGTTCTTATTTTTTTTTAGGTTGTGACTTTTCAGATTTCTGTCACTCAGAAGGAAATTTATGATAAGGATTCTATAAGCCTCAGCTAAAAGAAAATGCATCTGATATGCTACAAACACAACTGAAGATCGAGGTACTCTCACTAGCCTTCGGAGTTCAGGCTGGTTCGGGGTCATCATGTGACCTGTTTGTGTGACGTTATATTCATGAGCTCCATTCACTAGATGGTGACTACAAGATGTGATCCAAAGCTTTGAGGCCAAGAAGTGGCCCACTGAGCTCAGGCTGCATTGCAACAAGTCACGAATAAACTTCCTAACTCAGAGAATAACAATTTGTTTGCAAATTAAATCTGAAAATGTCCTCATTACGGGAATTTAATTTGAAAGGAGAGAAAAGTGTGGTACCAGGAAAGTGTTGCTGCAGTGTCCGCAGGAGACCCGGGCTCCAGCTGGCTGGGGGTCAGGACTGGCCGGACCAGGATGAACTGGACCCAGATTAATTATCCTCTTACTGGAAAGAGACAGACGCACAAAGTCAACAATCTCTCCACAAATTACTCACTTTATTCTCCAGCATAAGTGCAAGCTAAGAATGAGTGCGTGATGTAGTGAGCAGGCGTCTCGTTCAGACAGTATTGAAAGGCTGATAACAGTTTCACTCTCTGGGATCCATCAGCAGCCAATCCTCTAATTAGCACTAACAGTGCTTTTCTACAACCAAATTCCTCAGACCACCACAGACGCTCAGAGCCACTGATCAGACAGCAGCACGGAGACGTGTCTGCAGTCAGCATGTCTGGTTTAAATGCAAAACAGTGGCAGCGGAAGTGAAAGCTTTCATTTAGTGCAGAAAAACTGTCCTATGATGATCGTAAAAACTTTTAACATGATGTAACAAAGAGGAGAACCTTTGGTCAACTGTGATAAAACCAGAATATGAACAGTCACATGCAGAATCCCACATATTCACTATTAAAGTAGGACTTTGATGTTTTTTGTTGCCAACAAATATTGGCATCTCTTCCAAACTGAAGCATAATTGTGTTACCAAACTCACAGCCCAAAGACGGTGTTATTAAAAATTGAAGACTAATACTAATTTGTCAAAGCAAATGATTGAGTTTTGCATACTGGAAATATTAAAACCTCTAGTAATAAAGCAGGGCATGGAATTTTTTTAAGATATTAGGACATTGGTTTGATAAATAAATATTGTTGCAACCTTAGTTTTTCCTTGTGATGTGCACAGAAGCTGGCAGGTGAATCACGTGTTTCAGATCTTTATGACAAGAGATTTTGTGATGTTTAGTTTAAAATTATACACATTTACACATTTAGCAGTAACAAATTAAGAAAAAAAAAAGATGGCTAAAAATGTTCCTCTTGCACATTTAATGCCTCCAGCATAAACAAGGAATTTTATCTGTCTTACCAATTACACAAGGCTGCAGCAGCATGATGTTCAGATGAGCTGCCAAAGCTGAACGTTTTCAGTGACTGACATCAGCCCTGTTTTTTTTTTTTTTTAAAGAACATGTTCATGAGTTTGACCTGTAAAAGTGTTTTAATGACTTTTAGCCTAAATAATTTCCTAACTGAAGGAAAGGGAAACTTTTCTTTCCCAAACTGTATCTGAGCTTTAAGCAGCTCGTTAATGTTTTGTCTCAACATAAGAAATGCCACAAGAGCCATCTACTGCTCATGGAGGAGGCTAGTGAGCTCATTCTGCTGCCTGATAATACAATATGAATGAATCTGCTATGTTTGCATTTAATTAGCAGCTTTTCAGCAGGAAGTCAGTGCATAATTAAAGCAGCTGCATGTTTTTTTTTTTTTTTTTTAAATAGCTTGACTGAAAATGGATCTGGCCTGACAACACACAGTACACACTGTACACTATCCTTACACACACTCCTCTCATAATGCAGACAATAAGTGAAACACATGATGTGGCTGTTCTAATGAGGCTGTTATTTCCTCATCCGGCTCGCTGGGCGCTGCATGTAAACTGTGCCAGGAGCACAGCCTTAATTGAGGGACTGCTGCTCCCAATGCACCTTGCTTCCTCTGCTCTCACACACAGTCACAGTGGTGCACACACACACACACACACACACACTCACACATACAAACACTTGGAAAGACTTTCTCACCAATATGGCCGGGGACAGGCGATCCTCTGGGAGGTGACTTTGCAGATGAGCAGACAGTTGCAGGGGCAGCGAACGTACTTCTTCCCTGCAGGGGCATTCTTAATGGGCTGCAGAGGGAGACAGAGACACACAGGAGGAGCAGATAAGACGACAGTACAACAACGATTTAGAATACGAGGAGATAACAAGCCAATTATTCCTGACGGCCGAGAAAATTAACCGCTACTACAGGAGGGAGAGAGAGGCTTTGTGGGAAATGTTGGAAGTTTCTGTGCTGTGGTTGTTGGTGAGGAACCAAGAAAGTGTATGACACATCAGGATCCTGGTGGGGCTTCAGCTGTTTCTTAACAGTACAGGAGCTTCTATTTTACATTGAATGACTAATAGAGATAATTATACAACTCTTTTGAATTATTAAAAAGGTTATTGAGGACTTGAACTTGAGCTTGGGGATGATGACAAAATCAAATATCACAAAGTTTTTGACAAATACCTCAATATCGATACTGCAAAAAAGTTTAAAAGGCTGACAAATGGTGGTTTTATAAAACAGTACCACAAAAAAGATTTCTGATAAATAATCATCAGTAATAAGGATATAATAGTTTTGTGAGAAATGGAAAATACTAGAACAGTCAAAACAGTAATAGGCAGAATATTTCATCACTTTACTAAATGAGGCCTTAAAAAACAGGAAAAGAAAACACTTAAGTTAAATCACAATATATCGATATCCTAAAAAAATCTGAGACAATACCTGGCCTCTCATCACCATATCGATAGAACATCAGTATATGGGAGAGCAGAGTAAAGGTCTTGTAGAGGCCTTCCTCAGAGTTACAGATTTATCTATCACTGCTCATAACTTTAATATCAACCTCAAGAGAAATACAGAAACATATTTAGGTCTGACACTTGCATATGATTAGATATGTATCAGTTCTGTTGGCTCCAATGGTATATTTCCAGATTGATTTAGATGATGTATGCTGACTTTACACATGGTATCTCCACACAATGAGCTGGATTTATTTCCAATCATCTAATTCCAGTACATAAGAGTACTATTTTGAAAAACAAGTCTATGTGTTGTTGCTGCATCCCGTTTTGTATCAGGACATCGTTTGAGCTGAGAGAGAAAACTGGAACTTCAATCTGTGTTTCTCATTGGAACAACTACATGAACCACACACCTTCCTCTGGGCTCAACAGAACAACCTGCTTTCTGTCCTGCTGATGGTTCTTCGCAGCGCATCATTAAACTCTGACTAAACAGATCAGACCGAGCCCTGCGAGCGTCCTGCTCCATTATCAGTTTCACTTACAACAGCTGTGGGAGTGGAGTTTGAATCTGCACTTCAGTAGGAAGGTAATGATAGGGAGTGAAAATTAATATGGAAGTACTCATTATACAGCGAATGGCCTAATTTCAGTCACCTTCAGTCATCAAAAGTGTCATATAAAGATGGGTCAGCGCTGATGTTTATATTACATTTTATGTAGTTTAATTTAATAGTCCTGAAATAAATCCTGCCCTTGTGGAAGTTTAAGTGTTTCCTTTTTTTCTAATCCATTTCAGAAAAGTGTTGATTTAACTGCGTCTCTTTATGTTTGAGGCTGCAGTTTTAGAACTTTAATGCATTAAACTTTGTTTTTATTGTTACCAATCTTAAAATGATGTGCAATTACAGGAAATTAGCCTTTTCCACTTCTTCTTGATTAAACGTGCGGTGCAACTCTATATCTGTCATTTCAGTATATAATCATTGCTTCTGTTATCTCAGCTTGTCCTGAGTCGCTGCTCCAATTTCAACAACAACTGCTTTAAAGACAGATTTTTAAAGTAAATCTGTCATAGTCCAATAAACATTTATACTGTTTACTTTCAACTATTTAAATCGGCTGTCATCCCACCTCAACTGTCCAATTAAAGCTGGGTTAGACAAAACTGTTATGACACAATGCGTCTAATTTATCAGCCCAATTAACACTCAGGGACTGACACATGGAAGAAGGCCTTCTAAACACCACTAAAGACCCTGCAGATCAAACTTATCAAACAATTATAGCTGTCCCACACATATGCCAGTCACAGAGTTTGAGTTTGTGAACTTGGAACACCGAGGAGATTTTTCTCTACATCTACTTATGTTCTCTTATCTGTAAATTGCTCATGTTGCCACTTGTAATTCTTGGCACATTTTAATTTTTTCTTTTTTGTACAATACAAACAGCTAGTGATGCAAACTCATGGAAGCCCTTTAACCTGTGAATGTGACAGTGTTGTTGTAATTACACGCCTCATTATCTTTGGCTCAACTCCTCAGTGGTCCCAGACATTTGGATCCTTTTCTCTGTGTGACCTGGTTTCTTAAAGAGATAGTTCAAACTTGATGATAAATTTACGTTTGTGTGTTAAACTTTTAATGATTAACCCAAACAAGCGACCATGACCTACTTTCCACCAAAAAACATTTGCTAGGGATTATAGGGAGTTCATGACCTCTCTGTGACCTCTGTGAATTATCCAGATAATCAAGCATGCTGATTTTGGAAACAGACACTGTTTAATTGTTATTGCTTTGCACAAAATTACTTATACTTCCACAGTACTTAGGTGGGGGCAGAAATCTTAGAGACACAGATCTGTTATCCTTGTTTGAAAGCTTCTGCATAGGCAGACGTCATTAGAACTTTATGAAAGGAAATAAGTTTTTGTAATTTGTGTGAAACTACCATTCTGCAGAGGATAAAGTATTTGTGCAACTACATTTAGTTGTATCTGAGGCAACTACATTTAGTGTATAGTATTTAAACACACTGTGTTTATGTGAGTGTTTGTGTTACATGATTCCTCCAGAAACCTACTGTTGCTTCATTGCAAACACCGCACTTCACCACATGCTGGTGGATCTTTCCCTCCACAGAGATCAGGCTCTGACAAACCCTGCAGCTGATCACAGGGGCGCTGCCACTCTCCGGGGAGGTGAGAGGGGAGTAGGGCGGAGGGTCCTCCCCTAAGAGCACTGAGGGCTGAGTGGGGCTGGGAAACGGAGGGAAGCCTGAACAGGGAGGGAGACAAGAAAGGGGAAGAACGATGAATAAACAAGTAGTACAGCCAGAGACAAATGAATGAATTGTTGAGGGAACACAGCCATGACAGTGGGCCAATAGACTGAAAAAAAAAGGTCTCAATTCCCATGACAAGTAAACTCTTGCTTTACGATTAACAAGATAATAAGATTTGGTCTCGAGTTCACTGAAAGAAGCTTTAGAAGAAAAACACTCATGGAATGCAGAGCAGGGTTAGATTCAACAAGTAAGAGTTTAAGTACTCATTACATACAAAGAGAAATGAGGGCACGAATAAGTAAGTAAATGGGGCACTGTAATATACAGGTCAGATATAACATTCAGTACAACTTGCTCTACACATCTGGCAAGCATGGCGAATGACTGTTAAGATCTGCTTGTGGGAGCAAAACATAAACGAGCCATATCCCATGCCTTTACTATAATTGATTAAAATATCGTCCCTCCCTGCATGAGCTGTCATTGGTCGCAGCTCTGTGTTGCAGCATCCCTCAGCAGCCACCCTTGTAGCTTTCCCATATGTCAATCAAATCAGATGTTTCTCAGGTGCTAGCTAGCTAAGTGGTATAGTTTTCTGGTCTGCCAGTGCACTGGGTGCCATTCAGCTGATAAAATACGTGCAAAAATGTATATTAGGAAACGTGAATAAATTATTTTTTAGTGGTAATATCACTGAACTGCAAACATGAACCTCTACGGATGGTTTGCCGGTGCTTAGCAGAGCTAGCTTCCAAGCTAATCTTACGAGTGCCAGGTTAGCTCAGATGTATTAAGTAGGTCTAAGGGTTAGCTTGTTAGCAAAATGCTGATTTCCCTTAGTTTATACATCATGTTTGCAAAATAGCACAACGTTATTTCATCATCCAGGAGGTGCTGATGAATAAATATTCTGGAAGCTTGTATCTTATCCTGCACAATCACAGTCACGACAGGCTGATTCTTTGTCACTGTCACAGCTGAGCTAGTAGGCTAACCAGAATGCTCAGTCAGTGGAGGCTAATGTAAGCTAGGCTAACTCAGGCTACAGTCGGGTGGAGGAGAGAGCACCATGGATACTCACTCTGTGGTTTGTTGGGCACACCGTAGGGCGCTGCACCGGGAGACACCCCGCCGTTACCGCTGCCAAGAGCACCATCTCCCAGATCTGATAGCAACGGGGACCTCTCGCCGTCCGCCATACCGAGAGCGAGGCGTGGGGGGGAGAGAGGGAGCGTGAATGCAGACCGATACGGTGTTGTATTGTTGTGTCGGAAATGCAGGCGTCACATGATCACACCACCGCTGCTGCGGTAACGATGCTCGGAGGTGTGGCACTGCACACCCAGCGGTGCCCCTGGTACTCTGAGTAGGTGTTAATGTAAATGAGTAATATGTTTTAATATTTTTTCTAACAATAGTTGCAATAATGATGATAATAATGTGTTAATATTTTTTTCAGGTACAATGAAATGCCCTGTTCATTTTTATTATTTTTATAGACTGTTCAGTCCCGTTAATTTTTTTAACCTTTAACCCTGTCTTAATCTTAAAAGTGCGTTTATGTGTGAATTATTTCATTTCTATTCGAGTCTTTTAAACTAGTCTCCAATTTCTCATTCACAGAGAGAAAAATAAAGTATTTTATTTATTTTTAATAATGCCGTCCATACAGCTTCTTATATTATTTATTTCGGTCTATGCTGTTAAAAGTTCAGCTGACAATAATGAGGCTTCAGTCTGAGCTAAATCAAGTGCTTGCATCTTCAGAAAGATTGATTACAGTCAAGAATTCATTAAAAAAATCATTTTTTAATATTTAGAATCAGTTGGAACAGGTGTAAAAACAGTATGACATAAATATTCATAGACTGGGACTACAGGAGACAAACAGCTTATGCATATGCCAATAGTTTCTCCATCCACCTCTTTCTTCAATCCATAATCACTGTGTATCATTTCTTCTGTAAACTGCAGATCTTTGTCTTTTGAATACTCGTCGGCTGCTATCACTCATTCTATTGCATGTTGATAAAATCCATGGGGCGATTCAGTGGTAAAGTCACCTCCAGTTCCTCCTTCTCACTGAAAAACTGAGCCTTTCCCCTTTGGCTGTGGATAGGATGTGGGAGATGAAGACCCAGTTTACTGAACAGAGGAGAAACACAGGTTTAAAAGACAGAACTAGAGAAAGGGAGAGTGTGTATGAAAGAATGTGAAGAGTAATCTGAAACAGCACTCAAAGTTTAGATCATGATGTGAACCCAACAATAAAAAGGGAAAAGTCTGGGAAAAAAAGATTTTGGTATGAACTGCTGTTGCACAATCTTGTGGGGATTAAGATTAAAAGAGAACATTTCAGAACTTCTCTTACTATTTTGGTGTGCGGAGATCAAGGAACTTTTCTTTTACATCAAGCACAACATCTGTTGTTTTAGTGTCTGGAAGTTTGATTTTCACCTAAGAGGAGAGAAAAAGTCAGCATCCTACTGTACACTGTGTATTTTAATATTCACTTTTATTTTAAAAAGTGTACAAATGTTTCACTTGCATTGTATTTGTTATGTCATTTTCTAATGCAGTATCTACTATAAGTATGGAAACTGTTACAGATTCTGAAACTACTGGGAAAAAAGTAACTAAAAAGTAACAGTTACAGTTAATTTGCCTTGTTGAGCCTGAAATAAAAGTTCTTAGACTTTTTTGCTGAAACAGCCCACACTCTCTATTCTGTATCATCCCTGATTTTGTGTCTCTTTTGTCCCTGATTACACTCCTGTAAGAGCACATTTCCTTTTTAGTGTTAAAAGTGAACACTAAGTGAAGTATAAAAATCAAATAAGTTACCAGCATGGCTTCACAGCACATGGAGGATGGGTCCTTTCCATTCAAGCCCAAGAACAGATCCTCTGTCCCCACACTCTGCTTCAGGATTATTTCATACCTGAACACAAAGGTTATAAAGCACTTATGCAGGGACTTTTTGTTTTAAAGGCTCAAATAAACTTAAAAATTGGGGGCTTTTTTGAGATTAGTGGAAGGTGCAGTCTCAGGGAAAACATGAGTGTGAAAGCACTAAAGGGGAGATAACAGCCTTGCACAGTATTTGACCCCTTTATAGATCAGTAAACCTATTATGGTACATTTCTAGACTCACTCAGGCTGTGGCCGTGGGTCTGCAAGATCATCATAGTGGGAGCCCTCAGCCACCTCTTCCTCACTCCAGATATCTTTGCTATTCTTCTTTACATAGGCAGTAGACACTGAATAAACAGCAATACACACACAGAAATTTCTGTTTTGATTTGTCTTCAGCTCATGAGAGTTATTGAAATAACCCTGAAGTTATGTGTAAGATATTACAAACACTACCTTCCTTATCTCTTTTTGGTGGGGGGCCAATATGTCCAGGATCCAGCTGTGCACGAGCTGGCACATTCTGTTGAGAGTAACTGATGTTATTGTAATTCAAGAGAGTTTAGTTAGGTGTTATTTCAAATAAACAATGCTGGAGTTTACTGATTTAATATGTAGTCATCCTTAGGCAATAATCAATATACGATAAAAAAATATGTCAAAAACAGCATTTTAAAAACAAATTACTGATTAGCCACAAAGATTTTAGTAAAGATTTTTGTGTGTTCCTATAGAAAGTCTTTTTTGAGCCATTTGTATACATATTTATCAGATTGTTTGGGGATAAGTTCACCTCTGAGTGTAAAAAATCTTACTTTGCACTCATCATCATCATCATCCTCCTGTTTGGTTGATAACAAGGCAGACAGAGCCTGTAGGTTCTGAACGGATGATACTCCAAAGCACTCCATTCAATAAAGTACGAATTAACGCTTTTTAATCCACAGAAAGCAACAGGTTAAGACTGAGTTACTAAATAAAAACTAGCGTTAGCCTCAATGTAGATGAGACTGTTGCTAACCGAACATATGGACCATTACTGTTGACACTTTCCGTTTCCCTGGAGACGACCGAGCTGCCATGGGAACCGGTGACGTCACAGACGAAAACGAACCCTCGAGCAGCTGAATAAACGTGAAAAAATTGAGATAGTTTAAAAAAAACGTTTTAAATCAAATATGAAAGTCACTGCAATGTTACGAGCAGAATATTGAGTGTTATTAGAATTTGAAGTTATTAGAAGAAAAAAAATTACAAGAAAAAAAATAGAAAATCCAACTTCCGGTAAAGGATAAGGGTTTAAAGTTAAAGAAAATATAGTAAAAAAAAATCACTCAAAAAACAATAAATTAGCTAATACAATACAAATTTTGCACAATGGCTTTGGTTCGAATGGAATAGTATTAATGTAAAAGTCCATTAAAAAGTCCAATAATGTTATACATTATTTAATCATAATCATAACCATTTTTTTAATATCATAAGAGGGGAAATAGAGGCATTAATGACGCAAGTATAAAAGGTGAACCAACTTTAATTATTGTCTTTAATATATGGTTTAATCTATAACAAGACACCACATATCATCGACGTAAAATATAAAGTAACATAATGGGAAATACAGAAGTACCAATAATTTACCGTACTTTCCACCACTGGTGTCTATAAAATAAACTAATTCTACATTATGAAAGAACAATCTAATGCTTAATATGTCTTTAAATTGAATGTTTGTGTTTTCGAGCGTAAGAAAAGTTGTCAGAAGTTAACTGCAAGGCGGCGTAATTTGCGCTTCGAGCGCTAGTAATGTCCCTCCTCAGACGCCGTAGGGGATGTATGGCCAGCAGGGATCATGTTGAAGGTGAAAGGCAGTGCCATGCCGGGAGCTCTGAGTTTGTTGCCGATCACCGTCTTTGCCGCTACCGGAGACGGAGAGACGGAGGCGCCGGCTCCCTTACACCTTGACGACCTGTCGCTGTACACAGCTCCTCAGCAGAAGTCTCGGTACGTGGAACCTGAAGCGGGTCAGCTGGAGGAGAGTGTCGCCACCCTCAGGAAGTTAGTAGAGCCCTACACGGGTTGGTGTCAGGGAACCTACAACATAATCAAACCCAAAGTTCAAAGTGCCGTCCGGTTCGGGAATGACACCTACACCTACTTGAAGGACCCGCCGAAGGACTTCTATCCCCGGGCGGGCATCATCGGGTTCACCGGCGTGCTGGGGCTGTTTCTTGCCAGAGGCTCAAGGATTAAAAAGCTCATCTACCCGGCGGGCCTGATGACTTTGAGCGCCTCCCTCTATTACCCGGAACAGGCTGTTGTCATCGCAAAGTCAACCGGGGACTCCGTATACGACCGAGCGGTGCAGAGCTACGCTGCCTTGGAGAAGCTGCTGAAGCCCGAGACCAAAGCTGACAAGGGAACCGACTCAGAGAGTAAATCCTGAAGATCCCGGTGTGATTGTGCAACAACTCAGCAATAATAACAAATCAGTATTTTCTTGATAGATAGAGAGGCTCTTATGCGTGTGACTTTCTCATGCCCACTTTTTGCACTAAGCTTCACTTCAATGTAACTCAGGCCGGGCATGGCCTGTCACAAGGAGTTTGCCGCTTGACTGATTCTCTTCTGCTTCTGATTTGAATGTATATTTATGTAGAAAAATAATTGAATTGACTGTCTTACATTAAAATCTGATTCTTGGTTTTAGAACCTGAAGTGTTGTCGTCTTAATTTTGTCTATTCAACAGGTAAACGTGAATTTAATGAATACATAATACAGCATCTACTACAGAAACATTTCTGTATTCAGTTAATCAAAAGAAAAAATAATCAACAAATCTGCAATTCTTCAACAAATGTGTTAGGTTTGATGGTTTCTTTTCTGCCAATTTGCCCCTGCCTTAGATGATATATAACAAGGTGTATTAACAATGGGTTATGTTCAATATCATATAGGCTGAGCTGCAGTGAGTTAACAGCACTACATGTTAACTGTCCAAAATTTATTTGGGAAAAAAAGCAAAACTTAATGCAATGATTAGAATTACAACATTACCAAAGACAATGTCTGAAAGCCAAATGTGAACACAATATGACTGTTTAATATCTTTATTCATCTCAGCCAAAAAAAATAAGAGAAAAAGTATACAAAAATTAAATATGTGTCACTTTGAAGAAATTCCCTCAAAGCAGCACCAGCTTCTCGTTAAGGGCAATCTGTGCTTGGGTCAGGTTAGACAGGTAGGTCACCATCAACAGGTCCTGTAACGACAAAACAGAGTTTTAATATTTTGTTACAACAGTCTTATTTTCAGTGAGTTATTATAGCTCAGGCTGCAAGGAGTTCAAAGTCTAAAAGACTAACCACAGACAGTCCACTTTCCTATGATGGATGTATATGCTGGACAAGTGCTAAGTAAAGATTTATGTGACAAGAGAAGCTAGGAGAGAACTATCAACAGGAACCAAAGTTTAATGAAACATTTCCTGTGATCAATAGGAGGAGGAGATTCACTAAATATAATGATGAAAAAGTCTAGTTGTTTATATTAGGAAAAAAATGTATGAGCCATTTTCAAGCTAATAAGGAGCACTTACATTTATGTTGGAATTGAGCATGTTCTCAAAGTCCTCAGCTGAGATGGTGGGCACCTTGTTGACCAGGTCCATCAGGAAACGGCCCACACTGTTATCTGCTGTCACTTTGCCAGACTGCGAAAGATTTAACAGCATTTACTTTACAGCCTCTATCTGTGTTAAACTTGATTACACAACTGGTTGATACAGAGTGGAGCAACGGGAATAGGGCCAGAAAAACAAAAAAGATGGAGGTCTGTCTTCTTTATTATGTACATATGAAAATAATGGACTTATCACTTCTAAAATGAATCTCACCAGCACATCCTCAATGTATGCCAGCACAGTGGTCAGCATGTCCTGTATCCTGGCTGCAGAGCCAGCCACCTGGGACAGATCAGAGGTTAGCCCCTTGGTGCGACTTGGAGTTACACGTGTCCTCTGCAGAAGGTCCACTGCAACCAACAGATCAGAGTGTTAGAGTACAGAACAACTGAGAGGCAAGTACAGAGAGAGTTTGGAGCAATTCATTTTTTTAAATTTTCCCGATGAAAAATAGTTTAAAAACACTTTTACAATCAAAGATATTTGTGGCAAAGTATTTGTTTATAAACAGGTAATTATTTGTATTCTTACCGCCTATCCTCTCAGTGTCATAGAAGATATACTTGACAGTCAGCGGGGTGAACATCACACCAACTGTCTTTCCTGGCACACCCATCTGCGCACTGTGTAAGAGATACACAAGCACATTCAAAAACACACACAGGCTGTAAGTGATCAAATTAATAAAGAGTGTATGACAGGCAAATCAGCCAACCTGACGTAAGCACGGATGTTCATCTTGCCACTCTGTAATGCTGTGTCCATGGTGAGGTGAATGGGGTTGGAGGCTTCACGACTGTAGTACTCATGAATGAGCACTGAGTGTTCTGTGATGTCAAAGCCTGTGGCATACCTGTGGGGACAAAAGTAACTGGTGAGAAAAAGTTTTTCTTAAGTCACTCAAAATTTCAAATTTCAAATTTGATCCACTGACTCACCATCCAACGATGACTTCGGTCGGGGACACCCTCTTGTGGAGCTCGTACATGTTCTTAGCGAACTCCATGTCCACAGCCACCTGTTTTCAAAGAAGATGAACCTCATCATCGCATGCGTCTATAGTATTTCTTTATGTGTTTGTGATTGACTTGACTTTGATAATGTAGCAAAGCAAATTTTAGT
This sequence comes from Acanthurus tennentii, assembly GCA_029783805.1. Lineage (NCBI taxonomy): Eukaryota > Metazoa > Chordata > Actinopteri > Acanthuriformes > Acanthuridae > Acanthurus > Acanthurus tennentii. The sequence continues at coordinate 19,980,443 of JAPZDZ010000004.1, forward strand.
TTAAATGGGTATATTCTATTTGGCAATATTCAACAACACAATAATGAATGTATATTGATCTAAATAGGAAGCAGTGCATTAAAAAATAACATTAAAGATAGTTTATCTTTAACATACCTCATCTTCAGACTCATTGTGGGGGACAGAGAAGCAGTTGGTCACCTCAATTGAGTGCTTGTCAATAGTACCTAAAAAAAGGACAAATAAGGTACTATTATTTCAGTCACTGAGCTAACCGCTTTCGTCATGTAAGCTAACAAGAGAGTACTTAATAGGCTAAACTAATGACGGACCACAAGCACTGGCTACCAACAACGTTATTAAGAACACTAAGTCCCGATTGCCACAGGCACGTTGGTACTAAAAATGATATAAAATGCTAGATAATACGAAGATGGTCAAGGTTTTAATCCGTGTTAACATTTTAACGGTCAGCCTGCTGTTACAAGTGATGCTGTTAGCTGTATAAGCTAGCTAGCTGTTGCTAACGCTAGCCAGATGTAAAGTTACGTTTGCAAGCTACGGGACTGAACCGAGCCAGCATGCGTTAGCAGGCATGCTAAAATTAGCCAGCTAGCCATCACCTGTTAAATCCGGTGGCGACCCTCTACAAGAAGGACAAACATGTCAAATTTCTGCTCACCCAACAGGGTTCCGATCACACGGCTTGCTCCTTCATTTCTCCGCTCGTAAGAGTCGCAGATAGAAGCGAGAACGACGGGGTGAATTTTCACCACTGGCCCGTACACCGACATCTTGGAAAAGGAGGGCTACCAACCGGCTTCGGTTGAAACATACACTGCCACCTAGAGGCCGGCAGCCGAACAGCGGTTAATGAATATGACGCTAATTATTATTATCAAGTCATTGATACCCTTGATGATATAATGTTGCGCATGACTTCTTTTTTTATGTTAGTAGACGTTATCTCATTAATAAAAAAGGTTATACACAAATTTGATATGAGGTTTTCAGTGACTCTGGTATGGTAATTTTCTTGAAGAAGAGTCAAGAGTACAAACCAAAAAAATAAAGGCAGATATTTAAAACATGCATTTAGGCCGTATTATGAAATCAGTCACTTTAAAATAACATTTAGAGCGATATATACATGCTATTATTTTGTAAATGCGTCACAAAAAAGGCCTTTGCATTGCCTTATCTAACTGTGTGCAGATGCTGAAGGTCTGACTGTCGGCGGAGAGGAGGGAGATGACTGTAGTCCTTTTTGTTAAGGAAATGAGAAGCGTCTGAGGCAGGCAGGGTTGATAGGGGCTGGGCTGATGACAGCATCCTCCGCCGCTCAGTGGCTCCACACCTGACTGACTCCATCAGATGCACAGATGATGGAGCTCTCCGTGCTGCCGGGTTATCCTGTTGCCACCATTTCGCATGTCCACTGCCCGACACATGTTCTACAAATGCCGTCATAATTTTTTTTTTTTACTTAAACTGTCTTTGCAGTGTTGTGTATTTTCATTTTTAAGCCCGATCAATCAGCTGATGGGGTTTCTGCCTTTGACGTTTTTTATTGTGAATGCTGAGGTCGGATCGTGGTGGTCTTTGTTTTCCTGGAAAAGCGAACCGGAGTGGACTGATGCTGCGTCGCTGGTAAACACCAGAAATGGGTGTCACTGAACCCAGGCTGCCAATCGCGGTTCGTTCTTGGACCATATTTTCGCTTTTCCTATGATAAAACATCTGCCCCCTCCAGCTCTTATACATCTACAAGTTGCTACGCTGAACAGCAGGTAAGATCTCGTTCAATCTTAGCTGTCTGACATTAATCCCTGAGCCTTTCGGTTTTGAGGAGCCTATTGGCTGGCTAACAGACATCCTTTAATAGAGGCTATTTCTGATCCCATCCATCAGGCGTAGTGCGTCATCTTGATTGTCACCATCAGTCTCCCCTTGCGTCCATCCAGCAGTTGTCCAAATGGACGCACATCATCCAAGGCTACTGAAGGCTAGGGCTCCATTTTACTGTGCACATATTTCCGAGACACCATGTCTCAGTGTGCACATACATATTTAACTCAGTTTCTTATACTTAGATGGGACTTATGTAAGACATCGCGGTAGGCCTGAAGCATAAATCCACCACATTTAACATAGCCGTAAGTGCACTTGTACAACACACTCACATTCAGAGGGACCAACATTCGTGGACTTTACAAAAACACTTACCCCAGAGGTGCTTTTTTAAAAACATGCAAAACAGTGAAAGTGGCTCCATGTACATATGCAACACTGTGCTCCAGGATTTGACTTTTTTTTTTAAGGAAAGACACTGCACATTTATTCTCCTTTCATGTTTAATTTCAAAGACTTAAAAAAAAATGTGCAAAATCAGCCTCAATGTTATGATTTCCTAAATTTTTTTCCTAGTTTTTCTTCCACAAAAAGGGTTGAAATGATCAAAAAGGCAGAGACGGAGTCAAATCTGTTTGGAACAAAAAAAGAACCTACAGGCCTTGTTCTTAATGTAAAAAAAGGCAAAAGGATCTTAAGACAAATTGAAGTGGCGGAGGTGCTGAGAAGCTCCTCAGGTTCTTTTTGTTTTTAAAAATCATTTGTTGGTGAATTACTGTGACACATTATTGTGTTTCTTTTGTATTTCAGGCTTCAGTCAAGCAAACAAATGATCCAATCAATAGTTACTGGACAGAGTCTGCCATAGGGAGGATATCAATAACACGCTAATACACTTGACACGCACACACTTACACACACACACACGCACACACACAGGCCATGGCGCTGGAGAACTCGGTCTTCCCCTCCCGTCCGGATACCCTCTCGCTCCCTGTGGAAGAGAAGGGGGAAGGGGAAGAAGTGGAAGTGGCCACTGAGGCCACTGCCTCCTCTGGAGTCTTCAACCTATCGGAGGAGCTGGGCCATGTCGTCACCACGGAGACGGCACCGTCCCCACCGGCCCCGGCCAAGGTCAACAGGTCATTCCAGGCCAAGCTGGCAGAGCGGGAGGCCAAAGCCAATCAGTCCAGGAAGAAGGCCCAGGGGACGGAGAAGGAGAGGGGACGATTCGGATGGGGTGAGTGTTCCTGCATGCACTTTCCTGTCCCTCATGGAATATTCAATGATGAAATTAAGTTGCTAAATGT